>CM057091.1:3187591-3598933 GCA_029959045.1 Taenioides sp. WSHXM2023
TCTTTCCTTTTCCCTCTCTCCTCTCCCTCTTTCTTTCTCCCTCTCTCCTCTCTTTCTCTTTCTTCCTCCCTCTCTCCCTTTCTTTCTTTCTTTCTTTCTTTCTTTCTCCTTCTCTCCCTCTCTTTCTTTCTCCCTCTCTCCTCTCTCTCTTTCTTCCTCCCTCTCTCCTCTCTTTCTCTTTCTTCCTCCCTCTCTCCCTCTTTCTTTCTCCCTCTCTCCTCTCTCTCTCTTTCTTCCTCCCTCTCTCCTTTCTTTCTTCCTCACTCTCTCCCTCTCTTTCTTTCTCCCTCTTTCCTCTCTCTCTCTTTCTTCCTCCCTCTCTCCTCTCTTTCTTCCTCCCTCTCTTCCTCTTTCTTTGTCCCTCTCTTTTCTCTTTCTCTTTCTTCCTCCCTCTCTCCCTCTCTTTCTTTCTCCCTCTCTCCTCTCTCTCTTTCTCCCTCCCTCTCTCCTTTCTTTCTTCCTTCCTCCCTCTCTCCCTCTTTCTTTCTCCCTCTTTCCTCTCTCTTTTCTTTCTCTCCCTCCCTCTCTCTCTTTCTTTCTCTCCCTCTCTCTCTGTCTCTCTCTTTCTCCCTCCCTCTCTCTCCTCTCTCTTTTCTTTCTCTCCCTCTGTCTCTCCTCTCTCTTTCTCTCTCTCTGTCTCTCCTCTCCTCTCTCCCTCTCTCTTTCTCTCCCTTCGTCTCTCCTCTCTGTCTTTCTCCCTCCGTCTCTCCTCTCTCTCTCTTTCTCTCCCTCCATCTCTCCTCTCTCTTTCTCCCTCCGTCTCTCCTCTCTCTTTTCTTTCTCCCTCCGTCTCTCCTCTCTCTTTTCTCTCTCCCTCCGTCTCTCCTCTCTCTTTTCTTTCTCCCTCCGTCTCTCCTCTCTCTTTTCTCTCTCCCTCCGTCTCTCCTCTCTCTTTTCTTTCTCCCTCCGTCTCTCCTCTCTTTCTCTTTCTCCCTCCGTCTCTCCTCTCTCTCTCTTTCTCCCTCCGTCTCTCCTCTCTCTCTTTCTCCCTCCGTCTCTCCTCTCTCTCTCTTTCTCCCTCCGTCTCTCCTCTCTCTCTCTTTCTCCCTCCGTCTCTCCTTTCTCTCTCTTTCTCCCTCCGTCTCTCCTCTCTCTCTCTTTCTCCCTCCGTCTCTCCTCTCTCTCTCTTTCTCCCTCCGTCTCTCCTCTCTCTCTCTTTTCTTTCTCCCTCCGTCTCTCCTCTCTCTCTCTTTCTCCCTCCGTCTCTCCTCTCTCTCTTTCTCCCTCCGTCTCTCCTCTCTCTCTCTTTCTCCCTCCGTCTCTCCTCTCTCTCTCTTTCTCCCTCCGTCTCTCCTCTCTCTTTCTCCCTCCGTCTCTCCTCTCTCTCTCTTTCTCCCTCCGTCTCTCCTCTCTCTCTCTTTCTCCCTCCGTCTCTCCTCTCTCTCTTTCTCCCTCCGTCTCTCCTCTCTCTCTCTTTCTCCCTCCGTCTCTCCTCTCTCTCTCTTTCTCCCTCCGTCTCTCCTCTCTCTCTCTCTTTCTCCCTCCGTCTCTCCTCTCTCTCTCTTTCTCCCTCCGTCTCTCCTCTCTCTCTCTTTCTCCCTCCGTCTCTCCTCTCTCTCTCTCTTTCTCCCTCCGTCTCTCCTCTCTCTCTCTTTCTCCCTCCGTCTCTCCTCTCTCTCTCTTTCTCCCTCCGTCTCTCCTCTCTCTCTCTTTCTCCCTCCGTCTCTCCTCTCTCTCTCTTTCTCCCTCCGTCTCTCCTCTCTCTTTCTCCCTCCGTCTCTCCTCTCTCTTTCTTTCTCCCACCGTCTCTCCTCTCTTTTCTTTCTCCCTCCGTCTCTCCTCTCTCTTTCTCCCTCCGTCTCTCCTCTCTCTTTCTTTCTCCCACCGTCTCTCCTCTCTTTTCTTTCTCCCTCCGTCTCTCCTCTCTCTTTCTCCCTCCGTCTCTCTCTCTCTTTCTCCCTCCGTCTCTCCTCTCTCTCTCTTTCTCCCTCCGTCTCTCTCTCTCTTTCTCCCTCCGTCTCTCCTCTCTCTTTTCTTTCTCCCTCCGTCTCTCCTCGCCGCAGCCTGATCAGGAGTGACGTTCCTCTGAGCTCATTTACCCGATGCATTTGTCTGAATTAAAGACTGTTTGTTTGTCTGTTTTTAATCTACTGTAACAGAGACACTGCACGCTCAGGCTCGCCCCCTACAGGTCAAACAAGACACTGCGGCTGCACCTTCACCTTTCTTTTCTTATTTGGGCACTTTTTAATTCCAGTTTATTCACATTTTTTTTACTTGTTTTAAAGTGACCAAACCAGAAATGCATGAAGCAGCACGTGTACTGTTTAGTTAAAATAAACATAGCCACTAATAATCCGCTGTAACTAATGCGTTTTCTTCCGACTAGCAACAAAAATGCAGTTTTTAAACTATAAAATAGTTAAAATATAAAATGCAAAAACCTTCAGCTTTTAATGAAGAGTTTGCTAGTCCTTTTCAAACTCGTTTTACTCATGGAAATATCCAGAATGTGTAAATAACACGGCCATAAAACACATTGTAAAGTGTCAGTGCATTATTATTGTTACATTACATTTTAGTCACAGATCTGAGACAAAAAAATAGATTTATTAAAAAAGTGAAAAGTGCTGTATTTGATTTTTACTGCCTTAAAAACATGAAAAACAGATCTAGTTCGTTTTAAACCGTTTGCAGTGGACCAGTTCTTCCTCATTTACCTTCTGCGTTCAGAGCGTCCTAATTATTCACAGAGATGAGTTTATAAGAGCTTTTCACAACTTTCAAAGACCAGTGTTTAACAACTAGCATGCTAATAGTGCACTTTCTGATTACCGGACAATAAAACGCTTTATAATTCGACTTATTTTGACCTCCAGAGCTGCTTGTAGAATATCTCTGTACTGGAG
Organism: Taenioides sp. WSHXM2023; assembly: GCA_029959045.1. Classification (NCBI taxonomy): domain Eukaryota; kingdom Metazoa; phylum Chordata; class Actinopteri; order Gobiiformes; family Gobiidae; genus Taenioides; species Taenioides sp. WSHXM2023. The sequence continues at coordinate 3,190,441 of CM057091.1, forward strand.
CAAGACTCATTTTACTTAAATACAAGGCCTTTAATACATGAAAGAACACATTTTTTTTACATTTTTATTATTAAAATGTATTGATACTTTGCCGCTCAATTCCTGGGGGTGTGATGCTAACTTTAAGCGTTACTCTGTCTGAAGCTCTGTTACTCAAGTTAGAGTTTAATCTGAGCTTTATTTGAACACAATCCGTCCAGAAAGAGAGCATTCTGAGCATTCTGCCCATAGAGGTACATGTAGAACACCCCCAGCGCGATGTCGCTGCAGAGTATCATCAGTTCTCTCCCGTTAAAGTCGCAGAGCTGTAGCCGCAGTCTTGTTTCTCCTGTTTTTGCCTGTTTTTGCTCCGTCTCTTTTTGCACAGCTGCAGATTCAGGTCTCTGAAGTATGTCCAAATCTTTTCATACCTCAAACTTATAATTACACTTTAAAGGTGCACTGTGTAACTTTTTGGTTGGGGGTCCGTCACCTGCTTGTTTCTATGGATACGTCACTGCTCTGCCTGGAATGTTCCACAGTGTGACATTAAACAGCTCTACTTTAAAGCTCAAAAATCCCTAGAAAAACAGACATTCTGACTGAGCGGGGTCGCCTCTCCACAGATCTGACCTGTAACTTGGTCTAGTTTGGTCTCCATGAAGATAGAAAGGTTTAATGCCATACTGTGGAACATTCCAGACAAAGCAATAACATAATATAACATGGAGAAAAGCATTTGACGGATCAGAAAAGTTACACAATGCAGCTTTAAGTTTATTTTTCCACAAAATAACATCTCTGCATTTTATTTTTATAGTGATTTTTTAACTTCATATGTTTTTATTTGACCAAAGTTGATTTTTTAAATGCATTTTAACATTTAAAGGAACTATATTACTCTATTTTCTGATCTGTTCTAATGTCGTTTCCTCATCACAAACAGACCTGGAGTTGTGTTTAGTTTTATTCACAAACATTTAACACACAAACCCTGCAGATTTATTTAGGCTGAGTTCTTCTGTTCCACCTTGTGATGTCATGTGGTGATACAGGAAGTGCTCCACTGTGTTTTTAAACTCCACACACCTTCACTAGAATCATCTGGATGATTTCAGACCTGGAAATGCCGATCTCGACTGAACTAAAGGGAAAAGGAGCTGTTAACTTGAAAACTACCACTTCATGTCATCACAAGGTGGAACAGAGCGTTTTGAGCTTTGGAGATGTAAACAGACTAATAATAAAGTGTTACTCAAACGTGTGAATGAAACAAAACACAACTCCAGGTCTGTTTTTGAGGAGAAAACAACATTATAACATGGTTTAAAGTTCATAAAAGTCCATTTTCTGTAATAAAGGATCTTTAACTCGTAGAAAGTAGCAATATATTTGTAACAGTTCTGTCGCCTTCCCGATGTTTCTGTGTAATTTGTATAAAATATCACAAATATAAGCTAATACCTACTAATACTTGTCTCATGGGTCTAATGGTACATACTTGGTTTGTACAGTAGGACAGAAGCTCCACTTAAAACGGCTTGCAACAATAAAAATATATTTTCAATTAAATATGCATGCTTATACTATTTTAATGTATTTGATGAATAAATTATATAGAAAATAACTCTAAAATTGTAAGTACCACATGTGTACCATTACTGCCCTGGTTTGTGTCGACCTCTGGCCTCACTGATGCACCAACGGCTTTAACTCTCTTCACTCACTGTTGCATCTTTAATATTTTAACTAATGGACAAATAAATACAGAGAATTAACGTTATAAAGCGAAACGGAGCTGCCAAACGGCCCATTTCACAGTGAATACGCAGAAATTTAAGTTAAAAACTGTACCAAAACTTAAAAGTGGACTATGTAACTTCTCTAGTGGAAATACGGTCAAACGTTTGCCTGAAATGTTTAACAGTATGTCATTTAATATATCTGTTTCCATGGAGACAAGCGAGTGACGACATCAGGCCACGTTACAGGTCAGATCTGTGGCGAGACGAGTCCACGTAAAAGTTGATAAATGTATTTCTACCGTGAAGGGGCTCTCCTCACCACAGATCTGACCTGTAACTTGACCTTGTAACATCACCTGCTTTGTCCATGGATATAGGCATGTCTAATGCCATACTGTGGAATATTCTAGTTTCATTTCTTCAAATAAGCAACCAGATAATCCTCATATTTCTATCTACAGTGGGATGTGAAACTTTGGGCACCACAGGTAAAAATGTGTTTTAATGTGGATAAAGAAGCCAGAGAAAGATGGAAAAATCTCTAAAAGGCGTCAAATTACAGATGAGACATTCTTATAATATGTCAAAAAAAAAGTTAGATTTTTGTCTGATATTTTTCTTGGTCTTTAACTTCCACTGTTCCTGATGACATTTCTGAATTACATTCCAAACAGAGAAAACGCTTTGTTATCTTCAGTGTTCTAGGCACCTGCTTAGAAGAACCCATGTGCCGATTGTTGGGGGAAGGTCAGAGGAGTGTAAATATTTAACACCTTTGAGATTCACATCACCTGGTTTTTCCAGACGATGATTGTGAACGATCCATGACACTTTCAGGTCTCAGTTTTCCAAACGGGGCGGTGCTGCTCTAAACTCTGCAGGGGCCCAAACTTTTACAGACGCCATTATTTTGTTTTCTGATATTTTGAAAGTGTAAATGATGGAAATAAGATCTAACTTTTTTGACATATTATAAGACTGTCTCATCTGTAATTTGACGCCTTTTGTAGATTTTTCCATCTTTCCTTGGCTTCTTTACGCACATTAAAACACATTTTTCCCTGGGGTGGCCAAACTTTAGCATCCCACTGTGTTCAGCTTCCATTTGTCCTTTAAACGTTTGAGTTTAATGCTGAAACTGCCCGTTCCTCTGATGTAACAGTGCAGTGGACGCAGCTGTGGGCAGAGCGTCTGTATGAATGTGTTTCTCAGATGTCACATGTTTAAATCGACTCTTTAATAATTAAAAAAACAATAATCTTAACACTGTGGGACCTCTTCTTTTCTGCTCTCACCAATGCACTGGCCACACCTCAATTAACACCCGCGGGGCTTGATTTAAGGGGAGCACGAACTGAAAATAAGTGTATATAATTGTATAAATGTGTTTTGTATTTAGGAAAAGTGACAGTTTCATGATAAAAGATTCAGTTGACAGTTAAACATCCTGAAAAGTGATCAAATTCAGTCAGTTTACATCATTTTAGTGACGTGATCCAGAAACAACTTCACTTAAAATAGTCGAGATGGAATAAATGTGGAAAACGACACATTCATGTACACAATTTATTAACACACTTCACTGATTTGACAATGACAATAAATCAAACAATGAACTTACAATTAGCAGCTTTTTAAAATGTTCTTATTGAGGCACGACTAAAGCCTCATCTCGTGATCTCAGAGTTACACTGTTTTTGTTACACGTCATTTATCTGTAGATTCATATTTATTTAATGCTCCAACTCTTCAGTGAGTTCTGTGAAGGATAATGACTTTTGATAACAGTTTGTAGTTCAGTTTTGGTAAGTTGTGTTTAGTTTTCTTTAGTTTTGTTTGTTTATTCTTTTTTTTGTTCTTGTATAGTTTTCTTTAGTTTTGTTTGGTGTTTAGTCTTGTTTAGTTTTGTTTGTTGTCTTTTTTATTCTTGTTTAGTTGTCTTTAGTTTTGTTTGTTTTTTATTCTTTTTTATTCTTGTTTAGTTGTCTTTAGTTTTGTTTGTTGTCTTTTTTATCCTTGTTTAGTTGTCTTTAGTTTTGTTTGTTGTCTTTTTTATTCTTGTTTAGTTGTCTTTAGTTTTGTTTGGTGTCTTTTTATTCTTGTTTAGTTGTCTTTAGTTTTGTTTGTTGTCTTTTTTATTCTTGTTTAGTTGTCTTTAGTTTTGTTTGGTGTCTTTTTATTCTTGTTTAGTTGTCTTTAGTTTTGTTTGGTGTCTTTTTTATTCTTGTTTAGTTGTCTTTAGTTTTGTTTGGTGTCTTTTTAGTCTTGTTTAGTTTTCTTTAGTTTTGTTTGTTGTCTTTTTTATTCTTGTTTAGTTGTCTTTAGTTTTGTTTGTTGTCTTTTTTATTCTTGTTTAGTTGTCTTTAGTTTTGTTTGTTGTCTTTTTTATCCTTGTTTAGTTGTCTTTAGTTTTGTTTGGTGTCTTTTTAGTCTTGTTTAGTTTTCTTTAGTTTTGTTTGTTGTCTTTTTTATTCTTGTTTAGTTGTCTTTAGTTTTGTTTGTTGTTTATTCTTTTTTATTCTTGTTTAGTTGTCTTTAGTTTAGTCTCGGTCTTGTCTGGTGTTGAAAAGCCTGTGTGTTTCAGCGCTCTGAGATTAAACCTTTGGAGGGAGAAGTTTTCAGGGACTTGAGTCCTTTTCCCGGACACAGAAAAACCAACATCATCGTTACCAACAGGTAAATGAATCGACACTAAACTCACCTGTTCACTTAAGGCTGATGACACCTAAACGTTAACACATTTTTGGCTCCCAGAACGTTCTAGAAAACCTATTTTGATAGTTACAAACCTTTAGAGAATCTCAGGATAATGCTCCCTGTACGTTCCCTGTTTACTCGATGGGCCGTAAATTGAATTTTTATTTAATTTTGTTATCGGTCAGTGATCAGTTTGGGTCTTTTTAATTGAAATGGAAATAATCCTCAGTCAGTTAAAGCATTTTGGAGTTCACTGTTTCATTTGAACTAATAATAAATGTATAATTCTTAATATTTTTAATTTATTTATTCACAAAAAAGACTAAGATTTGGACCAACCTGTGAAAAAAGTCTGGACACGCCGCTGTATTTGGGCCCAGTGTTTTTCCTGTTCAGTATTTTTATTTTTCATTTATTCTACATTTGCAGACGTGTGGTGTGTGTGAAGGAGCTGGACTTTGTGAATCACTTTAACAAAGAGTGGGAGTGTCTCTATGAGAATTTCTACAAACCTCCAGAAGTGCACGGAACCGACCTGAAGATCTACTGCAAGGTACTGCCCCCTACAGGCAACACACAGTAAATACAGCCCACAGATAATCACCATGGGGAATTTTCCGTGTACTTTTTTACTTTACAAAGACGTGCCGGGGAAACTGAGAAAACCTTACCTGTTCAGCCAAAACCACACGCTTTAAAGGTGCACTGTGTAACTTTTTGGTTGGGGGTCCGTCACCTGCTTGTTTCTAGGGAGATGTTCCACAGTGTGACATTAAACAGAAAGGTTTAATGCCACACTGTGAAACATTCCAGACAACGCAACAACAAGAAAAGCATTTGACGAACCCTCCACCAGAAAAGTACAGGGAGAACATGCAAACTCAACCCGGGATGAAACCCGTATTTTGTTTTTGTTCAGGAAACGATGAAGTTGAAGCTCCCAAAGAAGGACGGAGAGCAGGGGAGGATTGTACACCTTAAAGACGCACTCGTGGCACAGGTACAAAATGATTCACTTCTACTTGTTTTTGTAAATACAGTTTTTAGCTTCCTTCTTTTCCTATAAATAAAGTTGAAAGACTCAAAATCAAAATCAACTGTCTGATTACAACATGGTATTTTTTAGAATGCCTTCTGCAAAACACAAACATTTCTGTCTTTTTATGGGAAAAATTGGTAACCCTGACGTTTAAACCGCTACGAACATGACAATTTTGTATTAGTGAAAGACGCTGTATCTGATTTTTTCTGTCTTAAAAACGTGAAAAACAGAAAAACAGGTTTGCAGTTGTCCAAAGTTCTTCCTCACTTCCCTTATGCATCCAGAACATCGTCATTATTCACCGTGATGCGTTTATAAGCACTTTTCTCACTTCCTCTCAGAGACCAGAGCGAAGTTTTACCAATAACTAGCATGCTAATGTGCACTTCTTGATTATCAGACAATAAAACACTTTATAATTAGATGCAGACAGAACACAGTGGACTTATTTTGATCTCAAGAGCTGCTTTTACGGGATAGTTGTACTGGGGCAAGACTCATTTTGCTCAAATACATGTGGAAGAATCAGGGACAGGGTCTTTAAGGAGTTCATTTCCAACCTTCTCTCAAATTCTAATGTTCCTGGACGAGTTTCAAATGTGGCCGAGTTTCAGATGTGAACTGAATTACAACTTATAATTGGATTTTGTTTTCTAAAAGTATGCATCTACAACTGAAACCTCTTAAGTTCTAACCCTTTCCTCGATCTTTCTCTCCACAGAAGTTACACGCTTCCATCTGCGACGGTCAGATGGCTCAGCAGCAGCACCGAATGTCCCGCCAGCTGTCCACGCGCTTCCTAAAGCCCGCCCACAAACACTGACCTCACTTCCTCTTCCTGTTTCGCCCTGGTTACAGTTTTGGGGTCCATCTTAAAGTGTAAAAACAAAGCCTCTGTTTGTGTCCTCCAGGTACTGTCTATGAAAGCAGGTTTTGGACTGCTTCAAAAATACAAACGCTGCCTCTTTAACAAATGTACTGTTAATGAACTTAGATCAAATAACAAAAAAATTAAATAATTACACAAATTAATTAAGAAATGCCAAAAAAAAAGTCAGTTGGAAATATTTTGTGTGAAAGAATTTTGGTTTTTCACAAGAAAGAAGAAAGAAATAAGAAACAATGCCGTCCACAGTTAAAACAATTTAAAGCTGCACTATGTAACTTTTCAGGTAGAGGGTTTGCCACCTGCTCGTCTCCACGGAGATTAGTTATTGCTTTGTCTGGAATTTTCCGCAGTATGGCATTAAAATTACTCCATGGAGCCCTACTAAAATCTACAGTAAAATGCAAAATGTTATGTTGCGTTTATTGTATATATAAATGGACATGGCTAACCCGCTAACAGGAAGTGAGCATGGACGCACTTCCGGCTCCATCGACCCTGGCTCCAGTTCACTTTGTATTGAAAAAACGTCACCCCTCTCCTCATTTTGTTCGTATTAACCCGCTCTACGTGATCCTGGTGTTTTTATTTCGCTATTTTGTCCGTAAATAAATTCCCAATATGGAACTTCTCCTGCTCCAAATTTTCTCCCATAACCGCTAGCCTCGGTGAGCTTCATTTGACTGGAGCCGAACGCCGTGGGTGACGTCACACGCCCTCAGTCCACTTCTTTATAGAGTCTGTTGTTGCATCTTTAAATATGTTTATGTATAATATAAAAATAGTTGAGTAATTGTAAAAAAAGACATGGCAAAATATATTCCAAGTTAATGAGTCTGGAAAACTGGACGGAAAAAAGAACAATTTAATGCACCTTTGCCCAGCTATTATCACAAAGAGTTAAAATGTTTAGTACTTTAAAACCAAACCACTATGAGGAGTATCAAACATGAATTAAACAAGCAAATTAGAACAAATGAACTGTATTTCAATTATATCACACTGTTTCTATTCCCATTGCATTAAAATGACTTAAAACTAAAAATATATGTTATTTTTCCTCAACAAAAGTCCAAATAATTATAATTTTATTGCACTATTCTTGTTTCTGTCCAGTTCTGAAATTGTTTAACTACATTTAGCAATTTTGTTTCCACTTTTTGTTTTAATTTTTTAATCTTTTATGTTTAAATCTTTTACTTTTTATTATATTTTTATATGTATTGTGGAGATCAGGGTTTTTTAATGTGCACAGACGGCCTATAGTGACATATACTAGTAGTTTACATGGAAACATAGGAAAAACTGACTTGCTTTCTTTTACATTTGTGTAAATCCAGGATACCTACACATTTGTCCATTAAAAGTGTATCTTTGTTTTTATTCTCATTATAAATTGCACTAAAATATGAAGTTAAAGCCATGAAAAAATATGCAAAGATTCTACTGGCCTTAAACAACAGTTATGGTGTAAAATAAAGGTCCTATATAACGGAAAACTGACTCTTGTGAGCTCAAAAAACAGACCTGGAGTTATGTTTTGTTTGTTTATTATTAGTCTGTTTACATCTCCAAAGCTCAAAACGCTCTGTTCCACCTTGTGATGTCATGAAGTGGTAGTTTTCAAGTGAACAGCTCCTTTTACCTTTTGTCCAGTAGAGATTGACAATTCCAGAAATGATTCTAGTGAAGGTGTGTGGAGTTTAAAAACACAGTGGAGCACTTCCTGTATTACCACATGACATCACAAGGTGGAACAGAGTGTTTTCTGTTGGAGTGAAACAAAACACAACTCTAGGTCTGTTTTTGATGAGGAAACGACATAAGTGACCCGAAAGTCGCCTAATATGGACCTTTAATGGTGTTTGTTTCGTGCACTTTGTACCTGCTGTCTGACCTGTGTAAAGACGATTTTGTTTTGGGTTTAAAAACACCGGCTGGAATGAAATGTACTGATTTAATTATAAAACACAAAAACATGTATATGAATGAAGAAATGTGTTTTATTTTCCTTCAGCGATGCAGTCCTCTGGTACATTTGAGCTTTCACTGTTCAGAATGAGTACTACTGTTAATGGGATTCAGCTTTGTTTTTACAGGCGTCATTTTGAGGACTTTGGATGATTCAAAAGACAAATTCTAGTGGTAATTTTGAAACTTTTAAACGTAGAATGGATGAAATCAGAAGCTCTGTGGCGCCCTCTAGTGGATGAGACCAGCACATTTCAAAATAACTTCTATTTAAACTCCGTATTTTGTTCCTCAAATCTAGTAACTTCAGTACTTCTAAATACTTTTACATCGAATTTTTCAAATTTTCTGATGATGTCTTTCATTTTCACAGGAGACTGATAAAATAATATGACAAAATATTCACCTAAAACTGTACAACACCGAAACAGCATCATAGTAAGACTCCAGAGCCCTTTGACTCTGGAGCAGTCAAGACGTTTATGATCAGTGGGTCGTTAGTTCTGGTTTAGTCCTGGTTGAGTCCTGGGTTTAGTTCTGGTTTATTTCTGGTTTAGTCCTGGTTTAGTCCTGGGTTTAGTTCTGGTTTAGTCCTGGGTTTAGTTCTGGTTTAGTCCTGGGTTTAGTCCTGGTTTAGTCCTGGGTTTATTTCTGGTTCTCTTCATTTCCCTCCTGACTTCCTGGGGTCATAGGTTCTGTCCCGTTGCCCGCGGCGACAGTGTCGTGGGTCCCGTTGCCCGCGGTGACAGTGCGGTGTGTCCTGTTGCTCGCGGCGACTGTGTGGTGCGTCCTGTTGCCCGCGGTGACAGGGTTCCAGGGCTGTTTCCGTGGCGCCCCCTGCTGGTCGTGTCTCTCCAGAGGCTTCAGGTGAGACGCCAAAACCAGAGACCTGAAACGGACATGATTTACTACAGTGACTGACCAATCATTTTAGATTATTATAATTATTTTAATTATTTGTAAATATTCATAATTAAGGTGTCTTCAGTCAGGTTGGGGATATGCCACTCTGCTTGTCTCCATGGAGATTGTATTGCTTTGCCTGGAATATTCCACAGTATAGCATTAAATGTGTCTCAATGATTCAAATGTTTTTTCATTACTCAAAAAGTATCTTCCATTTGCCTTTCCAAAGATCTGACCTGTAACTAGGGGTGTCACCTGCTTGCCTCCATGGAGATAGATTAGTCTAATGTCACACTATGGAACATTCCAGGCAAAGCAATAACACCTGTGAGGAGACAAGCAGGTGACAGACGACCCACCAGAAGATGCAGAAAATGATACTACGAATAATTGTGAAAGATCTACTCTGTTGTGGCAAACCTTGGGGTAAATCCTGTGACTTTTTAAAAACATTTTGGCTGCAATTTCTTAAGTAAAAATGTAGTTACAATAAAACTGTAGCATTTCTAGTGGAGGGTTCGCCACCTGCTTGTCTCCATGGTGATACAAATGTTATTGTTTGTCTAGAATGTTCCACAGTGTAGATTAAACCTCTCTATCACCAGGGAGATGAGCAGGTTACAGCACTATGCCACATTACAGTTCAGATCTGTGGAGAGTCGCCCCAATTCACAGAAGGAATTATTGTATTTTTGAGCAACAGAAACGCCCATAATGAATAAATGCTTGATACATATTTTTAATGTCATACCATGGAACATTCCAGGCAAAGCAATAACATCTCCATGGAGACAAGTAGGTAGCAGATCCTCAGTGCACCTTTAAACCGTTCACCAACTTCAGCCTGGTAGATTTCCTTAATTCTCCTAAACACACTGTTTTTCAGCCCACAGCGCCCCCTGCAGACCTGAACTCGTCGTAGGAGCCCACTCTCTGGTCCACAGCTCTCAGTTTGGCTGCGTTCTCCCTCCGGTACTTCTCCTCAGACTGAACGGACCCGCGCAGCTCCTTCTCCAGAGCGGCGAAGTCTATGAGGCCTCTCGAAGAAGACATGTCCTGAGGAGAAACATCAGACCAACATGAAGAGAGAGACCGGACACACTGAGGTGGGGCCATCGTCACAGATCATAAATCAACTGTTAAATACTGTTCATAAAGAAGTCAGATACCGATGAGATGAACAATAACTTAGGCAGCAGGTGCACTGATAAATATTTGTTTAAAACGAAGCAATCATGAACAAAAGATGAGACCACGAGGAGTACTTTGCAAATACATAAGAATCTTATTTACAGTTTCATTAGTTGCCTGGTTATTGGTGGTTTTCAGATGTGTCCAAAATGTGATGATTTTGACTCAAAAATGGGGGCAAGGGCCAGTTTTTCTCCTATTTTCTATGTCAAGAAGCAGTAGTTCTGTAGAGATTGGAAATTCCAGGTCAGCGCTTACCGGAATGATTCTAGTGAAGGTGTGTGGAGTTTAAAAACACAGTGGAGCACTTCCTGTATTACCACATGACATCACAAGGTGGAAGTGTTTTCTGTTTGAGAGAAGAACTCGGTCTAAATATGCAGGGTTTGTGTGTGAGGAAACAAAACACAACTCCAGGTCTGTTTGTGATGAGGAAACAACATTACAACAAATCAGAAAATAGCGTTGTTTTGTGTGTACTGATTTAATTATATTAAAAAAAAAAAACATATATAACAATGAAATAATATGTTTTATTTTCTCTAAACAATGTTCCTCTTGTATTTGTGCTTTCACTGTTCAAAATGAGTAATTACATTGTACTTTACCATGAAATATCCAAAAGGTAAACTCACAAATGTTGAACCTGGTATTTTTAATTACTCACTAAACCCTAAAACTCACTGTATTAAGGCACAACATCATTTTGCATTTTAATTTTAACTGTCCCCCGTGTGTATTAATTAATTTTGACCTATAGGATACTGTGATGTCAATTAAACCCCAGCATTTGACTAAAGTGCCTAACGTGCCTAACGTGGCTAACGAGGCTAACAGCTAACGCCGACTTAATTATAATATTCACTAAACTTGGACAAAAAGCCGCAATTTCCCGCAGCTAGACCAGAACCAAACTCATAAAAAGATGTCTAAATTTCAGTTAAACGTCTTAAACTCACCTTTTCCTGCTCTTGTCCCGTTGTCCCTGGAGTTTGAGGGACTTTATTGAGAGTTTTTGTTGAGGTTTTTCGCTTTCTCCGCCGCGCTTCTCCTCAGCAACCGTTTCTATGACAACGTAAACTAAACGCCGCGCATGCGCAGATCACAACAACAAGCTCACGCGTTTTCGAGGTCATAAACTTTTACTAATTTAATGCAAACACTGTATTTGACTAATTAGTTGTCGCCTGCTTCTTTATTTAAGACTGAACCATATACACTGCTTCATTTATTTTTGTCAATTTCAATTCAATTTATTTTTTTCCACAATTTTAAATTGTAATCCCACAATAGACGCACACGTATACGTACATATGAACAGGCATTTGGCAGATATTATGTTTGCCAATATGCGAAAACTGTGGGGAAAAAAACAAAAAACAAAACATGGGTCCATCACCACTGCGTGATTCAAAGATTAATTTTGGTTTCTGTTATTGGTTAAAGTGCAACAGACAAGACAAAAAATTAATAACAATAACAATAACAACAGCAACAATAACAACAATAACCACAATAATAACAACAACAATAAATGTAAAAGGAAAATAAAATGAAAATATAATGAAATAAAAAAAAAAAAAAATAATAATTAATAAAATTAAGTAAAGGGTTTTGCGCGTTTTTCCTTTTTCTTTTAGATTAATCTGATTTATTTTTGTTGTTTGGTTATTATATTTTATATTTAATTAATGAATTGTATTATTTTTATATTGGTTTAGTTACAATATTTATTTATTTATTTATTTTTACCACCAGAGACAGGATACATTGCATACCTTTATTATGCGCAAAAAGAAGAACTTCAGCTGTACTCAGTCCGTCAGTCAATATAATTTTCCAGTAGCTTATGTTTTAAATTTATTTTAAATATGGATAATGAGGCAGACTGTTTAATATCGTTATCTAATCCGTTCCATATCTGTGGACCTCTATACCTGATTCCTCTTTTTTTGAGTTTATCCCCCAAATAACTAAAGATTATTTACTGTAATTTGGACGCTTCATAACGTACCTACTCCTTTTGTTTGTTTGTAAAGTCCACCTACGAATACAAATCCCAGTATGTACAGAAAATGGATGGAGTGGCCTTAATGGTCTCGGTCTTGAAGGTGTAATCGAATTTGAAATGTTACCGTGACCGTTTTACTCTTGTCCTGTAGTTCTTTATGCTTTGACTCAGTCTAATAAAAATGGGCCAATATACAGACGCTAACGTGTGGTTTTATAGTCTGAGTAAAGACTTTATTTGACTCCAGCTCAGTTTTGATAAATTCTGTGAAGGAAATGGACACAGAAAATATCAGTTTCCTCTTTGCGTTCACCTCCCGACCCTTCGCTCTGACGGACACTTCCAGCTTTTCTTCTGCTCATGAAAAATTATATAAAAAAGATTAAACCAACTATTATTAAAGTCCAGATCTGTCCCCCTCCCTGTGACCTCAGGAGCAGACAGGAGCAGGCAGGAGCGGACAGGAGCAGGCAGGAGTGGACAGGAGCAGGCAGGAGCGGACAGGAGTGGACAGGAGTGGACAGGAGCAGACAGAAGCAGGCAGGAGTGGACAGGAGCAGACAGGAGTGGACAGGAGCAGACAGGAGCGGACAGGAGCAGACAGGAGCGGACAGGAGCAGACAGGAGCGGACAGGAGTGGACAGGAGCAGACAAGAGTGGACAGGAGCAGACAGGAGTGGACAGGAGCAGACAGGAGCGGACAGGAGTGGACAGGAGCAGACAAGAGTGGACAGGAGCAGACAGGAGTGGACAGGAGCAGACAAGAGTGGACAGGAGCGGACAGGAGTGGACAGGAGCAGACAGGAGTGGACAGGAGCAGACAGGAGCGGACAGGAGTGGACAGGAGCTGACAGAAGCAGGCAGGAGTGGACAGGAGCGGACAGGAGCGGACAGGAGTGGACAGGAGCAGACAGAAGCAGGCAGGAGTGGACAGGAGCAGACAGGAGTGGACAGGAGCAGACAGAAGCAGGCAGGAGTGGACAGGAGCAGACAGAAGTGGACAGGAGTGGACAGGAGCAGACAGAAGTGGACAGGAGCAGACAGAAGCAGGCAGGAGTGGACAGGAGCAGACAGAAGTGGACAGGTGCAGACAGAAGCGGACAGGAGCAGACAGGAGCACGCAGGAGCGGACAGGAGCAGGCAGGAGTGGACAGGAGCAGACAGGAGTGGACAGGAGCAGGCAGGAGTGGACAGGAACGGACAGGAGCAGACAGAAACAGGCAGGAGTGGACAGGAGCAGACAGAAGTAGACAGGAGCAGGCAGGAGCAGACAGAATTGAACAGGAGCAGACAGAAGTGGACAGGTGCAGACAGAAGGGAAGAGGAGCAGACATTAGCAGGCAGGTGCAGACAGGAATGGAAAGGAACAGACCGGAGCGGACAGGAGCAGACAGAAGTGGACAGGAGCAGACAGAAGTGGACAGGTGCAGACAGAAGCGGACAGGAGCAGACAGAAGCGGACAGGAGTGGACAGGAGTAGGCAGGAGTGGACAGGAGCAGACAGAAGGGAAGAGGAGCAGACATTAGCAGGCAGGTGCAGACAGGAATGGAAAGGAACGGACAGGAGCAGACAGGAGTGGACAGGAGCAGACAGAAGTGGACAGGAGCAGACAGAAGTGGACAGGTGCAGACAGAAGCGGACAGGTGCAGACAGAAGCGGACAGGAGCAGAAAGGAGTAGACAGGAGCGGACAGGAGCTGACAGGAGTGGACAGGAGTATACTGGAGCAGGCAGGAGTAGACAGGTGCAGACAGGAGCGGACAGTATCAGTGTGACTCTTCCCTGGTGAAGGACGCACGTCAACACTTACAGTCTCCAAATCTGCAGCACATCCTGTGGAAATGCATCATGGGAAACGGCGCAGATACGGTGAGACTCAAAACGGATCCGGAGTCAAGGCTGAGCGGGAAAAGAAGCTTCAGATTTGGACAAACGGGTCTTGGGTTTGGGCTCTAAAGAATTGTTTTATTAATAACACAAGATTTTAAATTGGTGACATTGGCAGACGGCCGTGTGTTCATTTTAATATATTTTGTTTTGACTAATTATAATAAACGACTAAAAGTAAGTGTTTTTTTTGTTTGTTTGTTTGTTTGTTTGTTTTTCAGACCAATCAAACTTAAAAAAAAAAAAAAAACAAGTGGAGACTCCCAATAAAACCGTCACATGTGGACGAGGCTCAGTGTCATTTTCATATTTAGAAAAAATAATAGTAATAAAACTTAAATTGATTGTCTAAAATATCAGTGTCCTTCCTCAGTAAAGTTGCTCTTAACTATTTCACAAACTTGTACTAAGACCTTTTTGTCTCCATGGAGATGTTATTACTCTGCCTTGTTCCACAGTTTGGCATTAAACGTGTCTATTTATATTTATTACACTATAGATGAATAAATACAGATGTTTACAGGTGTTTTTATTGCTGAAATACTTGAAAATAATATGGGGCCGACGTTCCACAGATCTGACCTGTAATTTGACCGGATGGTTTCACCTGCTTGTCTCCTTGGAGAGTGAAAAAGTTTAATTCCATACTGTGGGACATTTCCAGTGGATGTCTTGAGTCCCTACTCTGTCTCCTCTTCTCCTCTGTCCTCCCTCCTTTTCTCCTCCCTCCTGTCTCCTCCCTTCTGTCTCCTCTCTCCTCCTCTCCTCCCTTCTGTCTCCTCTCTCCTCCTCTCCTCCCTCCTGTCTCCTCCCTCCTGTCTCCTCCCTCCTGTCTCCTCTCTCCTCCTCTCCTCCCTTCTGTCTCCTCTCTTCCTCTCCTCCCTCCTGTCTCTTGTCTCCTCTCTCCTCTCTCCTGTCTCCTCCTCTCTTCCTCTCCTCCCTCCTCTCTCCTCCTCTCCTCCCTCCTGTCTCCTCCCTCCTGTCTCCTCCCTCCTGTCTCCTCTCTCCTCCTCTCCTCCCTTCTGTCTCCTCTCTTCCTCTCCTCCCTCCTGTCTCTTGTCTCCTCTCTCCTCTCTCCTCCTCTCCTCCCTTCTGTCTCCTCTCTCCTCCTCTCCTCCCTCCTCTCTCCTCCCTCCTGTCTCCTCTCTCCTCCTCTCCTCCCTTCTGTCTCCTCTCTTCCTCTCCTCCCTCCTGTCTCTTGTCTCCTCTCTCCTCCTCTCCTCCCTCCTCTCTCCTCCCTCCTGTCTCCTCTCTCCTCCTCTCCTCCCTCCTCCCTCCTGTCTCCTTCCTCCTGTCTCCTCCCTCCTGTCTCTTGTCTCCTCTCTCCTCCTCTCCTCCCTCCTCCCTCCTGTCTCCTTCCTCCTGTCTCCTCCCTCCTGTCTCTTGTCTCCTCTCTCCTCCTCTCCTCCCTCCTCCCTCCTGTCTCCTTCCTCCTGTCTCCTCCCTCCTGTCTCTTGTCTCCTCTCTCCTCCTCTCCTCCCTCCTCCCTCCTGTCTCCTCCCTCCTGTCTCCTCCTCTCCTCCTCTCTTCCCTCCTGTCTCCTCTCTCTTCCTCTCCTCCCTCCTCCTCTCCTCTCTTCCTCTCTTCTCTCCTCTTTCTTTATGTTCTGTGTGACTCATAACGATCAGAGAAAGTCCTTCAGTCCTTTACCCCCAGTGTCTCCAGTTTTATAACATCTGAACACTTCTTCTTCCTGTTTCATGTTTGTAATTACACCTCCGCACACATGCACGCACACACACACACACACACACACACACACACACACACACACACACACACACACACACACACACACACACACACACACACACCCACACACACACTCTTTCCTCTGCTGCCTGCTCAGACTGGCCCCTCGGAAACGTGGCTCCTATAATTTACACTGGAATCATTTTTATTTGGACAGACGTTGCTTTGCTTTCAGTTGCATCAGCGCGTCTATAAATATTTTAAATAATAACTTTGTAAATGTGTTTTTTTTTTAAACTTTATTTGACATAATTATACAGGAAAGTCCCAGTGAGATTCAAACACTATTGTACATGATGATTTTGTATGGAAACTTACCAACGCAGACACAGGGAGAACATGCAATAACTCCTCACCTTACCTGGTACGGGAATCAAACCCAGAACCCTCCTGCTGTGAGGCGAGGAGCTTAACCACTGCACCACCGCACTGCCGTAGATTTACACCGACTGTTTGATTCTGAGCCCTCGAAATCCTGTTCTTTTTCCGAAGGTTAAGGTATTAGACCGGTGGGGTTATAAAACACCTGCTTGTCTCCATGGAGATTATATTGTTTTGACTGAAAAGTTCCACTGTATGGCATTAAACTGATCTATTTTACATTTATTCTCCTGTATTGGTTAAATTTGGTTAAAGGGCCCATATTACGCTGTTTTTGTTCAATGTTTTAATGTCGTTTCCTCGTCACAAACAGACCTGGAGTCGTGTTTTGTTTCATTCACACAAGTTTAACACACAAACCTGCAGATTTAGAGTTCTTCTCTTAAACCTAAAACACTCTGTTCCACCTTGTGATGTCATGTGGTAATACGGGAAGTGCCACATTTTCCTTCTTTTTTGTGTTTTAAAACTTTATGCACCTTCACTAGAAACATTTGGATGATTTCAGCTCAAGAATTGCCGATCTCTACTGAACTAAAGGTAAAAGGAGCTGAAAACTACCTCCTCATGACATCACAAGGTGGAACAGAGCATTTTGAGCTTTGCAGATGTAGACAGACTAATAATAAACATGTGTGAATGAAACAAAACACAACTCCAGGTCTGTTTGTGAAGAGGAAACAACATTAGAACACGACTTAAAGCTCACAGGAGTCAGTTTTGTGTGATATAAGACCTTTAAAAAATGAATGAAAACATATTTTATTCAGAGTGGGCTCGCCTCTCCACAGATCTGACCTGACTGCATTTAGTCATACAAATTCTGATTAATCTTCTCAATTAATCTGCTTATGCTTTAGTCGGGAGTATCTACAGCCCATTGTGCATCCACCAGGGGGCGCAGTCTCCCATCTCTCTTTGTCTCTCTATGGAAACTGTTTTAGCAGATAAAGCCCAGAGCCAGGTGCAGGTCTGGAAAAACTGAACTATTTTTAGACTAGACCAGAGTCCAGACCAAGTCCGAGACCGAGACCGAGACCGAGAAAACCCGCTGTCCTCACCTGAAGCGACCTCCACATCTGCACCGCGGATTCTAACATTAACATTCTGAACATCCACCTAAACACCGTATTAAAGGCTCACTGTGTAACTTTTCTGATGGAGGGTCCGTCACCTGCTTGTTTCTATGGATACGTCATTGCTTTGCCCGGAATGTTCCACAGTATGACATTAAACGGCTCTACTTTACATTTATTTAATTACAGGTGTTTTTTTTTTTTTAAATTCTATTAACTCGATTTCACGTGAACCAAACTTTGATCGATTGATTCGTTTTTATTTCTCGTTTGTGCGAAGAGAGAAACAATAATCACACACATACTACACTGTACATACACATTGTAAACAACAGAAAAGCACATTTCTCGAAAAGGAGTGGGAAGAAGAAAAACTTATATTAACTCACCCCTGTTCATGACATAGTTTCAAAATGATGTTGTTGCTCATCACTGATCACAAAACTTTACAAATATTTACATTTCGCAAAATAAATTACACACTATGCATCCTTAATATAAATTTAATAATAATTTCTTCATTTTATTATTATTATTATTATTATTATTATTATTATTATTATTATTATTATTATTATTATGTATTTATTTATTTATTTTATTTCTTTTATATTTCTTTTATTTTATATATTTTTTTTATCATCCAGTGCTGTCACTCACCCTTATACCCCGAAAGCAGAAACTCTTTATAATTTCTTTTGAAGCTGTGAATATTTGGACACTGCTTCAGGTTTTCTCCCAATCTGTTCCACAGACTGACCCCACACACACACAGATACACACACAGACACACACACATATACACACACAGATACACACACAGATACACACACAGATACACACACAGACACACACACACACAGATACACACACAGATACACACACACAGATACACACACAGACACACACACAGACACACACACAGACACACACACAGACACACACACAGATACACACACAGACACACACACACACAGATACACACACAGACACACACACACACAGATACACACACAGACACACACACAGATACACACACAGACACACACACAGACACACACACAGACACACACACAGATACACACACAGACACACACACACACAGATACACACACAGACACACACACACAGACACACACACAGACACACACACAGACACACACACAGATACACACACAGATACACACACAGACACACACACAGATACACACACAGACACACACACAGACACACACACAGACACACACACAGACACACACACAGACACACACACAGATACACACACAGACACACACACATATACACACACAGATACACACACAGATACACACACAGATACACACACAGACACACACACACACAGATACACACACAGATACACACACACAGATACACACACAGACACACACACAGACACACACACAGACACACACACAGACACACACACAGATACACACACAGACACACACACACACAGATACACACACAGACACACACACACACAGATACACACACAGACACACACACAGATACACACACAGACACACACACAGACACACACACAGACACACACACAGATACACACACAGACACACACACACACAGATACACACACAGACACACACACACAGACACACACACAGACACACACACAGACACACACACAGATACACACACAGATACACACACAGACACACACACAGATACACACACAGACACACACACAGATACACACACAGACACACACACAGACACACACACAGATACACACACAGATACACACACAGACACACACACAGATACACACACAGACACACACAGACACACACACAGACGCACACACACACACAGATACACACACAGATACACACACAGACACACACACAGATACACACACAGACACACACAGACACACACATAGATACACACACACACACAGACACACACACAGACACACGCACACACACACAGACACACACACAGACACACACACACACACACACACACACAGACACACACACAGACACACACACAGATACACACACAGATACACACACAGATACACACACAGACACACACACAGATACACACACAGACACACACACAGATACACACACAGACACACACAGACACACACACAGACACACACATGCTTTTTTTTGTCTTCTGCAATGTTATTTTTATATGATACACAATATATATTTGTATTGTTTGATTAAAAAGTTACATACTGTGGCTTTAACAATGAGTAAATTAGCCTTAATTAGTATTTTACACAAAACTGACTCTTGTTGAGCTTTGAGTCATGTTATAAGTTTGTTTCCTCTTCCTGGAGTTGTGTTTTGTTTCAGTCACACATTTGAGTAACACTTTATTATTTGTCTGTCTACATCTCCAAAGCTCCAAACGCTCTGTTCCACCTTGTGATGTCATGAAGTGGTAGTTTTCACATGAACAGCTCCTTTTACCTTTAGTTCAGTAGAGATTGGGCTGTATTCACACTTCTGGTTTTTACACACTAAATTGTCATATACGGTAGATCTCCATGTTATCGCTTTGTCTGGAATGTTTCACAGTATGGCATTAAACCTGTCTATCTTCATGGAGACCAAACCAGACCAAGTTACAGGTCAGATCTGTGGAGAGGCGACGCCGCTCACAGTCAGAATGTCTGTTTTTCTAGGGATTTTTGAGCTGTAAAACCACCTGTGATTGAAAAAATGTAAAGTAAAGCTGATTAATGTCACACTGTGGAACATTTCAAGACAAGTCTATCGAAACAAGCAGGTGACGGACCCCCAACCAGAACAAAAGTTAAAGTTGAACCTTTAACATGGGCTTTTGGGTGCTTAAAATAACAGAAATTCCCACTTTTTCCTGTAATTCTTGTGTAACTCGGGCCACGTCATATGGGGTTTGTTTAAAGTGCGGGGCGTTCACTGACACTGGGACCCCACAGTGTTTATAATGACTGAAAGCAGAGCAGCTCCACCTGTTAAAGGAGAGGACCGCTCTTCCTGTTTACCTCATGTTCAGACCACTTCAGGGCCTCTGGAAAACTCGTAAAGCTCACGACTTCATGCTCTAATAACTATTTGGGTTGGGTTCAATATGGCGTGGTGCGTTTATGTTCGCGATGGAAACACTTTCGGTGCGGATTTTTCATGTTTAATTCAGCGTCACCTTTGACAGGCAGTGGCGGGTGGGTTTAGGGGTTCGCCCGCTAACTGGAGGGCGGCTGGTTCAAACTCACAACTTCACACTTTAATAATAATAAGAGTTTGTGCGTTAAACATGAATGAAAAAAGACAAAACTCCATTATAACAAATATAAAATTAAAGGTGCACTAGGTAACTTTTTTGTCATTGCTCTGCTGGAATGTTCCACAGTACAGCATTTATTTATTTACTTATTTATTTATTCAGTTACAGGTGGTTTTACAGCTCAAAAATCCCTAGAAAAACAGGCATTCTGATTGTGAGCGGGGTCGCCTCTCCACAGATCTGACCTGTAACTTGGTCTGGTTTGTGTTCCATAAAGATAGAAAGGTTTAATGCCACACTGTGAAACATTCCAGACCTTGAAGTGAGCATTCAATAGAGCTCCCTAAAACGTTCCTGATGGAGTTTCGGCAAACTGCTTGTCTCCATGGAGATGTTACAGCGTGCCTGGAATGTTCCACAGTGTGACATTACAGTAAACTTGTCCATCTTTCATTTATTCGACTACAGATCATTTTATCGCAAAAATAATACCTCCAATAAACATGTTATTTTACTGTGAGTTTGAGCGCCTCTTTGCAGAACTAACCTCTCGTCTCCATGGAGATATGACTTTAAAGGTTGTATACAGGATTTTCCAAGGAATGAGAAACACCTCCTCCCGCCTCCTCCAGACTCTCGAAATCCTGTTTGTTTACAGCCGGTCCACGTTCAGAATCGCTGTTGAAGTTTCCTGTCCAGAAGTAATTTATCGACCAGCGCGTCAGTCTTTAGACCCTTCGTCTGCTTCAGTGACGCCATCGCTGGAAGGAATCTCCAAGAATCACCTTAGTTTGTCTTCGCTCCTTTTCCCCTTCTCTTTTTCTTTCAGCGACCTCAAAAACAGACTTTCTTTTGCGGTTAACTGGTCGTGGATTCTCGTCTGCCATCGCAACAAACTTTGTGCAAACTGTGAGGAAGCTACAGTTGGAAAAAGCCGCTCAGAACCGCCGCGTTGGTCGAGTAAACGGCGTCTTGCGTCTGTGGAATGTGTGAGAGGCGAACGTAAACCACGTAATCCCAGCGCGCCGGAGAGTCAGTTACTATAGAAACGTAGGGAGTTTGATTGACAACCTGACAGCCAATAGATAACGAGGTAGCGTCGTTATCTATTGGCTAATGTTTATCTGGCCCCACCACGTCCACAGGTGATGGATTTTCATTCTTTTTTTTTTTGGTCGTCATAATTCCAAGGCTGCTGCATCTTTATAATGATATTTTGAACTTTCACTGACAAATTGATACAAAAAAAAATCCGCCATACAACCTTTAATGCCATACTGTGGAATATGCTCCATGGAGACAAGTAGACGGTGGAGTTCCATACACTGCACAAACATCTCCATGGAGAAAAGTCGTAAAGTTACACAATCAGAGGTTTTTGAGGTATTTGTGAGCAGTAAAACCAGTGACGTCTCCATAGAAACAAGCAGGTGACGGACCCCCAGCCAAAAAGTTCCACCTTTGCGCAGCTTCAAGTTTTCATCGTTCTTCTGAAGTGCTGAGCTGAAGCCTGTGGTGTGCGTCTGTTTCCACTGCGGTCTCATTACTCGCTGTTTCAGGCCCGTCTGAGGTGATCGTTCTCCTGCCGAGCTCCTCCTGTGAGGCCTGCTCCTGGTGCTGCGCGCGAGACTTCAGAGCACATGGCCGGGGAGTTTACAGGGCAGTAAAAGAGAAAAGAGAGAGGGAGCGGGGAAGAGGAGAAGAGAGGGCAGTAAAAGAGAAAAGAGAGAGGGAGCGGGGAAGAGGAGAAGAGAGGGCAGTAAAAGAGAAAAGAGAGAGGGAGCGGGGAGAGAGGAGAGAGGGAGGTAAAAGAGTAAGGAGAGAGGGAGGGGGGAAGAGGAGGAGAGAGGGAAAGGAGAAAGAAGAGGAGGGAGAGGGGAAAGGAGAAGAGAGCGAGGGGGAGAGATGAGGAAGAGAGAGGGCAGTAAAAGAGCAAGACAGAGGGAGGGGGAGGACAGAGAGAGTTAGAGAGAAGAAAGAGCAAGAGGGAGGGTAGAGAGAGGGAGAGAGGAAAAGAGGGAGCAGAGAGGAGGGGAAGAGGGAGGTAGGAGAGATGAGATAGGGGAGAGAGAACGAGAGAGGGTAGAGACAGGAGGAGGAGAGGAAGGAGGCAGAGAGAGAAAAGAAGAGAGAAAGTAGAGGAAAGAGAGGGGAGAAGGAGACTGGGTCATAAAAAGAGCAGGAGACAGGGCAGGGAGGTGTGTGAGTCTGATGAAAGAGGGACAGAGAAGGACAGAGAGAGAGAGAGAGAGAAAGAGAGATGGGAGGGTGAAGGAGGAGTGTAATCCATCTGCAACTCGTGTATAACAGCAAATTAAAATACCAATACTTGAAAACAAATTATTTCACAAGAAAGGGGATGACAGGGGGAGTAAAAAGAGAGAGCGGAAGAGAAGAGAGAGGGAGACAGAGGTGTGGGGAGAGAGAGAACAAAGAGTGGAGAAGACAGAGAAAGAGAGAGATAGAGGAACAGATTGGAAAGAGGGAAGAGCAGGAAGAGGGAGAAAGAGAGCAGAAAGTTGAAGTAAGTGGAAGGGGAGCAGAGAAAGATGGACAAAGAGAGCGAAGAATGAGAGGAAGAAGAGAGAAAGAGGGGAAGAGAAGGAGGGAGGGGGGCACAAAGAGAGGGAAGAGCGAAAGAGGGAAAAAGAATGAAAGAGAGAGAGAAAACAGAGGAGGTCTACGCTGGAGGTTTGGTCGTAAAACTGCATCCAAACACATGGAGCGTGTTTATTTCCACAGAAGTCCGATTACTCAACATCCACTCGCACGACTTTAAAGGTGCACTGTGTACTTTTTTAGGTCTCTATGGAGATGTTGTGCTGCCTGGAATGTTCCACAGCACGGCATAAAAATGTGCAATCGCCATGGAAACAGGCAGGCAACGCCACCATCCAAGCTACATGTCAGATCAGTGAAAAGGTGGCCCAGCTTCTATCTTATAAAGGTGCATTGCGTAACTTTTTGGTTAGGGGGCACTTGTTTCTATGGATATGTTGCTGCTCTGCCTGGAATGTTCCGCAGTGTGGCATTAAACAGCTCTACCTTACGTTTATTCAATTACAGGTGGTTTTATTGCTCAAAAATGCCTTGATAGACATGCATTCTTGCTGTGAGCGGGCTTGCTTTTCCACAGATCTGACCTGTGCTGACTTGTAACTTGGTCTGATGGCGTCACCTTCTTGTTTCCATAGAGACAGATGCTTAAAAAGTTTAATGCAATACTGTGGAGCATTTAAGGCAAAGCAAAACATCTCCACTATGGCAGATTCCCCACCAGAAAAGTTCCATAGCAGACCTTTAAATATATTCTGTCACCTTTTTTCCATTTTTTTTTATTTATTTTTTTATGTCTTTGGATCAACAACAAAATAATGAAATAGAAAAAAAAATATAAATACTAAAAAAAATACTGTGTACCGAGCTGTTACTCTCTCAAACACTTTCTCATAATTCTTTTAACCTTTGGGCTTCCCTCTTCTCGGTCGCACATCTGCAGTGGTTTGCTAATTAATTTGAAACAGCTTTTACTCCGGATGCCCTCCCTAATCTAACCCTCTAATAAAACTGGCTAACTGGCTGATTTTTATCCTCAGTATTTTACCATGGGAAATTGTACTGCAACTTGTATTTACTTGGGTCACTTTTATAGCAGTGAATGTAAAGTTAAACCTAATCCTTAAATATGCACAATTTTACTAAAGACAATAAGAAATATAAATAAAATTATAGAAATAAATAAATACATAAATAAATAACAATAATAATAATAATAATAATAATAATAATAATAATAATAATAATAATAATAGTCTTTAACCTTCCCACTTTATATAATACATAAGTCCATTATTATTTCTCTCTTGTAGGTGAAGTATGCGAACCATAGAGTTGCTGGTTTGATTCTGTAGTACTCTTGTTGTGTCCCATTTGCTCACTGCAGTCAAACTAAGGCTTGTTGTATGGCTTGTTGTAACAGGTAGGGCATCTGACTTAAAAATGCACTTATTCCCCCTTTAAGGCCCATAAAGAGAGAATTGTAAACATGACCAGAGGCTCCCGTGAGTCCTGGCTCGGTTTAAACATGGAGTCAGCGCCGCTGATATCTGCACTGATCACTGAGGCTGAGGAGAGAGGGAGAGGGGGAGGAAAAGAAGGAGCTAGTGAGAGAGAGGGGGAGAGAGGGAGTATCTGCTTTAAAAGTGAGAAAGGGAGGAGGAGAGAAAGAGAGAGGAAGAGAGAAAGAGAAAGAGGGAGGCATGAACATGTGAATATCTGCACTGATCACTGAACCTGAGGAGAGAGGGAGGGATAGAGGGAGAAGGAAAAGAGGGAGGGAGCTAGTGAGAGAGCGGGGGAGAGAGGGAGTGATGGAGAGAGAGGGGAGTATCTGCACTGATGACTGCTTTAGAAGAGAGAAAGGGAGGAGGAGAGAGGAAGAGAGAGAGAGAGAGAGAAAGAGGGAGGCATGAATGTGTGAATATGTGCACTGATCACTGGGAGCTATAGAGGAAAGAGAGAGAAAAGAAGAGAGAGAGGGAGAGAGAAGGAGAAGGAGGGAGAGATGGAGTGAGAGAGAAAGGAAGAGAGGGAGCACTGATATCTGCACTGATCCCCGGAGCTGAGGAGAGAGAGAGAGAGAGAGAGAGAGAGGGGGGAGGGGAGGTAATGAGTTCCAGCTGCCGGGGGCCACTGAGAGAAAGAAGAGGAGAGAGAAGGATGTAAAGAGAGAGAAAGAGAGATAGGAAGTAAAAAAGGAAGGTAAGAGAGAGGAGAGGAAAGGAGACACTGGAGGAGGTGAGAGGGAAGGAAGCAGGAAGAGAAAAAGAGAGAGAGAGAGAGAGAGAGTGGGGTCCCTTCTGTGGAGATGGAGGTATGGAGAGGTATAGAAAAAAGAGGAGGGGGTGGTTTGATTTCTTCACAGGCAGAGAAAGAGTCTGAGTCTGAGCCAAAACACACAAGACTCACAGCTCCCCAAATGAACTCTGGGTAAAGAGTCAGTGCAGAGTGAGGAAAAGAAGGAGGGAGGGAGAGAGAGAGAGAGGGCTGGAGGGAGGAAGGGAGAGAGGGATTGTGGGAGGAAGGGAAGGAGAGAGAGATTCACAGCTCCCTAAATGAACTCTAGGCAAAGAGTCAAAGCAGAGTGAGGGCTAAAGAGAGAGAGAGAGAGGGAGGGAGGAAGGGATGGAGAGAGAGATTCACAGCTCCCCAAATGAACTCTGGGTAAAGAGTCAATGCAATGCTGAGTGAGGAAAAGAAAGAGAGAGAGAGGGATAGAGGGAGGGAAGGAGAGAGAGAGTTACAGCTCCTCAAATGAAATCTGGGCAAAGAGTCAAAGCAGAGTGAGGAAAGAGAGAGAAAGAAAAAAGAGAGTGGGGGCAGAGAAGACAGAGGAGAGGAGAGTCAACGCAGTGTGAGGAAATAGAGAGAGAGAGAGAGAGGAGGTATGGGCAGAGGAAAGAGAAGAAGGGAGATGGAGAACAGAGAGACAGAGAGAGAGAGGGATAGAGAGGGAGGGAAAGAGAGGGAGAAAGATGGAGAACAGAGAGAAGGAGAGACAGGGAGAGGGCGGGAGAGAGAGAGGGATAGGAGAGAGAGAGATGGAGAACAGAGAGAGCGAGAGGGAGGAGAGAGAACACAA
Organism: Taenioides sp. WSHXM2023; assembly: GCA_029959045.1. Taxonomy (NCBI): domain Eukaryota; kingdom Metazoa; phylum Chordata; class Actinopteri; order Gobiiformes; family Gobiidae; genus Taenioides; species Taenioides sp. WSHXM2023. Next base: position 3,216,870 of record CM057091.1, read on the forward strand.
CACCGCCACCTAAACTCTGGGGAAAAGAATCATCTTAATGTGTGGAAAGAGAGAGAGGGAGAAGTGGGTAGAGGAGAGAAAGAAAGAAAGAAAAAGAAAGAAAGAAAGAGAGAGAGAGAAAGTAAAAATGCAGCGCCCCCACGTGAACTCTGGGTAAAAAAAATCAAGTCAATGTTAAGAAAGAGGCGTGATTTACTCTCGCTCTCTCTGCACCCTCTCTCATCTCCCTTTCTTTCTCTTTCTGTCTCTCCCTTCCCCCTCTCCATCCCTTTATTCTTTCACTTTGTCTCTCTTTCAATCTCTCATATTTGATCCCTTTTCTCTTTTTCTTTCTCTCTCTCTCTCTTAACTTTCTCTCTGTTGTCCCTCACTCTCCCTCCCTTCTCTTTTCTCTCTCTTTTTTCATGATCTATCTCTCTCGTTCTCCTCACTCTCTCCTCCATATCTCCCTCTCTTTCCTCCCTCTCTCTCTCTCTCTCTCTCTCTCTTCCTCTCCTCTCCTCCCTCTCTCTGTCTTCCCCTCCTCTCCTCCCTCTCTCTGTCTTCCCCTCCTCTCCTCCCTCTCTCTTCCTCTCCTCCCTCTCTCTCTTCCTCTCCTCTCTCTCCCTCTCTCTTCCCCTCCTCTCCTCCCTCTCTCTTCCTCTCCTCCCTCTCCCTCTCTCTTCCTCTCCTCCCTCTCTCTCTTCCTCCCTCTCTCTCTCCCTCTCTCTCTTCTCTCTCTCTCTCTTCCTCTCCTCTCCTCCCTCTCTCTGTCTTCCCCTCCTCTCCTCTCTCTCTCTTCCTCTCCTCCCTCTCTCTCTCTCTCTTCCTCTCCTCCCTCTCTCTTCCTCTCCTCCCTCTCTCTTCCCCTCCTCTCCTCCCTCTCTCTTCCTCTCTTCTCCTCCCTCTCTCTTCCTCTCCTCCCTCTCTCTCTGTCAGTTCCAAACCCTGTGACTTAAACCCTGTCAGGAGGTTTGTATTTGGCATTAGACCCTCTCCTCCTCCTCAGGCACATTTAAGGAGCTCGAAGTGAAAAAGAAAACAAATTATGAAGTCTCACAACTCAAACGCCATCTGACCCCTGTACTGACCCCAGTATGACCCCTGTACTAACCACTGTACTGACCCCTGACCCCTGTATGACCCCTATACTGACACATGTATTGACCCATGACCCCTGTATGACTCTTGACCTCTGTACTGACCCTTGTACTGACCCCTGTATGACCCCAGTACTGACCACTGTACTGACTCATATACTGACCACAGTACTGACCCCTGTATGACCCTTGACTGACCCCCGTACTAAGCACTGTACTGACCCCATACTGACCACTGTATGACCCCTGTACTGACTCGTGTATTGACCCCTGATCCCTGTATGACCCCTGACCCCTGTATGATCCCTGTACTCACATACTGACCCCTGTATGACCTCTGACCCCTGTACTGACCCCAGTACTGACCCCTGTATGACCCCTGTACTGACTCATGTATTGACCCCTGACCCTGTATGACCCCTGACCCTGTATGACCCCTGTACTCACATACTGACCCTGCCCTGACCCCTGGAGTACTGACCCACACTGACACATAACCTCTGCTTCAGGACGGTGGTGCAGTAACAGGTTTAACACTTCAGCCTCACAACAAGAAGGATTTGGGTTCAACTCCCGGACTTTAGTATCGGTCCATAGAGCCTTAGTCAACCAACATTTTGATTAGTTATTATTCATTTGATTTAGATGATAAAGATTTAGATGATAAAGATTTTGTTTATAAAGATTTTGTTTATAAAATTTCGATTATAAAGATTTCTATGGAACAACAGCAGAAACAAGAAGTGAGTGAGCTGAAGATTTGGTACTTTTTGGTATTTATACGGAGAATTAAACCCAAAATTCACAAGTTAAATCTGTCTTTATTTAAATACAGTTTCCTTGTACTTTTTTCTGTATAAATAGTAGTTTTTGCATGAACTCCCCCTGCTGGTGGAGTCTTGTGAGTGCAGTTTGGGTCAGATACATAGAGATACGTGATCGTTTTTGTAACAGCCCCTTTTAGTAATGAACACATGTATTTAGTCAACCACAGCCCTATTCCCTTCCTTTTTTTAATATATATAATTTATTTCTTCTTATGAATGGGTTCTTACTGTTGTTTTGTCTTTGGGCAAGACACTTCATGCTCTGACTGCCCTAAATTATGGGTTAATGGTGTCTTTGAATTCCCACGAGAGGAATAAAAACACAATATAAATGAAGCTATTATCATCACGACTACTCAACACAAGGTCAATTTTCTGAACTCAAGTGATTTTCAGATGTTTAAAATAATATTACGCAGCTAAAAGTGCTAAAAGTGAGCGAGTACGGGACAGTTTCTCAAAAGTTGAAGGTGATGTTAGCCGTAGCGCTCGCTGGACTCAGACTAAATAAGACGAGCTGGAGGAAAAATGTGAGCGCTCCCCGGAGACTCTGGAGTTTGGATTAGAAAATCATGTGTGACGCTGCAGAAGCGCTCAGCCCCAAGAGCAGAACTTCACATCTGTTCAGTCGAAGAGCTTTACTGCGGTTTTATGGAGATCTGACGGTGGCGCAGGCTGTAAGCGAGTGCCCGTCTTCCAGAGGGTGTCCTGTTCAAGACTTTATCCTTTGACTGGAGAATGAGAGTGTCTGTGTTTTGTGCTGAAAGTGAAATCGCGACATTGCATTGACACTGTGCTTTCAGTGGCGTCATGCTGGGGGTGCTCTACATCTATCTATGGTGGAATGTTCAGCAGTAACCATGGAGACACAATGCACATTATTATTAGTGAACAGTGCCAAAAAAAAAGTCTTACGATTGTTTGAAAACTAAAATACAAAATGGATTTAAACAGCACATTTCAGGAGCGTGTGGTCAGTCCGAGCGTTCATAGTCCTGTTTTCGGAATTTGATTTTCAACAAAAACGTGAGAGCGATTAACTGTTTGTGACTAAAGTTTTATGTGAGAGAGTCTTGTTTAACAGCACAAATCAGCTCACTTGATGTAGTTCCAACTAAATCAGCTCCTTCTGGTCAGATTGTGTTAAAATAAAGATCAGATTCAAGTCGAATTTGAGTAACAGCTTCAGACAGAGCAGTGCTTGCAGCTAGCTTCACTCTTCCAGGTAATGTTGATGGCATCAGCTGTAAAGTAGGAATACTCTATTCCACCACCGCCAAGAGCCATCGCGCCGGCCATCCTCATCACCAACCACCACAACAGCCCCAGCTCCACATCCAAGGCCATCCAAGTTACACGCCGCAATTCCAACACACCGCTATTCCAACACGTCGCTATTCTGACATGCCGCTATTCCGACACACCGCGATTCCGACACACCGCTATTCCGACACGCCGCTATTCCGACACGCCGCTATTCTGACATGCCGCTATTCCGACACACCGCGATTCCAACACGCCTCTATTCTATTCTGATATGCCTCTATTCCGACATGCCGATATTCTATTCCGACACGCCATTATTCCTACACGCCGCTATTCCGACACGCTGCTATACCGACATGCTGCTATTCTATTCCGACATGCCGCTATTCTGATATGCCTCTATTCCGACACGCCGCTATTCCGACACGCTGCTATTCCGACACGCCGCTATTTAGACATTGAAGTCAAATTGTCAGAGTAGCAGCATAGACAATATTTTTCAAGCGTCCCACTACTTCGACATCTGTTTTTTTCATTATCAGAGTAGCGGCACTTTACTATTTTTCAAACGTTCCGCTTTTCCGACGTGAATAATATTAATGTGATAGCCTGTTATACTTCGCGCTCCCGTATATGATAAGAAGCACTTGATCAGAGAATACTTCGGCCACACAGGATATCAGACAGTGGGAAAATGTCCTGATAGCCATGGGAAACAGTCATGCATTTTAAAAAAGAGCACAGGCCAGCGTTCGGGAAAATATCTGATCTAAAACGGAGGCTGCGAAGGAGCGAGAGACACGCCTGGGTAGACTATCGCAACTCTCAAAAAAAACAAAAACAAAAAAACAACTTGTTGTAATAGCGATACTAAAAAGTGTTGGAAAACTGGCATGTCGTAATAGAGGCATGTCGTAATGAAGGGATGTCGGAACAGGCGGCGGACACCGATATCATCAACTCTGTTACTCAAATTAAACTTTAATCTGAGCTTTATTTTCGCACAATCGGACCAGAAAGAGCTGATTTAGTTGGAACGACAACAGGTGAGCAGATTTTTGCTGTTAAACAAGTTTCTCACACACTATCGGGCATTAGAGAAGTTTTTCCGTCAGTCGCTCTCACCTTTTTGTTGAAAATCAAACTCCTAAACTGGACCATGAACGCTCGTATCGATCACAGGCTCCTGAAAATGTGTTGTTTAAATCTGTTTTGTATTTTTTCTTGAATTTTCAGACGATCTTCAATCTTTTTGGACTGTTATTGCTAATATGTGCATTGCGTCACCATGGAAACTGCTGAAACAACCACGCTATGACCCTTTAATGAAGCAATAATACAACCGGCCATCGCACTACCGTTGTTACTGGACAGTTATGGAGCTGGATGATTGACTTTAGATGTTAAGGTTTGGACAGCAGTTCGATAGTTTCACCACTTTGCTCTTTAACTCACATTTCAGATTTGTGAGTTCATATTCAGGCCAAGACGATTTCAGTTTCCAGTCGTTGTAGCGGTGCCAGGCCTCCGCGGGTCGCACCATCACCGCCGCCGCTCTGACTGTGTCCGGGCCTCTGCCTGTGGGCCAAGAACGCCGCTTTCTTTTCCCGTTTATTTTCCCAACATAATTCATAATAATGGGCTCGATTCAGTGATTTTTACCTTTCATGAATGCAGCCAGTCCTCATCTATAACGTAATAGCCTATTGATGTTTTACAACTGATGTCGTCAACTTTTCCTGGGGGTGTGATGCTAACTGGAGGCTCTGTTCTGTCTGAAGCTCTGTTAAACTTTAGTCTGAGCTTTGTTTTAGCATCTGACCAGAAAAGATTGATTTAGTTGGAATTACAACAGGTGAGATGACATGTGCTGTTAAAAAAAGTCTCTCACACGTAAAATTACAGTCACAAGCAGCTAGCATTAGTCACTCCCACCATTTTGTTGAAACTCAAACTCCTAAACACATTTTTTCTTGAATTTTCAGAAAATCTTAAAATGTTTTTTGTCAGTTATTGCTGATGTGTGCATTGTACCACCAGGGTAAATGCTGAACATAACACCACATGGACACCAAAGAATCTGGAAGGTGAACCCAAGATGGCGCCGTATTGTTTTCAATGGCCTGGGCTCATTGGTGCATCCTGCCAAAACATATTTTTTTACTTCCGCATTACTTCCTGAATACTGCCCTACGCCGCAAAACGTGACGGCAGAAATGTGCAGTTCTGACCAAACAGAGCGAGAGCTGCTAAGTTAAAGCTAACTTTAACTTTTGATTCACCAGCGAGGACCACGCCACGACAATTAAATACGATAAAGATTTTTATTGACGGTGGGTGGATGTGGTGGGGGAGACGCAGGGTGGAGGCTCCGTCTCCAATCCAAAATGGTCACCCAGCTGATTCAGAACCCCCCTCCTTAAAGATGATGTCTTCAGGCTGAAGGATGGACGAGAGACACGGGGTTAGGGTTAGGGTCGACAGAGCTGACACAGACTGTATTGTCGGGATAGGCCGTAGAAAAAGGGCTTCTGGGTAATTGAAGGCGTGGTCGAGATGAGCTGTGGTTGGCTGGCGAGGAGGTTGAGGCGTGGTCCAGCTCCTGAATCTAAGTTAATCATGCTAACTCCACCTATTTAAAAATTTTAAAAAGTTCATATTGTAAAAATACAGAAGAATCCCTACAAAATCCGACCTTTTTGAAAGCTGTGGATGCCCCGTCAGCCGAACACAGGAGTTTGAATTGACAAAAAATAAAAAATGCTCTATACAGCTCCCCACATCCAGGGTCAACCCGCAGTGAGCACGCCATCAGGCCATCACTCCATTACGCCATTATGCCATCACTCCATTGCGCCATCATTCCAACACTCCATTGCGCCATCATTCCAACACTCCATTACACCATCACTCCATTGCGCCATCAACCCCCACGACACCCAAACACATGTCGCACATCTGTAGTGTTTATTTTGACCCGTCCACATCACTAACGTTACAGTGCGGTAAACATTCGGCATCATTTCACTTGAGTACACACTCCTGTTTATTGTTGTTTAAACTAACTCAACTTTGCACCGTCGCCCAAACCACAGACAAACAAAAGGAGCAAAAACAACAGGAAAACCGCAAAGAAACTGTTGTTGTATTTGTAGTGGCCAGAGTTCTGCCACACAGTCGGAATCTGCACAAGTGACGTCAGCCCAGTGTAAAAGAATACCGAGGTTAAAGAGTCTGTATTAAAACGGACTCTTGTAGCTTTAAGTCATGTTATAATGTTGTTAAATCGTCAAAAACAGACCTGGAGTTGTGTTTTGTTTCATTCACACCCTTTATTATTAGTCTGTCTACATCTCCAAAGCTCAGAACGCTCTGTTCCACCTTGTGATGTCATGAAGCGGTAGTTTTCACGTTAACAGCTCCTTTTACCTTTAGTTCAGTAGAGATCGGCAATTCCAGAGCTGAAAACATCTGAATGATTCTAGTGAAGGTGCATGGAGTTTAAAAACACAGTGGAGCACTTCTTGTATTACTGTATTATGACATCACAAGGTGGAACAGAGTGTTTTCAGTTGGAGAGAAGTTAGACTTTCATCTAAATCTGCAGGGTTTGTGTGTTAAACCTGTGCGAATGAAACAAAACACAACTCCAGGTCTGTTTGTGATCAGAAAACAGTGAAAGTGTAATTTTCCCTCAAATTGAAAACACTCTGTTCCACTTTGTGATGTCATGTGGTGATACAGGAAGTGCTCCACTGTGTTTTTAAACTCCACACACCTTCACTAGAATCATTTGGATTATTTCAACCCTGGAATTGCCGATCTCTATTGAACAAAAGCTAAAAGGAGCTGTTAACGTGAAAACTACCGCTTCATGACATCACAAGGTGGAACAGAGTGTTTTGAGCTTTGGAGATGTAGACAGACGAATAATAAAGTATTTCTCAAACATGTGAATGAAACAAAACACAACTCCAGATCTGTTTTTGAGGAGGAAACAACATTATAACATGACTTTAGGCTCTCAAGAGTCAGTTTTTCGTAATATGAGACCTTTAAGACGTAAGATTCACATGGAAACGTTACGGAGCCGATGATTAAAGTTCAACATTTGTGGATCATAAGTTTTAATATTCCCTCTAACCAGGTGGTCTCTGGTTCCGGTCTCAGCTTGTCCACATTGTTTTCTTCATTCACAGTCACACTGGCAGTACAGATTTATTTATTGTTTAAGCAGCTCTTGGGGTCAGAATACGTCTGTGTGTTCTGTCTGCCTCTGATTATGAAGCTTTTTATTGTCTGAGAATCAGGAAGTGCTCTTTAGCGTGCTAGTTGTTAGCATTTCTGTGACCGCGAAGCTCAACTCTGGCCTCTGAAAGTCGTGAAAAGCTTTTACTGTATTGATACTTTGGAGCTGACGTCATCAACATTCCAAGACGGTGCGAAGCTAACTGAAGGCACTGCTCTGTCTGAAGCTCTGTTTATCAAGTTAGACTTTAATCTGAACTTAATTTTAACACAATCTGACCAGAAAGAGCTGATTTCTCTCTCTGTCTTTGTACATAGCTGAGATTTTATATTTTTATTACTTATTTTTCTATTTTATTTTGATTTGTACATATACACTTATATAATTATGCTTTTTTTGACACCCATCTCTCTCTTTTTTGCTACTTATTTAGAATTTGTTTTTATTTTATATTGTGACATGTGAGCTACTGTGTCCAAATAATTTCTAATTTTAGTCTAATTTAAACAAGTCCCTGTCTCTCTTCTGAAAATGTGCTGTTTAAATCCATTTTGCATTTTTTCTTTCAGACGATCTTACAACTTTTGCGGTCAGTGTTTTGCTAATGTGTGCGTTGTGTCGCCGTGGTAACTGCAGAACGTTCTGATAATAGCGATATACGTCTTTAATACTATTTGTTTGGTTTGGTTTGTAGCCGATAATGAAGCTGCCGTCACCAGGAGCATAATTATAAGTTCTACAGCAACAGTAACATCCACAGTATGAGAGTGAACCAGGTCCTCTGAGGGTCTATCATCACCTCATATCGACATCCTGAACTACCTGAGCCTGTCCACACACGTCTACTCCTCCTCCTCCTCCTCTTCTTCTCTTCTCTTCTCACACTCATCTCTCTCTTTCTGTCTCTCTCTATTTCTTATCTTTCATCCCTCTCTCTCTCTTTCCATCTACTCTCTTTCTCCATCTATCGCTCTCTGCCACCATCTCACTTCCTTCGCACACAATTTCTCTCTCATTCTTTCTCCTGCTGTTTTCTCTTTCTCCCTCTGTCTTTGTCTCTCTCTCTCTCTCTCTCTCTCTCTCTATTTCTTTCTTATCTTTCATCCCTCTCTCTCTCTTTCCATCTACTCTCTTTCTCCATCTATGTATCTCTGCCACCATCTCACTTATTTTGCACACAATTTCTCTCACACTCTTTCTCCTGCTGTTTGCTCTCTCCCTCTGTCTTGGTTTCTCTCCTTCTCTCTTTCTTTCTCTCCCTCTGTTTCTTTCTTATCTTTCAGCTCTCTCTCTCTTTTCATCTACTCTCTTTCTCCATCTATGTATCTCTGCTACCATCTCACTTCTTTTCTTTCATTCTTTCTCCTGCCGTTTTCTCGCTCCCTCTGTCTTTGTCTCTCTCCCTCTCTCTCTCCTTCTGTCTCTCTGTATTTCTTTATCTTTCATCCCTCTGTCTCTCTTTCCATCTACTCTCTTTCTCCATCTATCTTTCTGCTACCATCTCACTTCTTTCGCACACAACTTCTCTCATTCTTTCTCCTGCTGTTTTCTCTCTCTGTCTCTCTCTCTCTCTCTTTCTGTCTCTCTATTTCTTTTTTATCTTTCATCCCCCTCTCTCTTTCCATCTACTCTCTTTCTCCATCTATTGCTCTCTGCCCCCATCTCACTTCTTTTGCAGTTTCTCTCTCATTTTTCCTCATGCTGTTTTCTCTCTCCCCCTCTTTCTCTCTCTCTCTCTATTCCTTTCTTATCTTTCATCTCTCTCTCTCTTTCCATCTACTCTCTTTCTCCATCTATCACTCTCTGCCACCATTTCACTTCTTTTGCACACAATTTCTCTCTCACTCTTTCTCCTACTGTTGTCTCTTTCCCTTCCTCTCTCTCTGTTTCTCTGTATTTCATTCTTATCTTTCATCCCTCTCTCTTTCCATCTACTCTCTCTCTCCATCTATCTCTATCTGCCTCTCCCTCATTTCTTTTTCACAGTTTCCTCTCCCTCTTGGTCTCTCTCTTTCTCTCTTTCATCTCCCTCAATCTCTCTTCTCCCTCTCTCACTCCTCTCTTGTTCTTCTGTCTCTCCCTTTTATCTCTGCTCTCTTCTCTTTTTCCCTCTCCTATCTGTCTCTCACTCCTCTTCCTCCTGCTGTTCTCTCTCTCTCTCTCTCTCTCTCTCTCTCTCTCGCTTTTTTCTGTCTCTCTTCCTCTCTTCTCTCTCCCTCAATCTCTCCTCTCCCTCTCTCACTCCTCTCTCCTGTCTTCATGCTCTGTCTCTGCTCTCTCTCCTTTATTTCCCTCTCCTATCTGTCTCTCTCCCTCTTCCTACTCCTGCTGTTTCCTCTCTCTGTCTTTATCTCTCATCCCTTTCTCTCTTTCTCTTTTTCTATCTCGCTGTCTCTCTTTCTCTCGCTCTCTTGCTTTCTTTCAGCCTTACACTCCCTTTCCTTTCTCACTCCCTCTTTTCTCATCCCTCCCTCTCTCTCTCCTCCACTCTCTATATCTCCTTTCTCTCCCTCCTTCTTCTCTCTTTCTCTCTTCTCTTTCACACTCCTCTCTCACCTGCTGTTTTCTTTATCCCTCTCTCTTTATCTCTAATTTCTCTCACACTTACTCTTGTATCCTATCTCTCCCTCACCTTCCCCCTCTCTTTCTCTCTCTCTTTCTTTCTCTCTCTTGGTGGCGCCTCTGTTTTCATCAGACACTTTTTCCATCCCTCTTTTTTCCCCAAAGCCTCTTTAGTTTTCCAAACACAGAGGAACATTCCTGCAGGTGGAGCTGTTCCTGGATCTTTGTTTGGAGGCGTCAGTGATAAATGAGATTCCCACAGTTCTGCCTCAGGCAGACTCAAAACACTGGACAATACTACTACTACTACTACTACTACTACTACTACTACTACTACTACTGTCTACTACTACTACTACTACTACTACTACTACTACTACTGTCTACTACTACTACTACTACTACTGTCTACTACTACTACTACTACTACTACTACTACTACTGTCTACTACTACTACTACTGTCTACTACTACTACTACTACTACTACTACTACTACTACTACTACTACTACTACTACTACTACTGTCTACTACTACTACTACTGCTACTACTACTACTACTAATATTACTACTACTACTGTGTACTACTACTGTCTCAGAACACTCCATCTAAAACACTGGACACATGTAACTCTTTTTCTGCCTCATATTCAGACTGATATTTTGCAGCACGATGTCACTATAAATATAAATAAAGTATAAATAATCTTGGCATCAGGTCCACTTTGGCACCTTTTTTAACTTTTCAAACATCAGATGTCTTCACCTTGTCTAGAATGTTCCACGGTAGAGATTAAACCAAGGGAGACAACTATAGGCTACATTACAGGTCAGATCTATGGAGAGGCAACCCTATTCACAGGGTTTAGGCACAAAATTTTGAAATGTGTCAAAATGGCCCTACTACGACTAAACCTGTACAGGCCTGCGTTCGAGTCCTGGTCTGGTCTAGGGTCTTGTTGGCCCTCAGGAGTCCTGTCTTTTTTGTGGTCCAGTTCCTGAGCCTCTGCAGCACTGATGATGCTTCATGATTTTATTTTATTTTTTTAACAGTTTTACGGTTTATTTTCTGGTGTAAGATCAGATAAGGCGGATAGTTAAAATTCCTGCTAAGATGTTAACTAAGTCTGCTGTAGTCTGGGCGTGCGCAGTTTGAAAAATTGAGACAGATTGGTTAAGTTTCCATCATTTCGTGCGCTATTCATTCACTCGACACTGGCAATGTTGGTGAAGTGTCTTGCCTAAGGACACAAAAACAGTATTCCCAGCGGTTTCCCCATCGAAGTACTAACCAGGCTACAGTGACATGGATAAACAAACAATAAATACCTTCGGAAATCCTGAAATTCTCTGCTCCGACCTGGTGACTCTACCTGCGGTAAAGAGCCAATAGGAGGAGAGAGTCACAGTGAAGCCCCGCCCCCTCGACCTCCTCTCAGGTAAAGTACAGTACATCAGGAGGTCAGAGGTCAGACGAGGTTAGAGGTCAGAGGAGGTCTTCTGAATGGAGACGTATGGGACAGTAATGGGGGTTTATGGTCTACAGGTGAGGTCAGGGGGCGGGGCCAAGTGCTCCAGGTGAGGTCAGGGGGCGGGGCCAAGTGATCCAGGTGAAGTCAGAATATAAAATACAAGTAAAACAACACAATTTTGAGAATAAAAGTCTTAAGATGAGACTCGAAACCTTGTCTACGTATGGCACTTGATAGGAAATTTGAATTTAGTTAACGCTTTTGACAAATCGTTAAATTAGAGATCGCTAAATTACTGAAACATGCATGGATCACATGTAAAACCACTTCAGGAATGTTTCTGATGAAGGAACAATATTATAACGTGGTAAAATTTTGCATAATACCCCCTTTTTAAAGCTTCTATATTACGTAAAATTTACTCTTGTGAGCTTTAAACCATCTTAGAATTTTGTTACCGCCTCAAAAACAGACCTGGAGTTGTGTTTTTTTTCACACATTCACCTTTATTATTAGTCTGTCCACGTCTCCAAAGCTCAAAATGCTCTGATCCACTTTGTGATGTCATGAGGCGGTAGTTTTCAAGTGAACAGCCCCTTTTTTACCTTTAGTTCAGTAAAGATTGGCAATTCCAGGACTTAAATCATCCAAATGATTCTAGTGAAGGTGTGTGGAGTTTAAAAACACAATAGAGCACTTTCTTCCTGTATTACCATGTGACATCACAAGGTGGAACAGAGCGTTTTCAATTTGAGAGAAGAATATACGCAGGGTTTGTGCGTTAAACATGTGCGAATGAAACAAAACAAAACACAACTCCAGGTCTGTTTGTGATGAGGAAACAACATTAGAACATAGATCAGAAAATATCGTAATATTGGTCGTTTAATCTCAAAGTAGGTCCTGTAAGATAAATAACAAAAAAAATCCCTTCAGAAACAGGGTGTCACAGTGTTGGACGTGTTATTCCAGTGAGCCTTGTGCAGTGGCTCCATTAGGTCCATTATCTGTGGTGTAAACAGGGATATGGGCCTGTCTCTGTGATGTCAGTGAACACACCACGCCGCATTCAGGGCCCCTCCGGGTTTATGTTATCAGAGGAATGTTAACAGTGACCTCATGCGCACAGCATCAAGAGCAGGGCCCCACAACACTTCAGGCTCAGATAGAGTAGGTTAGTGACGGACAATTCTGAGAACTTTAAAATTAGGTTAAACATAACGTCTTTAAAGGTCCTGTATTACGGAAAATTGACTCTTGTGAGATTTTAGCCGTGTTATAATGTTGTTACCTCCTCAAAAACAGATCTGGAGTTGTGTTTTGTTTCGCACATTCACCTTTATTATTAGTCTGTCCACATCTCCAAAGCTCAAAATGCTCTGATCCACTTTGTGATGTCATGAAGCGGTAGTTTTTCAGTAGAGATTGGAAATTCCAGGGCTGAAATTATCAAAATGATTCTAGTGAAGGTGTGTGGAGTTTAACAACACAGCGGAGCACTTACTGTATTACCACATGACATCACAAGGTGGAACAGAGTCTAATAGATCAGAAAATAGTGTAATATGGCTAAATGTAATATGGCTGTGTCAATACGTTTTTTCTTGTAATAAAGTAAAATTAGTTTTGCCCCAGTGCAGCAGCTCAGGTCAAAATGAGACCGGTGTGTGCTGTCTAGAGTTTTTATCGTCCAGGAATGCTGGTGTGCCGTTAGCATGCTAGTTGTTGCTATGTTTTTCCTCATCAGTCTCTCTCTCTGCTCCTTTCCTTCATCTTTCTCTTCACTCTCTCTGTCCTTCTTGTTACTCTCTCCTAGTCCTTTCTCCCTCCCTTCCTCTCTTTCTCTCTCTCTCTCGTTTTTTCTCTGTTGCCCACCCCCCCCCACCCCTCCATTTTATCTCCTCTTTTTCGCTCCTCTTTTTCTTTCTTTCTGCCCTCTCTCTGCGTCTCCTGCTTGAGGCCAGTCCCGGGGCAGGGTCTGAGTGGGACATGTTTAATACTGTTTGACCTTTGACCTCTGAGCGTTTGTCATATTTGGAAAAGGTGAAACTAGAGACACAAGATCTACAGCTATGCACTGTTTGTTTTTTATTAATTCTATTTTTTTTTTCCCCCATAATTTTTTGACTTCTTTAAAAGGCTCGTATTACTCTATTTTCTCCGTGTTGATGTTGTTTCCTCATCACAAACAGACCTGGAGTTGTGTTTTGTTTCATTCACACACGTTTAACACACAAACCTGCAGATTTAGGCTTTATTTAGTTCTTCTTTCAGACAGAAAACACGCTGTTCCGCGCTCCACTGTGTTTTTAAACCCCATAAACCTTTAACAGAACCATTTGGATCACTTCAGCCCAGGAATTGCCAATCTCTACTGAACAAAAGGTTAAAAATAGCTGTTAATTTGAAAACAACCACTAGATGACATCAGAAGGTGGAACAGAGCGTTTTGAGGTTTGGAGATGTGGACAAACTAATAATAAAGTGTCACTCAAACGTGTGTGAATGAAACAAAACACAACTCCAGGTCCGTTTTTGAGGAGGTAACAGCTTTATAACGTGGCTTAAAGCTCAAAAGAGTCAATTTTCTGTAATAAAGGACCTTTAAATCTGACACTGAGTCTCTCCAGATCTCAGGCCGAGATCCCGGTCCGGATTACGTAACTGCAGGATTACGTTATGTTCTATTTTAGGCGATGATTCAGACACAAGGAGAACAAGCAAACTTCACATGGCAGCTCCTGGACTACCAACAAAACAAACACCTAATCACATTAACACATAACACAGGCTGGGTGGGGGAAGTGTCTTGCCCAAGGATACAACAGAATGAACTAAGGAGTCTGGAGTGAATTAGTAAAGCGCCTATTACAGAGTTGAAAAGCTTGCAGACCTGTTGCCTGTTCAAAGTAGTTTTACTTTTTCTTAATATTTGTATTTTTAAAGGTGCACTGCGTAACATTTCCAGTGCTTGTCTCCATGGAAACGCTATTGTTTTCAAAATCCAAATCCACTTTATTTCTGTAGCACATTTTACAAACAAAGCAGTTTCTAAAGTGCTGCACAGAGATCATAAAATGAAGACAACAAAAAGGTAAACTGATAAACTTTGATCATACCAGTCCTAAAACCCCCCAAAAAAACAGGAAAAATCAGATAAAAGCAAAACCATAAAAATCATAAAATAGCAGTAAATAAGTAAAATAAATAAAAGACACAGAGGACCACATATCTCACACGGTGTTAAAATCCAGAGAATAAAAGTGGGTTTTAAGACGAGTTCAGACGTGGGGGGCAGAACGTTCCAGAGCCTGGGGCCACAGAGAAGGTCCTGTCCTCCTGGTTTTAAGTCTGGACTTAGGCCCCACGAGCTGGAGCTGGACCTCGAGACGTACTGTGGGGCCAGAACATTCAAAGCTTTAAAAACAAACAATAAAATCTTAAAATCAACTGTAAAACGAATCCAAAACCAGTGCAACAACGCTCAAATCGGGGTAATGTGCTTAAGTTTTTTTTGGTTCCAGTTAAAAAGCTAGAATGTTCCACAGTAAAGATTAAACCAACTGTATCTATGACAAGGAAGATGAGCAGGTCACAGCAGTACGCCACATTACAGGTCAGATCTGTGGAGAGTCGCCCCTATTCGCAGAAGGAATTACTGTATTTTTGAGCAATAGAAACACTTGTAATGGATAAATGCTACTAATGGATATGTTTAAAGTCATACCATGGAACATTCCAGGCAAAGCAATAACATCTCCATGGTGACAAGTAGGTGCACTTTTAAACTGAAGCAGACCTATTCTCAAAATCGACTTTTCAGAGCTTTTATGTTATAGTTGTTTCCTTCTCTCAAAGTTGTATTTAGAGTGATTCGTGTTTGAGTAATCTTTATTCCATCATGGGTTCAGTTCACGTTTACGGCACAAAACCGGAAGACGTTTGGAAAAGTGCGGACGACGACTTCCTTTGGGTTCTGTTGGCGATAGGAACTCTGACAAAATCTAGGAAAACTGAGAAAATGGTCTGGTTTTCTTCATCTAGATGTCACTGTATTCTTTCTTTTTTCCTTTTATAAATTGCCTATTTATTTGTGTTTTATAATTTGTCTAACTTAATAATAATTTAAAAAAAAAAAGATGCCGTTGTAGCGTTCCGTTATGTTCGGCAGATCAACCGTTCCGACCAGCTGCCTGTAGGTGACGTCGATGATCCGATTAGAGTCCCGTTTTCCATGGAAAGCTTTGGCAGGTTGTGAAGACGCTGCTGCTGAATCCACAGTTTTATTGTTTTATCACATGCCCAGTGTCGGGAACAACACCGGAAGTCGTCATCCGCATGTTCCAAACGTCTTCCGGTAAGCGGGAATAGAGTCTTTTGTTCGGATCTACCCGTTTCCACCTCCACCGGGACGCGCCCACTGTGACGATTTTTTCTCCTGTACAAACACCTGTAACTGAATAAATGCGAAATAGATCCACTTAATGCCGTGGTAAAGTAGTAACATCCCCATGGAAACAAGCAAGTATCAACCCGCTCATCAGGAAAAGTTACGTAGTGCATCTTTAACCTTTTATCCTGAAGTGTCTTGCCAAATGACACAACAGTAGGACTCTTAAAAGCTGTGATTTAGTTATTTGTCCAGTCAGAACCACACGCTTTGACAAAACTTTGTGAAGACGAGTGGATCTGGAGCTGTGTCCTGCCTTGCGTGATTGACAGGTGGATTAACCAATCAGAGAGAGGCATGTCAAAACAAACATGGCTGCCGCTTAAACATAAAAAGGATGAAAAAACGACATAAAGAACTGAGAAACTGCGGATTTTTACAGAATCAAAGCATCAAACTATTACTTATGGGCGATAGTAGCTCAGTCGGTTGTGTGTTCGTCCACTGATCTGAAGGTTGGCGGTTCGAATCCCGCTCTCAC
Source organism: Taenioides sp. WSHXM2023 (assembly GCA_029959045.1). NCBI lineage: Eukaryota > Metazoa > Chordata > Actinopteri > Gobiiformes > Gobiidae > Taenioides > Taenioides sp. WSHXM2023. The sequence continues at coordinate 3,233,258 of CM057091.1, forward strand.
ATGCTGTCGTGTCCTTGGGCAAGACACGTAACCCACCCGTGTGAGTGGCTGAGTGGTTCCTTGATGTAAAGCGCTTTGTCTGCCTTGAAAGTGGAAAAACGCTGTATAACGATGTGACGTTTAACATTTGTCAACAGAAGGACTCTTAAAAGTCGTGAATTAGTGACGAGTCCAGTCAGAACCAGACGCTTTGACAAAACTTTGCAAAGACGATTGGATCTAGAGACACGTGGTCCGAAACAAAACAATAATTACACATACAAAAGGAGAAAAACAACATAAAGGACTGAGATTATTACTGAATCAACAATCGAAGCACCAAACGATGACTTATTTCAGGTAAAAGAAGGTCACGTGATACAAACGAGCGGCTGTGGTTGGATCGTCTCGAGTTTGGACAGAGGTTTTTCTCGCTCTGTGGTCCGGTCCCAGTCCTTTCTGGATTCAAACAGAATGTAGAAGCGACTGCCGCTCTCGGAAGTGAAATATAAAGTACTAAATTCCAACGTGACCAAAAGTTACAATGAAAATAAATGTCCAAACCAAAGCGTTTCATGAGAGATCGCCTGGTCGCTCAATTTAAAACCTATTTTTTATTTTTATTGCTCGGTAGCACTCAAACATGTTAAGATTGCCCTACCATATAAACACCATACTTAAGCTAATTGCAACCATCTGCCAACAACATGCAGTCAAATTTATACCCCGTGTTTAGGCGTTGGGGTTAATGTACCACAATTAAGACATTTCAGATGATCATAGAGGGGAGACAATAGAGGACTCGTTCTGCACAGACCTTTTATTGTCAAAAAACGTGACAGATTAAAGGTGAGGTTGTAGTTTCTTAAAGGTCCGAGGGTCTGTCACTTGGTGCAGTAAAGCGGTGTAAAGTGCTGTAAATACGGGGTTCTAGGGCGTAATGTGAGGACGCTTTTGAGGTCGGACACATAATTAGAGCCACACAGGACAGGCCCAGAGACAGATCCGTGTTTACATGTGGACCGAGTAAACAGACGAACAGAAGGGTTAAGGCTGGGGGAGACAGACTCCCGTCTCTGATCAGGACACGACAGGTCAGAGGGGAAAGTACAAAAACTGTACTCAAGTAAAACTACGATGAGTTAAATGGAACTTACATTTTATTCATTCACTCGGTGCACTCGGTGATGTTAAACCACTTCTTCTTCTGCAGTACAGACTCAAAGCTTAGAGCAAACTTGAATGGTTAAACTCCCACTTGAATTCCATTTTAAACTGTTTTTGTGTCTTTAGGCAAGGCACTTCACCCACTTTTCCTGTATGAATGCGTGACGATGGTCAGAGGAGTTTGCCTCAGGGCAGCTGTGGCTACAGACCTCTGCCATGTGAATGAATACAGAGCACAGAGTTTCCAAATAAAAGTTATTTTTAACAAACCAGAACCAGAACTTTTATTTGGAAACAGAATTAAACCCAAAATGACTCTCTTTGAAGTAAAGACTACAGTGACTCTGAGAGACTTTGTCGAGTATTCCATAAAAAAAAATCAGTACTGGAGGCTGCTGCTGAGGATGGCAGAGGGGCTCTGATTTACAGTGTCTTTACTGGTCGTCATGCCATTTCCACTTGGAGTTTACTCAGAGCTGGTGATGATCATAAATAACAATACCCAAGTATTTTATAACAAATTCTAAAACCAGTTAGAAAATCCCTGAGTATTTAACATTTCTGTGGTTTCTCCATGTGATACTTTACAACACTGTTAACATAAAACATTTTTGATGATGCTTGTGACCAAAGGAAATATGTTTTGTTGTCTACACTTGAGCCCACACAGAGCAGTGGACTCTGTCTGTTTCAGGGAGCCATGTTGTCTGTTTACTTTGTACATATGAATACAGATGTTTGGGTTTTAAAAATACGCTCGGTAATTGCTCAGATGACTCTATAAATAAGGTACTGTTGTTAAATCAGCCCCGATGAAGACTTAAAGTGGAGACGCGTTGGCGTGACGACCAATAAATCCACTGTAGACGAGAGTGCGTCTGCCATCCTTCTCTCATCTGGAGCATCTCACGTTTATCTTTGCTTTCTTTAGCGGGAATCTCCCTACGGGCCAATAAACATGAATCTGTTAAAATGCTGTAGACCTGACCATCCCTTTCTCACAACCTTCTACAAATATATTTACATTTTCCACGGTAACCAAATAATGTTTCTCTTTGCAGGTTCAAGCTTTAAGGACTCCGGGGATCAGGAGTCTAACCCACAACCTCTTCACCGACAGGAGGAGACAGGCTACCCACTCTGCCACTGTTTAAACCAAACTGTTCCAGACAAGTGCAAAACATTTCCAGGGAAGGAAAGATCTAAAAACAAACACTTAGTTGTTGGTTTCGAGTCTTGCGTCAGATGCCCTAACGTTGACCCATTTCCTCTTCTCATTTACCTTCTGAAGTTGGAGTGACTCGTGCATGTTTGAGTCGTCTTAAATCGCTTATTTTCAGGATCAGGATTTTGCCGATCAGCTCCCGTTTTCACCCGCACCAGTACACGCCCACTGCTTATATGCGGATGCTCTTTCTAATACAAGAAATATTTCTTCCGGTGGCAGTAAACGTATCTATCTCCATGGAGACAAGCAGGTGCAGAGACAGGTCAGCTCACAGTAAGAACTTTTTTTTTTTTTTTTTTCAAGATAATTAAAAGTCCAAACTCATCAGACACACTCCCCATGTTTAAAAAAGCCTGGAAAACTCATTTACTTTCTTATTTCTTTAATTTGCCTTCGTTTGTCTCTTCATGTAGAGCGTCTTTGAGTGTTTTGAAAAGCTCTATATAAGTATTATGTATTATTATGTATTATTAAAAGTTTAAATTTAAATACAAAATAGATCTGATTATTTTTCGACCGGGAGGAGGCCCCGGGGAAGACCCAGAACACGCTGGAGGGACTTTGTCTCCCGGCTGGCCTGGGAACGCCTTGGGTCCCCCTGGAGGAGCTGGAGGAAGTGTCCGGGGTGAAGGAAGTCTGGGAGTGCCAGCTTAGACTGTTGCCCAGCGACCCGGCCCTGGTTAAGCGGAAGAAAATGGACGAATGGATATTTTTCGATATAAAGTGAACTGGAGAATCGATGGAGCCGGATGAGTGCCCATGCTCACTTCCTGTTTGGAACGCAACGGCTAGCAGGTTAGCTATGTCCATTTACATTACAAATACAGTTTATGAGTCAAAACGATGAAGAAGATTAAACGCCGCCTCTTGAATCTTATCAGCAAAATAAATAAAGGTCCATTTGTCCTGACCGCCTCCTCTCTCTGTTAGTAAACACTTTATTCTATTTTAGCCCGTGTTAGCGTCTCTCCCGAGTCTCTGGAATGCTCCGAGCTTAATACAAAACTCCATTTGAGACGCGCTGCTCGTAAACCTAAAAACAGTGGTTAGATCCTGGGTGGTCCTCCCCTTCACGATCTGTTTTCAGGACAAAAGGGCGGAGCTTAAATGTGATTCAGAACATCTGATGAGTCTGATTTCCATTGTCATTGTCAAACTCCTGAACAGAGGAGGGTGTAGAGAGTTAAAAAATTAATCAAGTAAGAGTTCTGTTACTTAATAATAAATTAGATTTAAAAAAATAAAAATAATAAAAAAATAAATATAATAATAATAATAATAATAATAATAATAATAATGATAATAATAATAAAATTATCAAGTAAGAGCACTGTTACTTAATAATAAATTAGATTAATAATAATAATAATAATAATAATAATAATAATAATAATACTTAAAAATTATCAAGTAAGAGTACTGTTACTTAATAATAAATTAGATTAATAATAATAATAATAATAATAATAATAATAATAATACTTAAAATTTATCAAGTAAGAGTACTGTTACTTAATAATAAATTAGATTAATAATAATAATAATAATAATAATAATAATAATAATACTTAAAAATTATCAAGTAAGAGTACTGTTACTTAATAATAAATTAGATTTTAAAAAAAATTAATAATAATAATAATAATAATAATAATAATAATAATAATAATAATATTACTTAAAGGTGCACGATGTAACTTTTAGGGGGTTTGTTTCTGTGGAAATGTCATTGTTCTGCTTGGAATGTTCCACACTATAACTTTAAACAGCTCTACTTTAAATTTATTCAATTACAGGTGGTTTTATTGCACAAAAATACCTAGAAAAACACATTCTGACTGTGAGCGGGGTCGCCTCTCCACAGATCTGACCTATAACTTGGTCTGGTTTGGTCTCCATGAAGATAAAAAGGTTTAATGCCACACTGTGGAACATTCCAAACAAAGCAATAACATCTTCATGGAGAAAAGCATTTGATGTAGTAGCAGCAGTAGTAGTAGTAGTAGTAGTAGTAGTAGTAGTAGTAAGTCTAAAGAGTATTCAAATAAAAGTACTCAGTCTGAAATCTACTCCAAAAGTACAATTTGTTTAAAAAGTACTCGAGTAAATCTAAATATAACTGAGTAAATGTATCCGAGTACCACCCAAACAGGAAATATATCAGTTTGCTCAGCTGCTGTTGTACTCGCTCCAGACAGTGTAGTGCAGCCTGTTTTACCAGTGTCATCAATAACAGAGCAGGGGGAGGGAGACGTGTTTTTCCAAATCATTTTTCAACATGGACGCTCTTTGTTCAGACGGGGCTGAACTTTCCACAGTAGGAGCAATGCATTCTGGGACAAAGAGAAGCAAAACAGCATGAAATGACCCGAGAATGAATCACTGGTTGCAAAATTTCTTCTTTCCATGGAGATTTTTCCTTATCGCTTTGTCTGAAATGTCACAGTATGGCATTAAAAAACCTTTCTATCTTCATGGAACCCAAACCAGACCAAGTTATAGGTCAGATCTGCGGAGAGGCGACCCCGCTCACAGTCAGAATGTCTGTTTTTCTTGGTATTTTTGAGCTAAAACCACTTGTAATTGAATAAACATGAAGTAGAGCTGTTTGATGTCACACTGTGGAACATTCCAAGCCTAGCGGTGACATATCCATAGAAACAAGCAGGTGAAGGACCCCCAACCAAAAAGTTACACAGTGCAGCTTTAAAGTAAATATGTGTACCGCAGAAAGGGTCCAATAGTGTGTAAAGTCTTTATTTTAACCTCAGCCCAAACAACTCGAGGGCCACACTTCACCGGGGCTCTTAAAGCGACCGTCTGTGAGTTTATTTAATTTTTTTCACCAGTAGAGGGCAGATGTGAATTGTCCCACCTCCCCTCACCTGACTCCTCCCCTTTTCTCTCACCTGGAGCTTTAAGTCATGTTCTAATGTTGTTCCCTGCTCAAAAACAGACCTGGAGTTGTGTTTTGTGTCATTCATGTTTGAGTAACACTTTATTATTAGTCTGTCTACATCTCCAAAGCTCAAAACGTTCTTTTCCACCTTGTGATGTCATGAAGTGGTATTTTTCGAGTTACCAGCTCCTTTTACCTTTAGTTCAGTAAAGATCGGCAATTCCAGGGCTGAAATTATCCAAATGATTCTAGTGAAGGTGTGAGTTTAAAAACACAGTGGAGCACTTCCTGGATTAACACATGACATCAGAATCACATAAAGGGACGATGTAACCACCACCAACACTGAACATTTCTCTGATCGGGCCAAGATTTTAAAACTTATATCAGATTATTCATATTTTTTTCAGATTTATTCTCTACTTACTAGTTCTGAGACTGTTTAATTCTAGTTTATTTTAAGAGAACCCGTCAAGTAAAATTCTCTTGCTGCATGGACAGATAATTTCACTACGTTTAAGTCATTCTCTGATAGATTTAAGTGTTTATATCTTACATTTTGGCTGAGCTTTTTTGCAGTGAAGGCAAAACACAAACAGCAGTGAAGTTTATCAGAATGAAAAGTCCCGTTCCCCTTCATCATCTCCTCCTCCTCCTCCTCCCATCCGGCCCCTGCTCTTCTCTTTAACACACTGACTCACGCTGACTTATTTTAACCTCAGCTGATTCACTCACAGGATGTTTGCTGCTCCTGTCACTGCCCCTGTCATGGCTCCTGTCACTGCACCTGGCATTGCTCCTGTCAGAGGTGGGTTGCTCCATTTGGTCCTGTCACCTTAACTTATTTAAAGCTCTGATACGGGACATCCTCGGCCCGTTCACTCACAGGATGTTTGCTGCTCCTGTCACTGCACCTGTCACTGCTCCTGTCATTGCTCCAGTCATTGCTCTTGTCACTGCTCCTGTCAGAAGCAGGTTGTTCCTCTTGGTCCTGTCACCTTGACTTTATTTAAAGCTCTGATACGGGACATCCTTGGCCCCTTCACTCACAGGATGTTTACTGCTCCTGTCACCGCTCCTGCACCTGTCACTACTCCTGCCCTCTCCCCTTGCTCCTGTCACTGTCAGAGGGGTGGGTTGCTCCTGTCGGTCATGTCACCTTGACTTTATTTAAAGCTCTGATACGGGACATCCTCGGCCCCTTCACTCACAGGATGTTTGCTGCTCCTGTCACTGCCTCTGCCCCTGTCAGAGAGGAGGGTTGCTCCTGTCGGTGGTGTCACCTTGACTTTATTTAAAGCTCTGATACGGGACATCCTCGGCCCCTTCACTCACAGGATGTTTGCGGCTCTCGCCCTGATAAACATTTATATTTACTCCAGCCCTGCACAGGCTCAGAGTTTAACCCCAGAGTCTCAGGACTCAAACTGTTTAAAGGATAAAGTTTAACTTCAGATGCAAACGGGACACTCACTCCTCATAAACCTGAAGTAAACGTATCAGTAGAAGGTTTTTAACAAAGTACTAGATGTACTGATAAAAGTAGATGTAGTAACAGTACAGGAGAAACAGTAGTAATAGAAGTAGTAAGTAGTAAGTATTAGTATGCATGAGTTTCAGCTATGGCAACGGTACTCATTAAAAAAATAAAAAAAATCTTGCATAGAAGCAGCCTGCATAAGAAGCAGCAGCAGCAGTAGTAGTAGTAGTAGTAGTAGTAGTAGTAGCAGTAGTAGTAGTAGTTTAGCCTCTGTCACCTTGCTCCTGTCCACATTTCCAAACTTGGAGTTTGTGTGAAACCCTGCAGCCCGGCCTCTGATTCTCTCTTTTGTCTGTGGTAATAAAAGTCTCTGGAGATAAGATCTGACAGGTTTATAATGACAAAACTCTCATAACTCAGGCTAAAATTAGACAAATACAAAACACACACAGGCCGTCACCTCAGGGCTGTGTACTCCAAACACAATACTGACAAGGAGGGCGGCCAAACATGTAGTAATGGACTTATAGTTACTTCAAAATATTAAAGGCCCATGTTACACTGTTTTCTGATCTGTTCTAATGTCGTTTCTTCATCACAAACCTGGATTTGTGTTTTTGTTTCATTCACACACGTTTAACGCACAAACTCTGCACATTTAGGCCGAGTTCTTCTCTCTTCTTCTTCGTGTGGTAATACAGGAAGTGCTCCACTGTGTTTTTAAACTCCACACACCTTCACTAGAATCATTTGGGTAATTTCTGTAATCTTTACCAAACTAAAGGTAAAAGGAGCTGTTCACACTCTGTGACATCACAAGGTGGAACAGAGAGTTTTGAGCTTTGGAGACAGACTAATGAAGCTACTACTACTACTACTACTACTCAGAGTAACAAAAACTTTTACTGCAAGAGTACTCTTACTTCAATAAAAATATCACTCAAGCTGGAGTAAAAATATGTCTGAAAACTACTGTGAGAAGTACAATTTCATTTTAAGTTTACTCATACAGATTTGTACAGTTAATAACAGATGAAAAACTTTTAAATGCAAGTTAATTCTATTTTTTTTTTAGTTCATTTCTTTAAATGTACTTGTTTTTGAAATATGGAGACTATGTTGTCCTTTCTTACATTTTAAAGAGTTCAAAATAAAGTAATTCTAACTAACCAACAAACCAACTAAGTAGTGTTTACATGTTTATTAAAAAAGTCAGTCGCTCATTCTTTATATTTCAGACACTCCCCTCCCCCTCCCTCTTTTTACCCCTGCGCCTGATGCCCTCCCGGTGTATGGGGTGATCGCTGGGGGCAGGTGACATTGACCTGCCCTCCTCCTCCTCCTCCTCCTCCTCTTTTACAGACTGTCTGGGGTCGTGAACTTTGAACCCCGGGGTCACAGAGGTTTACAGACACCTGAGGAGCTCTGAACTCTGCAGTTATTTACAGACTGGAGCCTTTAACCACCAACAAATCCAACAAACCAGGATGAAAATGCAAATAATAAAAAAATATATATATATATATATATATATATATATATATATATATATATATATATATATATATATATATATATATATATATAATAATAATAATAATAATAATAATAATAATAATTCTATTTTTCTGTATATTATTATTATTATTATTATTATTATTATTATTATTATTATTATTATTACTACATTACACTTGTTTATCTTTATGGAGTCAGCTGTTGACACCACGGGGCCAGGTTACGTGTCAGATCTGTGGAGAGGCGAGCCCACTCACAGTAAGAATGTAAGTTTTTAGGTCAATAAAAACTTGTGTTATTGTTATTGTAAATGCAAGATGGATATGTTAATGCCATATACGGGACATTCCAGACAAAAACAATAACATCTCCATGGAGACAAGCAGGTGGCAGACCTTCCACAAGAAAAGTTACACACTACAGCTTTAAGCAAGTTGACATTTTATTATTTCAGACTAAATATATGAGATTGTGTAATGGAGAGATTTAACTAGATTAGGTTTAAAACAGATGTAATGCCATACTGCGGAACATCAAAGCAAAAACATCTCCCTGGAGACAAGCAGACGGAAACCCTCCACCAGAAAAGTTCCATAATTCAGCTTTTAATCTGCCCCTGCTCTTTAAGTCTGTGCAGTGTAAAACTTTTATAGACACATTCTGAACATGGGCATAAGTATTTTGAATTTAAAACTCCCCAGTGTCCAGTAATGATGAAAATGTTACTACGGTTATACCGGCTTTATGTAGAGAGGGAAGAGAAGAGGAGAGGAGAGGAGGAGAGGAGGAGAGAGGAGGAGAGGAGAGGAGAGGAGGAGAGAGGAGGAGAGAAGAGGAGAGGAGAGGAGAGAGGAGGAGAGAGGAGGAGAGAAGAGGAGAGGAGGAGAGGAGAGGAGAGGAGAGGAGGAGAGGAGAGGAGAGGAGAGGAGAGGGGAGAGGAGAGAAACTCCCCAGTGTCCAGTAATGATGAAAATGTTACTACTGTTATACCGGCTTTATGTAGAGAGGGAAGAGAAGAGGAGAGGAGAGGAGAGGAGGAGAGGAGAGGAGGAGAGGAGGAGAGGAGAGAGGAGGAGAGGAGAGGAGAGGAGAGGAGGAGAGAAGAGGAGAGGAGAGGAGAGGAGAGGAGGAGAGAAGAGGAGAGGAGAGGAGAGAGGAGAGGAGAGGAGGAGAGGAGAGGAGAGGAGGAGAGGAGAGGAGAGGAGAGGAGGAGAGGAGAGGAGGAGAGGAGAGAAGAGAAACTCCCCAGTGTCCAGTAATGATGAAAATGTTACTACTGTTATACCGGCTTTATGTAGAGAGGGAAGAGGAGAGGAGAGGAGAGGAGGAGAGGAGAGGAGAGGAGAGAGGGAGCAGGTGGAGGTGGAGAGGGGGGATGGAGGAAAAGAGGAGACAGAGAGAGGAGAGGAGAGAGAAAGGGAGGGAAGAACAGAAGGACAGGAAAGAGAGAGAGCAGAAGGAGAGGGGGTGGAGGAGAGGAAGAGACAGAGTAAAGTAGAGGAGAGAGAAGAGAGGGGGCAAGGAGAGAAGATAGAGAGTGAGGTAGAGGAGAGAGCAAAGGAAGAAAGAGGAGAGAGAGAGCAAGAGCGCGAAAGAGGACAAGGAGAGAGTAGAGAGCAGAAGGAGATGGGGTGGGGGAGAGGAAGAGAAAGAGAAGTAGAGGAGAGAGAAGAGAGAGGGGACGAGGAGAAAGAGTGAGGTAGAAGAGAGCAGAGAGAGGGGGTGGAGGAGAGGAAGAGATAGTGACAGTGAGGTAAAGGAGAGAGCAGAGAGAAGGGGAGGTGAGCAGAAGAAAAGAGGAGAGAGGGGGCGGTGGAAGAGAGGAGAGGAGGAGGGAGGTATAGAGGAGAGAGGGAGGAGGAGAGAGGGAGGAGGAGGTATAGAAGAGAGAGAGAGGTAGAGGAGAGCGGGAGGAGGAGGTATAGAAGAGAGAGAGAGGTAGAGGAGAGCGGAGAGAGGTAGAGGAGAGCGGGAGGAGGAAGTATAGAAGAGAGAGAGAGGTAGAGGAGAGCGGGAGGAGGAAGTATAGAAGAGAGAGAGAGGTAGAGGAGAGCGGAGAGAGGTAGAGGAGAGAGGGGGGAGGAAGTATAGAAGAGAGAGAGGTAGAGGAGGGCGGAGAGAGGTAGAGGAGAGCGGGAGGAGGAAGTATAGAAGAGAGAGAGAGGTAGAGGAGAGCGGGAGGAGGAGGTATAGAAGAGAGAGAGTGGTAGAGGAGAGCGGGAGGAGGAGGTATAGAAGAGAGAGAAAGGTAGAGGAGAGCGGGAGGAGGAGGTATAGAAGAGAGAGAGGTAGAGGGGAGAGGGAGGAGGAGGTATAGAAGAGAGAGAGAGAGGTAGAGGAGAGCGGGAGGAGGAGGTATAGAAGAGAGAGAGAGGTAGAGGGGAGAGGGAGGAGGAGGTATAGAAGAGAGAGAGAGGTAGAGGGGAGAGGGAGGAGGAGGTATAGAAGAGAGAGAGAGGTAGAGGAGAGCGGGAGGAGGAGGTATAGAAGAGAGAGAGAGGTAGAGGAGAGAGGGAGGAGGAGGTATAGAAGAGAGAGAGAGGTAGAGGAGAGCGGGAGGAGGAGGTATAGAAGAGAGAGAGTGGTAGAGGAGAGCGGGAGGAGGAGGTATAGAAGAGAGAGAGAGGTAGAGGAGAGCGGGAGGAGGAGGTATAGAAGAGAGAGAGAGGTAGAGGAGAGCGGGAGGAGGAAGTATAGAAGAGAGAGAGAGGTAGAGAGAGGGAGGAGGAGGTATAGAAGAGAGAGAGAGGTAGAGGAGAGCGGGAGGAGGAAGTATAGAAGAGAGAGAGAGGTAGAGAGAGGGAGGAGGAGGTATAGAAGAGAGAGAGAGGTAGAGGAGAGCGGAGAGAGGTAGAGGAGAGCGGGAGGAGGAAGTATAGAAGAGAGAGAGAGGTAGAGGAGAGCGGGAGGAGGAGGTATAGAAGAGAGAGAGTGGTAGAGGAGAGCGGGAGGAGGAGGTATAGAAGAGAGAGAAAGGTAGAGGAGAGCGGGAGGAGGAGGTATAGAAGAGAGAGAGGTAGAGGGGAGAGGGAGGAGGAGGTATAGAAGAGAGAGAGAGAGGTAGAGGAGAGCGGGAGGAGGAGGTATAGAAGAGAGAGAGAGGTAGAGGGGAGAGGGAGGAGGAAGTATAGAAGAGAGAGAGAGGTAGAGGAGAGCGGGAGGAGGAGGTATAGAAGAGAGAGAGAGGTAGAGGGGAGAGGGAGGAGGAGGTATAGAAGAGAGAGAGAGGTAGAGGAGAGCGGGAGGAGGAGGTATAGAAGAGAGAGAGAGGTAGAGGGGAGAGGGAGGAGGAGGTATAGAAGAGAGAGAGAGGTAGAGGAGAGCGGGAGGAGGAGGTATAGAAGAGAGAGAGAGGTAGAGGAGAGCGGGAGGAGGAAGTATAGAAGAGAGAGAGAGGTAGAGGAGAGAGGGAGGAGGAGGTATAGAAGAGAGAGAGAGGTAGAGGAGAGCGGGAGGAGGAGGTATAGAAGAGAGAGAGTGGTAGAGGAGAGCGGGAGGAGGAGGTATAGAAGAGAGAGAGAGGTAGAGGAGAGCGGGAGGAGGAGGTATAGAAGAGAGAGAGAGGTAGAGGAGAGCGGGAGGAGGAAGTATAGAAGAGAGAGAGAGGTAGAGGAGAGAGGGGGGAGGAGGTATAGAAGAGAGAGAGAGGTAGAGGAGAGCGGGAGGAGGAGGTATAGAAGAGAGAGAGTGGTAGAGGAGAGCGGGAGGAGGAGGTATAGAAGAGAGAGAGAGGTAGAGGAGAGCGGGAGGAGGAAGTATAGAAGAGAGAGAGAGGTAGAGAGAGGGAGGAGGAGGTATAGAAGAGAGAGAGAGGTAGAGGAGAGCGGGAGGAGGAAGTATAGAAGAGAGAGAGAGGTAGAGAGAGGGAGGAGGAGGTATAGAAGAGAGAGAGAGGTAGAGGAGAGCGGGAGGAGGAGGTATAGAAGAGAGAGAGAGGTAGAGGAGAGCGGGAGGAGGAAGTATAGAAGAGAGAGAGAGAGGTAGAGGAGAGAGGGAGGAGGAGGTATAGAAGAGAGAGAGAGGTAGAGGAGAGCGGGAGGAGGAAGTATAGAAGAGAGAGAGAGAGGTAGAGGAGAGAGGGAGGAGGAGGTATAGAAGAGAGAGAGAGGTAGAGGAGAGCGGGAGGAGGAAGTATAGAAGAGAGAGAGAGAGGTAGAGGAGAGAGGGAGGAGGAGGTATAGAAGAGAGAGAGAGGTAGAGGAGAGCGGAGAGAGGTAGAGGAGAGAGGGGGGAGGACGTATAGAAGAGAGAGAGAGAGGTAGAGGAGAGAGGGGGGAGGAGGTATAGAAGAGAGAGAGAGAGGTAGAGGAGAGCGGGAGGAGGACGTATAGAAGAGAGAGAGAGGTAGAGGAGAGAGGGGGGAGGAGGTATAGAAGAGAGAGAGAGAGGTAGAGGAGAGCGGGAGGAGGACGTATAGAAGAGAGAGAGTGGTAGAGGAGAGCGGGAGGAGGAGGTATAGAAGAGAGAGAGTGGTAGAGGAGAGAGGGGGGAGGAGGTATAGAAGAGAGAGAGAGGTAGAGGAGAGCGGGAGGAGGAGGTATAGAAGAGAGAGAGAGAGGTAGAGGGGAGAGGGAGGAGGAGGTATAGAAGAGAGAGAGAGAGGTAGAGGGGAGAGGGAGGAGGAGGTATAGAAGAGAGAGAGGTAGAGGAGAGCGGAGAGAGGTAGAGGAGAGAGGGGGGAGGACGTATAGAAGAGAGAGAGAGGTAGAGGAGAGCGGCGAGAGGTAGAGGAGAGAGGGGGGAGGAGGTATAGAAGAGAGAGAGGTAGAGGAGAGGGGGGGAGGAGGTATAGAAGAGAGAGAGGTAGAGGAGAGCGGAGAGAGGTAGAGGGGAGAGGGAGGAGGAGGTATAGAAGAGAGAGAGGTAGAGGAGAGCGGAGAGAGGTAGAGGGGAGAGGGAGGAGGAGGTATAGAAGAGAGAGAGGTAGAGGAGAGCGGAGAGAGGTAGAGGGGAGAGGGAGGAGGAGGTATAGAAGAGAGAGAGGTAGAGGAGAGCGGGAGGAGGAGGTATAGAAGAGAGAGAGTGGTAGAGGAGAGCGGGAGGAGGAAGTATAGAAGAGAGAGAGAGGTAGAGGAGAGCGGGAGGAGGAGGTATAGAAGAGAGAGAGTGGTAGAGGAGAGCGGGAGGAGGAAGTATAGAAGAGAGAGAGAGAGGTAGAGGAGAGAGGGAGGAGGAGGTATAGAAGAGAGAGAGAGGTAGAGGAGAGCGGAGAGGGGGCGGGGTGGAGTAACAGTTTTGCTCTGGAACAGTTCGGTTCGCCTCACTCTGTCGTAACGCTTTTGTTTCCTCGCGCAGATGACCAAAGTTGTGGGACCGCAGCGTCAGGACGTCAGGACTTCAGAGGCGCGAGGGCTTTAGACCGGACCCGGTTCGGACCCGGTTCGGACCTGGTTTGGACTCGGTTTGGTTTGAGTTCGCTGCTCTGCGCTCGGAGCGGGAGTTGGCACATCTGGATGCGCACGCCCGAGTGAGAGCGGTCGATGGAGCAGGGTTTGGGAGGGTCCCGCCGCGGCTGACAGAGGCCCTCGCGCCCCTCGCACCCTGACCCCTCGCTCGCGCCCTGTCCTCGCGCCCCTGTCCTCGCGCTGGAGGAGGATGGCCGCGCTGTGGACGCTGCTGCTCGCGCTCTGGACCTGCTCGTGCGCTCCGGGACGGGGACATGCCAAGAGCGCGTTCCCGATGCGCACAGCCTACAGCCTGTACTCCAACGGGCACGCGCACGGGACACGCGCCTCCAGCAGACACAGGTAAGCACGTGCGCACTTTTCAGAAAACAGAGTGACGTTGTGCCGATGGGCCATAGAGAGCTTTAAACCGACACCTAAAACCTTAAAGCTGCACTGTGTAACTTTTCTGGTGGAGCGTCTGTTAAACGCTTTTCTTCATGGAGATGTTATTGCTTTGGAATGTCTCACAGTATGGCATTAAACCTTTTTATCTTCATGGAGACCAAACCAGACCAAGTTACAGGTCCGATCTGTGGAGAGGCGACCCCACTCACAGTCAGAATGTCTGTTTTTCTAGGTGTTTTTGAGCTCTAAAACCACCTGTAATTGAATAAATGTAAAGTAGAGCTGTTTAATGTCACACTGTGGAAAAAGTTACACCGTCCACCTTTATTTAGCTTTTCCTGGTTTCAAACAGCATCACATTCTATAGGCTGATACTTTTTGGCGCAGCTAAAATCAGTGTTAAAAATGTTAAAATGCAGATTTGTGTGGTTCTTGGGTCTAGTCAATAACAGAAATGATCAGGTTCAACATTTGTGAATTTGCCTTTTGGATATTTCGTGTAACAATAACCGAAATATCGTGATTTCGTATCGTCAAAGGTCCCACAATAATATTTTTCCCCAGTTATAAAGTCTTTTTACTTAAATGCATTTGTTTTATAGTAGCAACACTTGATAAACATAAGGAACTACATATCCCATGATTCATTTCAGCGCAGACAACATGAAGAAATGTGTTTTTTACTTTAATTTTCGGGATTATGACCGTAAAGATTCACGCCAAAGTCTTGTCAAGGTATTGTAAAAGCAAAAAGGAGCCGATCTACAATTCTATTAGCGTCTCCAAAGTATCGTAATAATATCGTACCGTATCGTGATAATATCGTACCGTATCGTGATAATATTGTACCGTATCGTGATAATATCGTACAGTGAGATTTGGATTAGTCAGTTGTGATGAATGTTGAACCTGACATTGTCCATTCTTAACTTACTTTTTTCTTATGGTCATTTTCAAGCTCAGTTTTCTGTATTTTAGCTAAACAAATAACAATATCTTCCCCTTTTTACTGCTGGTGGGGATCAAATTGGTCAAAATCTCAAAATTTCTTGTATAAAACTGGGACAAATCACTGGTTTTGGATAAATCTGCTGGGACAGGGACACAGGGCTGAAAATTGTGACTGTCCCGGGTAAAAAGAGACGTCTAGTCACCCAAGAAATCTGCATTTTAATAATAATAATGGTGGCTCAATGCACGCTTTAGGAAAAACTGCGGAAAATGTTTTAAGACGTTTTCAGGAGCCTGCGATCGATACAAACGTCCACGGTTCTGTTCAGGAGTTTGATTTTCAACATTTAGTTTGTGAGTGAAATTTTACATATGAGAAACTCAAAATTCAAAACTGGGATGGTCGGTATAAATAAAATTGTGAGAAGAGAGTGTGACATTGTCCATTCTTGACTCAGTTGGGGCCATAATCTGAGGGACTTCTGTTGATGCTTTTTTATTTTTTTTTTGTCCCATTTTCAAGCTCGGGTATTTTAGCTAAACAAATGACAATATATTCTCCTCTTTACTGTTTCCGTGTATCAGATTGGTCAAAATACAAACACCTGGGACATTTCTTGTATAAAACTGGGACAAATCACTTTTTGTTTTCATAAATCTGCCGGGACGGAGACACTCGGCTCAAAACTGGGACTGTCCCGGGTGAATAGGGACGTCTAATCACCCTGGACTTGTTTAACAGCGCAGATCATTTCACCTCATGTAGTTGCAACCAAGTCTGCGCTTTCTTGTCAAATTGTGTTAAAACGAAGCTCAAATTAAAGTCTAACTGAGTAACAGAGCTTCAGACAGAGCAGTGCTTTTAGCTAGCTTCACACCCCCAGAGAACATTGATCACATCAGCTGCAAAGTACCAACTGGCCTATACTAGTAGAATGTTGTAAAACCCAGAATAAAGTCATTTGTCTCTATAATTCTCGGGTAAATTTACAGTTTACGAGGCTTGTTTTAGTTCAGGACATAAACTCGGTGGGGGGCGTGAACTTGGTGAGGTCCCGGGCCCTAAACGTGACCCCAGACTGACCCCGCTGCACCATAAATACACTTCAGCGTCTGCGCTGGGACCTCGTTACTCTAAAACCACGTCAAACCTCGTAGAAAAAACAAGAAAATAGAAAAAAAAATACTTATACTTATATATAAAGCTGCACTGTGCAACTTTTCTGCTGGAAGGTCCGTTAAATGCTTTTCTCCATGTTATATTATGTTATTGCTTTGTCTGGAATGTTCCACAGTATGGCATTAAACTATTAAACCTTTCTATCTTCACGGAGACCAAACTAGACCAAGTTCCAGGTCAGATCTGTGGAGAGGCGACCCCGCTCACAGTCAGAATGTCTGTTTTTCTAGGTATTTTTGAGCTCTAAAACCACCTGTAATTGAATAAATGTAAAGTAGAGCTGTTTAATGTCACACTGTGGAACATTCCAGTAGAATATCCATAGAAACAAGCAGGAAAAAGTTACACAGTGCACTTTTAATGTGAACCCAACAAGTTGAGGAGTTGTTTTACAGTAAAGATTACATTTTATTATTATTTGTTTGTTTATTTCATTCATAAAGTATAAAAAGACATCAACAGTGTCATAACATTAAACAAGAAATGAATGAAAAAGAGCAGAAAGAAAAGAAATCTTATGTTTTCTGCCCCGTCTTCCCTTTTCCAGACAAAATTGTTAGTGAATTGTAAACAGAAAGCTTCACTTTTATGCGTAACAGCTTAGTTTTCTTTTTCATACAGACACACTGCACTGGATTTTATGTATTTTTAAAATGTCGTTATTGTACTTGATCCTTTGATTTCTTTGTCAAGATTATTCCATAAATTAATTCCTTTCACTGTAATATTTCGCTCCATAATCTTGGTTCTGAATCTGGGTTTTTTAAACATGTCGGTTCCTTTTAAATCTCAAACAGGCTTTGAATATTTACAGGTAACACATTGCACTTAAAAATGAATTGCTGTAGAGTTGAAATCAATAATAGAAACGTTATTTTAATGTAAAAAAAAACAACAAACCAGAAAATTCTTTTACACTAAAACCATGTCAAACCTTATAGAAGTCGAGCTTTGATCCGCTCACGGACGATAATGTCATTTGCTTTGGGTCGAGTCTTGCGCTTTTGTTGCATCATCAAGTGTTAAACATCAGAAACAGAAAAACGTGACGGGAGCGACCGCAGAGACTGTTCTGATCTGTTCTAATGTGGTTTCCTCATCGCAAACAGACCTGGAGTTGTGTTTTGTTTCATTCAATTAACACACAAACCCTGCAGATTTACGCTGTGTTCTTCTCACAAACAGAAAACACTCTGTTCCACCTTGTGATGTCATGAGGTTTGAATACAGGAAGTGCTCCACTGTGTTTTTAAACTCCACACACCTTCACTAGAATCATTTGGATCTGTTATGGGGAAAGTTAGTTGTGTGGCTTTTAACTGTTGTGACCAGCAGGGGGCATCAGTAAGCATGCACAATGACAGATGACGAGCTTTTATGAGTTTTATTAAAAACGTTGAACTCTGTGGGTGTGTGTATATATGTGTGTGGTCCTGAAACATACAAACAGAGGGAATTAATATAAATTATAATATACTCTATAAATACAGCCAAACAAACACCTCGGACGCAAACGGCAGTAGCTTCATAATAACAGCGGGCCATTAGCGCGCTCTTAGCATCTGGCACTTAGCGCTTCCCGATATCAAGAATAAACATCTAACTGGCCCTTAAACACACATTTTCTATAATCTACTAATGCGAACAACTTTAAAACACTCTGCAAACATGTTGATGCATATGTCGAGCCCCGCAGGACGCACTGAAAACAACTAAAACACGCAGCGCTGTCACCAAACGTGAAAACGACAGCATCCGGCAGAAAGAGAGCACGTCCTTCGACACAGGATCATTTCAGCCCTGGAACTGCCGCTCTCTACTGAACTAAAAGGTTAAAGGGAGCTGTTAACTGCCATTCATGACATCACAAGGTGGAACAGAGCGTTTTGAGCTTTGGAGATGAGACAGACGAATAATAGAGTTACTCAAACATGAATGAAACAAAACACAACTCCAGGTCTGTTTTTGAGGAGGAAACAGCTTTAGAACATGATTTAAAGCTCACAGGAGTCAGTTTTGTGTGATAAAGAACCTTTAAGAGTGAGAACTACAGTTTTATTTGTGATTTTTGTCTAATGGAAAAACAGTAAATTCTGTTGTGAAGGATTTGGGTCCTTGTTCGTCCCCTGGTGTTTTGTTTATTTCAGCGACTTACTGTATGTGAAAGAACGTTTAGTACATTGCTCATTGATTCTGCAGAAAAACACTGTATTTTCAGTCTCCTGTGATATTTTTGAATCCCTGGAAATTTCGCTTCTACACTGGGGATGTACTGATTTCTAAATCTCTCAATATTTTCTCAACATGCTCACGGTATGATATTGATTGTGATATTTTGTGGAGGCTAACAAAACTGTGAATATATTACTATACTACAAGACTGTGGTTATTTCTTCATGTAGTCTGCACTGAACCGGAGCAAAGGATCATGGTCTATGTAGTTCCCTCTGTTTTTTTAGCTGTTGCTGCACTGTGACTATTCATTTAAGCAAAGAAACTCGTAGTTCGATACATTGTGATGTCCACGATATTATTGTGAGATACAATATTTGGTTATTGTCACTGTCAAAATGAACCTGTTGTTGAAGTATAAACCTCAGATATTTTATTTGTTGTGTTTTGTGACTCTTTGGTCGAGCAGAAAAAAAAAAACGATCCCAAAAAATCGCTCATAAACATAAACATTTTGAGGTTATACGGTTAGATCTTTGTGTCTTGCTCGTGGGCTCAGCTGTTGTTCAGAGTACTGTGTTTGGTTCAGAGGTTGCTGGTTGGACTCTGTGTCTTGCTCGTGGGCTCAGCTGTTGTTCAGAGTACTGTGTGTGGCTGGAGGTTGCTGGTTGGACTCTGTGTCTTGCTCGTGGGCTCAGACGTCCCTCGTTCAGAGCAGAGTGAGTGGAGCTGTGGTCGTGTTGGCAGCAGCAGGACGTGTTTGATCTGAAGCAGCTGTGAGGTCGGCCGTCTTGCTCAGGTCTTTATTCACTCTAGACTCACTTATGGGAAGAGTTAAAGATGCACTGAGTAACCTTTCTGCTGGAGGGTTTGGCACCTGCTTGTCTCCATGGAGATGTTATTGCTTTGCCTGGAAGGTCACTTTTCTGTCTGATATTTATTCAACTGCAGCTGTTTTAAGTGCCTTTGTTCTTACTGTGAGTGGGCTTGCCTCTCCACAAATCTGGCCTGTAACAAGATGCCGTCTTTATGGAGATTGGTAAATTTAAAACAAGCAGGTAACGGGCCCTCCACTAGAAAAGTTACGTAGTGCACCTTTAAACATTCACCTTTTTGCTCATTACTTTTGCAGATAATTTCATTTATAAAAAATGGCTATAAAAACAGATTCGGAGAGAAATATAATTTTTAGCTGCTCCTGTACTGGTAGCAGTAGCAGTAGCAGTAGTAGTAGTAGCAGTAGAAGTAGTAGTAGTAGTAGCAGCAGTAGAAGTAGTAGTAGTAACATTCATAATAGCAGTGCTTCTACGCTGTAAAAATGAACCTGCAGAGAAAATACAAACCTCATGTTTTATTAGTTGTTTTTTGTAACTCTCTGCAGCTTTGGTCGATTAGAAAATTGCACAGCCCTTGTAGTAGTATTAACACTAATAGTAGTAGTAGCAGTAGCAGTAAAAGTATTGCTAGTAGCAGTAGTGTTGTTAGTAGCAGCAGCAGTAGTAGTAGTAGTAGGAGTAGGTGTATGAAACGTGTGCAGTGTGAGTTCAGCTGCAGATTCATTCACTGTAAAACCGTGAGTGGTATCTACACTTTTACTGCAGGATCAGCCTGACTCTTGGACGTGACACGAGAGAATGAATCTTGTGGAGTTTTCAGTTGGTTTTATTTTCAGTTGGACGTGGCATTTGGTTTTATTTTCAGTTGGACGTGGCGTTTGGTTTTATGGTTTTTACGAGGATTTGTGGAGGTGAGAGCGAGAGGTGAGACTCTGGTCCTAAACATGGAGCCCTGAGCTGCGAGGACGGGTTAAGTTCACACAGGTGTACGGAGAGAAGAGTCAAACTTTAACCTGAGGGGACCAAAACACACGGTGGAACATGACAAAATAAAAGTAATAAAGTACTGCACATTATAGATATCTGTACTTTACTTAAAGGTAATGGCTGGTACGTCACCTGCTTGTCTCATGGAGATGTTTTCTCTTTGCCAAAATGTTCCACTGTATGGCATTAAGTCATCCATCTTGCACTGATTTAATTATCAATGTTTTATTGTTCAGAAAAATCTTGAAACACATGCATTTGAACTTGAGAGTGTGAGAGTGGGCTTTTTTAAAATAAAATTAATTAATTAATTAATTGATGAATTGATTGATTGATTAATTAATTAATTAATTAATGTATTTATTTATTTATTTTATTTTATTTTATTTTTTCTTTTTTATTTATTTTTTATTTATTTTTTATTTATTTTAATTTAATTTAATTTTTTAATTTTTATTTTTTTAATGCATCTTTACATTATTATCAATTTTATGTGTGAAGAAAAAAAAACGTGCAAATATACTGCGACTTATGTGGAGGAAAAAAAGAAAAGCACTGAATAAATTGCAAATTAAAAAAAAAAAAAAAAGAAAGAAAGTGGGCTTGCCTCTCCACAGATCTGTCCTGTAATTCAGCCTGGTGGTGTCACAAATTTGTCTTTATGGAGATAGATACATTTAATGCCATACTGTGGAACATCTGGAGGACAAAAGCGGATAGCGGATATTGCACCTCTAAATACTTTTTAAAGCAGATAATTTTACTTTTACTACATTTAAGAGCAGGTACCTGTACTTTCTACTGCACTACTTTTGAACTAAAAAGTAAAAGTATTTTTTTTATTATTGTGTGAGACCTGCTGAAAAATCTGAGTGTTTATTTTGAACACGTAAAACAACAAATAAACAAATAAAAACAGTTAGAACAGGGGTCTCCAACCTTTTTCCTCCTGTGGGATACTTTTTTAAAACGAAAATACCAGAGAGCTACTCATTTTAGCCAGAAATTTTGTAAATTTAAGAGCCGTAGTAAGCCGAAGATGAGGTGGTAAAATTTTAAGTAAATTTCTTTGCATGTGATACTTTTATTTGAGTATTTCTTTGCTCTGGCATCTGTACTTTTATTTAAGTAAAAAAAACGAGTACTTCTTCCACCAGTAATGGGCATGCACGCAGGTTTGATTCCCATGCATTCATTCATTTCCTTGAGACTGTTCCTAACCCTTTTCATGCTAAGTCACTCCCCGTTCAGAGCGCTGTCACCACAGTCAGTGCTGCATGATCATAATTAAACTACTGGGTTTGTGAAGTGGCTGGGTATTGTTTTGTATCCTGCTTTTGTATTTATGAAAAGTCTCAGTGTGGGAACGTGGGGGACGTCGGCTTGTGGGCGGAGCATTGCACGGAATCTCACAGCTAAATGTAAGGAGGGTTTGAATAGGGCCCAGGAGAGATCTCTAAATGACTCAAACCCAGGCCTGGACTGGTAATCGGGCATACCGGGCATTTTCCCTGTGGGCCGACAGTCCTAGGGGCCGATGCTGTTGTTTTTTTGTTTGTTTTTTTACTTAGAGACCGGCCCACAGTTTAGAGGGGGCGGCCCATTGGTCCATCTTCAATATAGACAGTGGACTAAACCAATCAGGATACAGTATCTTACGAGCGCGGTCCCACCCCTTTCTCTGCCCTGATCCCCGCCGGTTTTATAGTGTCGAGCTGGAAACATGGAGAAGCAGAAGAAAGGAGGTGTGGAGAAGTCGCGGGATAAAAGATTAAAAAATCTAAAATCTCGCTATAGACGCTGCAAAATGTTCTAAAATAACAGACATATTCTCTGGAGGGGCTGGAGCCTCCACGTCCTCTGCAGCCCAGGGTGAAGGTGGACAGGGACAGGAGCAGCCAGAGACTGTGGACAGGGAACCCGAGGGACAGAGGGACCAGGGAACAGGGAACCCGAGGGACAGAGTGACCAGGGAACCCGAGGGACAGAGTGACCAGGGAACAGGGAACCCGAGGGACAGAGTGACCAGGGAACCCGAGGGACAGAGTGACCAGGGAACAGGGAACCCGAGGGACAGAGTGACCAGGGAACCCGAGGGACAGAGTGACCAGGGAACAGGGAACCCGAGGGACAGAGTGACCAGGGAACCCGAGGGACAGAGTGACCAGGAAAGTGTAGCACAGGCACAGCAGGTGAGCAGGTAGGAATGTCAGGATAATACTGGGACTTTTAGGTGATGGACAGGCATGAAAATCGCTCACCTTTCAGCAAAATTCGCTGTTTTGAAGCCAAAACAGGTGAACTACGTGAATCGTGTCCGTTGGGCTCCGCTAATTCTGAGGGGCCGGTCTAAGCCAAAAATGCCAGGGCCGTTTTTTTGTCCCAGTCCAGCCCTGGTCAAAGCTGCAGTCCAAAGCCACAGACTGTATAAAAATGGACATATGTAACTAATCCACACTCGCTGTCAGACTCGTCATTTTGGACTCATATTGGTATTAACCCACTTTTTATTTCGCTATTTTGTCTGTAAATAAATTCCCGTTCCTAAAATGTACGGAAGATCATTTGTTCCATTAGATTTTGAATTTTAAATACTGCTCCATACTTACAGATAACTGAAAAAAAATAAATAAAAACTGGTTTAACTCACAATTTATATAGAAATCATTTACATCTAAATATTCTTAATTTTTCATAATGTTGCATGTGAATTGGTCTCATTTTAAAAGTTTAAATTTTAATAGTTAATGCTTTATAAATTAGTTCAACAAGAAAATATTTATTACCTCACAAGTTAACTGGCTCAAATTTAAAGTTTTCATGAGTATTTATGTTAGATTTTTTTGTCGTATACATGGTACTTCCTGAGCAACTTAGTTAGTTGAAGAATAGTTTTTGTGGTTTAAATCTGGGTTTTTATGTTCCAATATTATAATTTATTGTCTGTTTTTTCTTCATTAATTTATCAAAGTTCAGAATTTGTTCTTGTGACAGGCCAGGAGAAACTGTTAGAACTTGGGAGAATTTCTAGAAAGCTCCAGAAAGTTGATTTGCTGTAATATTTCCACTTGAATATGCAGCGTTTTGTGAGATTTTGTGACAGGAGACTCGTGTTTCTTGGCTTTCATTGTACTTCCATTTTTACTTGGAGTTTTTTTTTTTTTGTTTTTTTTCCGGATTTTTCTTCTTTATTGTGCAGTGATTTCGACATTACAGATCCACAGTTCAGGAGTCGTCTGTTTATGTGGGACTGCCTGTCATCCTGACCTGGTACACCTCCTCTCCTCCTCTCTCTCCTGTCTTCTTTTCTTCTTCTTCTCTTTTGTCTCCTCTCTCTCCTCCTCTTTCTCCTCTCCTTCTCTCTCTCCTTCCTCTCCTCTCCTCTCTCTCCTTTTCTCCTCTCCTCCTCTCCCTCTCTCCTCCTCTCTCCTCGTCCTCTCCTCCTCTCTCCTCCCTCTCTCCTCGTCCTCTCCTCCTCTCTCCTCTTCTCCCTCCTCTCTCCTCTCCACTCCCCCTCTCCCCTCCTCTCCCTCTCTCCTCCTCTCTTCCTCCTCTCCTCCTCTCCTCCCTCTCTCCTCCTCCTCTCTCCTCCTCTCTCCCTCTCTCCTCCTCTCTTCCTCCTCTCCTCCTCTCTCCCTCTCTCCTCCTCTCTTCCTCCTCTCCTCCTCTCTCCCTCTCTCCTCCCTCTCTCCTCCTCCTCTCCTCCTCTCTCCTCCTCTCTCCTCTCCTCCTCCTTCCCTCTCTCCTCGTGCACATGTGTAAATGTGTCTCCTCCTCTCCCTCTCTCTCCCTCTCTCCTCCTCTCTCCTCCTCTCCTCCACTCCCCCTCTCCCCTCCTCTCCCTCTCTCCTCCTCTCTCCCTCTCTCCTCCTCTCTCCTCCTCCACCTCTCCTCTCCTCCTCTCCTCCTCCTTCCCTCTCTCCTCGTGCACATGTGTAAATGTGTCTCCTCTCTCTCCCTTTCTCCTCCTCCCCCTCTCCTTTTCTCCACCTCTCCTCTCCTCTCTCCTCTCCTCCTCCCTCTCTCCTCCTCCACATGTGTAAATGTATGTCTCCTCTCCTCTTTCCTCCTCTCCTCTCCTCCTCCCTCTCTCCTCCTCTCTCCTCCTCTCTCCTCCACATGTGTAAATGTGTGTCTCCTCCTCTCCTCTCTCCTCCTCTCTCCTCCTCTCTTCCTCCCTCTCTCCTCCTCTCTTCCTCCCTCTCTCCTCCTCTCTCCTCCTCTCTTCCTCCTCTCTCCTCCACATGTGTAAATGTGTGTCTCCTCCTCTCCTCTCTCCTCCTCTCTCCTCCTCTCTTCCTCCCTCTCTCCTCCTCTCTTCCTCCCTCTCTCCTCCTCTCTTCCTCCTCCTCTCTTCCTCCTCTCTCCTCCACATGTGTAAATGTGTGTCTCCTCCTCCTCTCTCCTCTCCTCCTCTCCTCCTCCTCTCTTCCTCCCTCTCTCCTCCACATGTGTAAATGTGTGTCTCCTCCTCTCTCCTCTCCTCCTCTCCTCTCCTCCTCTCCTCTCTCCTCCTCTCCCTCTCTCCTCCTCCTCCTCTCTCCTCCTCTCCTCCTCTCTTCCTCCCTCTCTCCTCCACATGTGTAAATGTGTGTCTCCTCCTCCTCTCTCCTCTCCTCCTCTCCTCTCCTCCTCTCCTCTCTCCTCCTCTCCCTCTCTCCTCCTCCTCCTCTCTCCTCCTCTCCTCCTCTCCTCTCCTCTCCTCCTCTCCTCCTCTCTTCCTCCCTCTCTCCTCCACATGTGTAAATGTGTGTCTCCTCCTCCTCTCTCCTCTCCTCCTCTCCTCTCTCCTCCTCTCCCTCTCTCCTCCTCCTCCTCTCTCCTCCTCTCCTCCTCTCCTCTCCTCCTCTCCTCTCCTCTCCTCCTCTCCTCCTCTCTTCCTCCCTCTCTCCTCCACATGTGTAAATGTGTGTCTCCTCCTCTCTCCTCCCTCTCTCCTCCTCTCTCCTCTCCTCCTCTCCTCCTCTCTTCCTCCCTCTCTCCTCCACATGTGTAAATGTGTGTCTCCTCCTCTCCTCTCCTCCTCTCTCCTCCTCCCCCTCTCCTCTCCTCTCCTCTCCTCCTCTCTTCCTCCCTCTCTCCTCCACATGTGTAAATGTGTGTCTCCTCCTCTCCTCTCCTCCTCTCTCCTCTCCTCCTCTCTTCCTCCCTCTCTCCTCTCCTCCTCTCTTCCTCCCTCTCTCCTCTCCTCCTCTCTTCCTCCCTCTCTCCTCTCCTCCTCTCCTCCTCTCCTCTCCTCCTCCTCTCTTCCTCCCTCTCTCCTCCACATGTGTAAATGTGTGTCTCCTCCTCTCCTCTCCTCCTCTCTCCTCTCCTCCTCTCTTCCTCCCTCTCTCCTCTCCTCCTCTCTTCCTCCCTCTCTCCTCTCCTCCTCTCTTCCTCCCTCTCTCCTCCTCTCCTCCTCTCCTCTCCTCCTCTCTTCCTCCCTCTCTTCCTCCACATGTGTAAATGTGTGTCTCCTCCTCCTCTCTCCTCTCCTCTCCTCCTCTCCTCTCTCCTCCTCTCCCTCTCTCCTCCTCCTCCTCTCCTCCTCTCCTCTCCTCCTCTCCTCTCCTCTCCTCCCTCTCCTCCTCTCTTCCTCCCTCTCTCCTCTCCTCCTCTCTTCCTCCACATGTGTAAATGTGATGTGTGTTCAGTGTGAACATCTGCTCTCTGTTTGATCTGTGTTGAATCCAGGTTTTATTACAGCTCCACCCCCCTAACCACCACCTGCACTTTTCCTCTGCACTTTTATCCACCGTAAAAGTGAAGCAGGAGCGCTGATCTTTTCCAGCCTGTGCCATTGTGTCCTTGGGCAAGACATTTCAAACACCTCGTATCTCATTAAAGTAAACACAGAGCCCACTGTTTTCTGATGTTCTAATGTCGTTTCCTCATCATAAACCTGGAGTCGTGTTTTGTTTTGTTTCATTCACACGTTTAACGCACAAACCCTGCACATTTAGGCTGAGTTCTTCCCTCAAACTGAAAACGCTGTTCCACCTTGTGATGTCATGTGGTAATACAGGAAGTGCTCCACTGTGTTTTTAAACTCCACACACTAGAATCATTTGGATGATTTAAGTCCTGGAATGGCCGATCTCTACTGAACTAAAGGTAAAAGGAGCTGTTCACTTGAAAACTACCGCCTCATGACATCACAAGGTGGAACAGAGCGTTTTGAGCTTTGGAGATGTAGACAGACTAATAATAAAGTGTTACTCAAACACGTGAATGAAACAAACACAACTCCAGGTCTGTTTTTGAGGAGGAAACGACATTAGAACACGACTTAAACCTCATAAGAGTCGATTTTACGTAATATAAGACCTTTAAAGAGGAAATATTTTTGCTTTTTTAAATAACATAAACTATGATTATTTTTATTTTGTTAATTCTTGACCTAAATATTGACCTAAAACTACATAGTTACAGGGTTAATGTAACTTTTCTGTAACTTTTCTGTAACTTTTTCTGAGTTTTTCCAGTATGACATAAAGTTATCTCTCATTCAATTCTTCAATTACAAATGTTCTGATTTCTTAAAATGAAATAATGAAAACAATTCACTGTGAGTGGGGTCTTCACTCCACAGATCTGATCTGTAACTTTGCCACGTGGCGTTGTCTGCTTGTCTCCATGGAGATTTATGAGTTCAGTGCCATATGTGGAATATTCCAGGCAAAGCAATAATATTTCAAGAAAGTTACTGACCACAATTAATGCATAAATCAAAGCCTTAAAGCTGCACTGTGTAACTTTTTGGTTGGGAGTCTGTCACCTGCTTGTTTCTATGGATACGTCATTGCTCTGCCTGGAATGTTCCACAGTATGACTTTAAACAGCTCTACTTTACATTTATTCAGTTACAGGTGGTTTTGTAGCTCAAAAATACCTAGAAAAACATTCTGACTGTGAGCGGGGTCGCCTCTCCGCAGATCTGACCTGTAACTTGGTCTGGTTGGGTCTCCATGTAGATAGAAAGGTTTAATGCCATACTGTGGAACATTCCAGACAAAGCAATAACTACCCAGAAACGACAGTAAAACACGAGGCGTCCAGAGATCCAGGTGTGTTTGCACTTTCACTGTTTAAACCTCCTGAATCACACAAAAATGACTTTTGTGAGGTTTAAGTTGTGTTGTAATGTTGTTTCCTCCTCAAAAACAGACCTGCAGTTGTGTTTTGTTTCATTCACATTTTTGAGTAAATCTTTATTATGAGTCTGAACATCTCCAGAAGCTCAAAATGCTCTGTTCCACCTTGTGATGTCACATCCAAATGATTCTAGTGTAGGTGCGTGGAGTTAAAAACACAGTGGAGTGGGGTTTTTTTGTTTTATTTTTGAGAGAAAATGTGTGTTAAACATGTGTGAATGCATCATATTTTTTAAACTGCCTTTCGTTTGGGTTGAAAATTCTATTTTCAATTCTATTTATTGCCATATTGTTTTTTTTCTTTAGTATCAAAATCAGGTGTTTTTTTTAAATAATTTTTAATTTTTGTGTTGTGACACTTGTCCAAACTTTACTTTCCCGTTGTCACTTATTTTACACATTAGTTTTGTTGTTGTTTTTTACTCCTCTTAGTCGGTGTTTCTGTGTTTTCTAGTTTTTCATGTATTATAGTGGGTCATTAAACTGCTCTGTTGTCATGGAGAAAAGTTACATAGTCCGTCTTTATTTTCTCTGTGCCTGTTTTAAATCTGATTATTGTTATCTCTTGGCATGCCCCGCCCCCTCTCTCTGTTCTGGGCTGTGATTGGTCGGTTCAGATAAATGTGTTTTTTTCTGAGAGGCCGTGAGGTCACCGTTAAAGCGGCGGTTAGACGTGACGGTGCGCAGGTCAGACAGAGGGGGCGCTACACACAGGTCAGACAGAGGGGGCGCTACACACAGGTCAGACAGAGGGGGCGCTACACACAGGTGAGACAGAGGGGGCGCTACACACAGGTGAGACAGAGAGGGCGCTACACACAGGTGAGACAGAGGGGGCGCTACACACAGGTCAGACAGAGGGGCGCTACACACAGGTCAGACAGAGGGGGCGCTACACACAGGTCAGACAGAGGGGGCGCTACACACAGGTCAGACAGAGGGGGCGCTACACACAGGTCAGACAGAGGGGGCGCTACACACAGGTCAGACAGAGGGGGCGCTACACACAGGTGAGACAGAGGGGGCGCTACACACAGGTGAGACAGAGGGGGCGCTACACACAGGTCAGACAGAGGGGGCGCTACACACAGGTGAGACAGAGGGGGCGCTACACACAGGTGAGACAGAGGGGGCGCTACACACAGGTCAGACAGAGGGGGCGCTACACACAGGTGAGACAGAGGGGGCGCTACATGAACTCAGTTACTTTCAATTGTCTCATATTATGCAAAAAGCTTTACCAAAGATCCAACAGAGGACTGGACTCTCCTCTCCTCCTCTCCTCCTCTCCTCCTCCCTCTCTCTCTCTCCTCTCTTCTCCTCCTCTTCTTTCTCCCCCCCCCTCACATTTCTCTCCTCTTCTCCCCTCCCCTCTCCTCCTTCTCTCCTCCTCTTTCCTCTCTCATCTCCTCTCCTCCACCTTTCCTCATCCCCTTTCTCCTCTCTCTCTCTCTCTCTCCTCCTCCCCTTTACCCTTCCCCACTCTCCTCCCTCACTCTCCCCTCTCTCTCTTTCTCTCTCTCTCCTCTGACCTTTTCTCCTCCCTCTCTCTCTCTCTCTCTACCTGTCTCTCTCCCCCTCTCTCCCACCTCCTCCTTTCCTCTCCTCTCACTCTCTCTCTCTCTCTCCCTGTCTCTCTCCCCACCCCCTTCTCTCTCTCCTCCTCCCCTTTACCCTTCCCCACTCTCCTCCCTTGCTCCCTCACTCTCACATATCTCTCTCTCTCCTCTGACCTTTTCTCCTCCCTCACTCTCCCCTCTCTCTCTTTCTCTCTCTCTCCTCTGACCTTTTCTCCTCCCTCTCTCTCCTCCCCCCTCTGCTCTCTCCCCCTTCTCTCTCTCTCCTCTTTTCTCCCCCTCCTCTCTCTCCTTCTCTCTCTCCCTCCTTCTATCTCTCTCCTCCCTCCCTCTCTGTGTCTTACTCCTTTCCCCCCTCTCTCTCCCTCTCTCTTTCCCTCTCTCTCCCTCTCTCTCCCCCTCTCTCCCTCCTCCTCTCTCCTCCTCCCTCCCTCCCTCCCTCCCTCTTCCTCCTCCTCTCTCTCCTCTCTCCCTCACTCTCCTCTTCCCTCTCTCCCTCCTCCTCCTCTCCTCTCTCTCACTCTCTCTCTCTCCTCTCTCCCTCCTCCTCCTCCTCTCCTCTCTCTCTCTCTCTCCTCTTACCTCTCTCCCTCCTCCACCTCCTCCTCTCTCTCGCTCTCTCTCTCTCCTCTTCTCTCTCTCTCCTCCTCTCCTCTCCTCTCTCTCCTCTTCTCTCTCTCTCTCCTCTTCTCTCTCCCTCCTCCTCTCTCTCTCTCCTCTTCCCTCTCTCTCCTCTCTCTCCTCTCTCTCTCCCCCTCTCTCCTCTTCCCTCTCTTCTCTCTCTCTCCTCCTCTTCCCTCTCTCTCCTCTCTCTCCTCTCCTCTCCTCTCTCTCTCTCTCTCTCCTCTTCCCTCTCTTCTCTCTCTCCCTCCTCCACCTCCTCCTCTCTCTCTCCCTCTCTCTCTCCTCTTCCCTCTCTCTCCTCTCTCCCTCCTCCTCCTCTCTCTCTCTCTCTCCTCTTCCCTCTCTCTCCTCTCTCCCTCCTCCACCTCCTCCTCTCTCTCTCCCTCTCTCTCTCCCTCCTCCTCCTCTCCTCTTCCCTCTCTCTCCTCTTCCCTCTCTCTCCTCTCTCTCTCTCCTCTTCTCTCTTTTTCTTCTGGCTCTGTTCTTCATTGACTCATTTCCTGTGCAGCGATGACATCATTATTTCTCTGTATTGTTTTCAGATTTCGATTGTCGTTCACAAAGTCCAGTGCAGAGTTTTCCAGATTTTCCATTGTTTTATGGAAATTAGAGATGCACAAGTTTTACATTTAAAGCTGCAGTGTGTAACTTTTCTGGTGGTTTGTTTTGCAGATTTGAGAAGCTGGTTCCACATTTTTCATTTAATTCATCCACATTAAACACAAATAAACACAGATAAAAACACAAAAACAAAAAAATAAAAGTTACAGTATGGCATTAAACCTTTCTATCTCCATGGAGACCAAACCAGACCAAGGTACAGGTCAGATCTATGGAGAGGCGACCCCGCTCACAGTCAGAATGTCTGTTTTTCTAGGCATTTTTGATTAATAAAACCACTTGTAATTGAATAAATGTAAAGTAGAGCTGTTTAATGTCACACTGTGGAACATTCCAGATAGAGAAATGACATATCCATAAAAAAAACAAGCAGGTGATGGACCCCCAACCGAAAAGTTACACAGTGCAGCTTTAAATAACAAAACAAAATCAATCCTTTGACTTTGCGCTGTGTCCTTTTATGGTCGTTCCTGTGACCAGTGGTGGAACGTAACGAAGTAAAAGTTTTAAAAAGCTGTTCTTAAAGGAGTATTGTGTAACTTCTTGGTTGTTTGGGCCGTTTTTCCTTGCTTGTTTCCATGGAGATGTCATTGCTCTGCCTGGAATGTTCCACAGTGTGACATTAAACAGCTCTACTTTACATTTATTCAATTACAGGTGGTTTTAAAGCTCAAAAATACCTAGAAAAACAGACATTCTGACTGTTAGCGGGGTCGCCTCTCCACAGATCTGACCTGTAACTTGGTCTGGTTGGGTCTCCATGAAAATAGAAAGGTTTAATGCCATACTGTGGAACATTCCAGACAAAGCAAAAACATAATATAACATGGAGAAAAGCATCTGACGGACCCTCCACCAGAAAAGTTACACAATGCAAATTTAAGTTTACATTTTAAGTATCTGTACTTTACTTAAGTACTTTTTACAGTGGATACTTTTTACTTTTACTTCACCACATTTGAGAGCAGGTATTTGTACTTTTTACTCCACTACATTTTTTTTATTATAGTTTAAAACCTGCTGAAAAATTAAGGGTTTATTTTTACACATTTGTAGTTTGAGTAAATAAAAAAAATACAAAGAAAAACAGCTAAAATCTCAAAATCTACTTTCAGTTTGTACTCTTTAAATACATTTTTAAACATGTACTTTAATACTTTTACTTAAGTATATCCTTTCCTGTGATACTTTTACTTTTACTGCAGTATTTTTTGTTCCTGTATTTGTACTTTTAACAAAACCCGAGTCCTGCCCGTGACCTCATCAGGAGCGGGGCCCACACAGGAAGTGATGTCATCGCTTTGTCGTTTTTGATTCCTCTGTTTTTTCATCATTCACACATGTCCTTTTTCTTTCTCTCCTCCAACCTCTCTCTTCTCTTCTTTCTTCTTTCCTCCTCTCTCTCTCTCCTTCTCTCTCTCTCTATTCCCCTTCTCTCTTTCTCTCTTCACTCTTTCTTCCCTCTCTTCAAATGATCTAACGTTAGCTGTCAAAAGACCCCTCCCCTCTTTCTCTTTCTCTTTCTCTCTCTCTCACTCACTCATTCTTTTGTAAACACCTTCTCTCCTTTCTCTCTTTTTGCTCTGCCCCTTTTAATCCCTCTCTCCCCTGCTCCCTCTTTCTTTTCTTTCTTTCTGCTCTGCTCTGCTCTCCTCTCTTCTCTTCTCAAGTTTTCTCTCATTTCTCTCTCACCGCCTCATCACTTCTTTCTCTCTCCCCCTCCCCCACTCTCTCCTCTCTTTTTCTTTCTCCCTCTCTCATTTTACTCTCTCCATCCCCCTCTCTCAGTCTCCTCCATTTGTCACGCTCAGACTCAGTTTTTACCTCCTTCTTCTCCTCCCCTCCCCTTTTCTCTCTCTCTATCCCTCTCTCCGCCCCTCACTCCCCCATCTCTCTCTCTCATCACTTCTTTCTCCCCGCTCTCCTCTTTCTCTGACCCTTTTTCATATCCTCTCTCCCTCCCTCCTTTCTCCCTCTCTCTCTCCTTCCTCCATCCTTCATACAATTGTGTTCATTGCTCATTCACTCTTTCTCCTCTCTCTCTCTTTCATTCATGTTCTTTAGTTTTCTCTCATTTCTCTCTCACTGCCTCACCCATCTCTTTCCCTCTCTCCATTTTCTCCCTCTCCCTGTCTCTCTCTCTTTCTGCCCCCTCTTTCTCTGTCTCTTTCTCTCTCTTTAAATGTGACTTTTAAATATCCTCCCATTCTCTCTCTCTTTCTAACACATCTGTCTCTCCTTACTTTCTCTCACCCACCCCCTCCTCTCTCCCCTCTCCTTCCATCCCTCCTTGTTCCCCTCTCTCTCTTTCTCTCTCTCTCTCTCACTTTCTCTCTCTCTCTCTTTCTTTCTTTCTTTCTTTCTCTCTCTCTCTCCCGTTTTCTAACTCTCAATCTCTCGCTCTCGTCTTTCTCTTTCCCACACCCTCTTTCTTTTCATCTCTCCTCCTTCTCTCCCCTTGCTCCCTCCTCTCTCTCTCTCTCCTTCTTTCTCTTTTTCTCTCTTCTATTCTTCATGCATGTACATTGGTCGCCAGTTTCTTATTTTCTAGTTCTCTCTCTCTTTTTACTCTCCCCCTGTCTTTCTCTCTCTCTCTCTCCCCTCCCCTCCCTCTCACCCTCCTTCACTCCTCTTTTCAAGTTCACTCTTTCTTGGTCATTTCAAGACTAAATGTATTTCATTTTACGCACACAAAAACAAGACACTTTTTGGTGTTTCTTTCTCGCTCATTAAAGGTCCAGTATTAAACTAAACTGACTTATGAGCTTTAAGTCGTTTTCCAATGTCGTTTCCTCCTCAGAAACAGACCTGGAGTTGTGTTTTGTTTCATTCACACGTTTGAGTAACACTTTATTATTAGTCTGTTTACATCTCCAAAACTCAAAACGCTCTGTTCCACCTTGTGATGTCATGAAGTGGTAGTTTTCACGTTAGCAGCTCCTTTTACCTTTAGTTCAGTAGAGACTGGAAATTCCAGGGCTGAAATGATCCAAATGATTCTAGTGAAGGCGTGTGGAGTTTAAAAACACAGTAGAGCACTTCCTGTATCACCACATGACATCACAAGGTGGAACAGAGTGTTTTCAGTTTGAGAGAAGAGCTCAGTCTAAATCTGCAGGGTTTGTGCGTTAAACGTGTGAATGAAACAAAACACAACTCCAGGTCTGTTTGTGATGAAGAAACGACATTAGAACATCAAAAATAGCGTCATATGGACTCTTTATTCTCTCTTTCTCTCTTTCATTCTCGTCACACATGTTGGTTGCCGGGTTCAGACGCACTTTGAGGTCAGAGGTCACAGCTGTTCCTCATTGGGAGAGTCTAGTGCCCCCTGGAGGATACAGAAAGCTCCTGTAGTTCCTCAGATTAGATTTAAAGCACGTTTCTCCTGCCCGGGTGGATTAGCCACTCAAAGACATGCACGGTCCGTTAGTATGAAAACAAACTGAATTTACGAGGAAAAAAGAAAGAAACAAACATCACAGGCGACTGAGAAACATGTCCGATTTGATGTTTCACATGCATCACCGAAATAAACAAATCTGATTTAAAGAGTCCATATGACGTTATTTTCTGATTTATGTTTTAATGTCGTTTCCTCATCACAAACAGACCTGGAGTTGTGTTTTGTTTCATTTTATTCACACACGTTTCCCGCACAAACCCTGTATGTTTAGGCTGAGTTCTTCTCTCCAACTGAAAACACTCTGTTCCACCTTGTGATGTCATGTGGTGATACAGGAAGTGCTCCAGCATACTTTTAAACTCCACACACCTTCACTAGAATCATTTGGATCATTTCAACCCTTGAGTTTCCGATCTCTACTGAACTAAAGGTAAAAGGAGCTGTTAACGTGAAAACTACCACTACATGACATCACAAGGTGGAGCAGAGCGTTTTGAGCTTTAGAGATGTGGACAGACTAATAATAAAGAATGAATCAAACATGTGAATGAAACAAAACACAACTGCAGGTCTGTTTTTGAGGAGAATATTACAACATGGTTGAAAGCTCTTAAAGGTCCTATATTACGCAATAATCAAGGATCTTTAAAGCTGCACTGTGTAACTTTTTGGTGGAGGGTCCATCACCTGCTTGTTTCTATGGAGATGTCATTGCTCTGCCTGGAATGTTCCACAGTGTGACATTAAACAGATCTACTTTACATTTATTCAATTAAATATGATTTTATAGATGAAAAGTAGCTATAAAAACAGGCATTCTGACTGAGCGGGGTCACCTCTCCACAGATCTGACCTGTAACTTATATACTGTATAGTTTGGTCTTCGTGAAGATAGAAAGGTTTAACGCCGTACTGTGAAACATTCCAGATAAAGCAATAACATCTCCATGGAGAAAAGCGTTTGATGGACTCGTATCTCGCTGTGAAAAATATGACTTTGGATTTATTAACATTTCTGAGTAAAACTCATGACTCCTGCTGAGCTGTTTCTATGGCGATAACAACAACACCACAAGTGAAAAGTGAACAGTTAAATCAGTATTTTACAGACTCCTGCAGATGAAAGCTTTTGAGATAAGACGATTTTCTGGAAAGTCCCGAGCTTCAACACTATGCCTCTGTTTGTGGAGAAAAACGCTCGGTTCTTTTCTTAGTTCTGGTTGGTTTGAGCTCTAATAATGCTCATTTCAGTCATCATCACACACAGGGCTTTTCATTTGGCATTTCAGTCTTCCTTAAAGCTGCACTACGTAACTTTTCTGCTTGTCTCCATGGCGATGTTATTGTGCCGTGATATTAAACGTATCGATCATGCGCGTTTTCAAATACAGGGGTTGGATTGAAAAGAAAAAAGGAAAGCTGCATTCTCACCTCTCTCCTGCAGCATTTTGGATTTATCGCCATGGAGACATATGTTTAATGCAACACTGCGGAACATTCCAAGAAATCCAATGGCAGATCCTAGCGCGTTTTTAACATCGTCTTGCTCCAGTGTTGTGTCCGTACCGTCCTCCCTCCAGTGATCGTCAGCACGCACCGTTTTAACTGTTTTACGATACTGGTGTCAGATATCGGCGCCGATACGGAACATTTGGGCGCGTCGGATGTTGATCCCAGGAGATCAGTCCAGTCGTGATCCCAGTTTGGTATGAAACGGAGTAAAAAGAAGATTTACTGAACAATATTGGCACGCTCAAAGCTGTTCTGAAAATGCTTTATATGGTAAACACATTTGGATCGTTTGTGTTTACAGGACATGAATTACAGCCTCTGCTCTGGTTCCTGTCGATATCGGTATCGGCAGGTACTAAATGCCAAAGTATCGATGTCGGAACAGAAAAAAGATCTAGTTTTAACCAAATAATCAATAAAAATAATAAGAAATGCATTGCTAATAAACTGACTTCAGATCCTTTGCCAGGTTTTGTGAAGTTTTTTTCTCTGTCACTGTCTCTATAACAGACATCCAGACTCTAAATCCAAATATTTATCCACAACAGAAGAGCAGAGCGTGTAAGAAAGACAGGAGTGTGTGAGAGAGAGAAAGAGAGAGGGAGAGAAGGAGAGAGAGATGGGCGGAGGGAGAGAGAGTGCATATGGGAGAAAGGGGAGAGCGCATGTTTTTTGCTGAAACGTGGAAATGTGTTTTTAAGTCTTTTGTCACAGAGTTTCGGAGCAGGTGAGAGGGTCAGACGAGGTGAGGACACATGTGCAGAACAGATGGGACAGGGAGAGAAGGAGAGGGGGAGAGGAGGAGAGGGAGAGAAGGAGAGGGGGAGAGAAGGAGAGGGGGATTAGAGAGAGAGAAAGAGAGAGAACAGGGTTAGGGACAGAGACGAAGTGACTGGACGATAGGGAAATAAAGAGAAGAGGATGAGAGAGGGAGGAGAGAGAATATAGAGGAGGAAGGGGTATGAAGAGATAGAGAGGGGGTGACGGAAAGAATGAGAGAGTGAGAGAAAGGGAGGGTAGGAGGAGGAGAGACGGAGAGAGAGAATATAGAGGAGGAAAGAGGGTATGGAGAGATAGAGAGATAAACGAGAGAGTGAGAGAAAGGGAGAGTAGGAGGAGGAGAGACGAAGAGAGAGAAAAATTCAAAGAAATCCAGAGAAATACTTAAATAGAGGAGGTGGGGTGAAGAGAAGAGAAGGAGAGAGAGAATATAAAGGAGGAAGAAGGGTATGGAGAGATAGAGAGGGGGTGACGGAAAGAAGAGGTAAATGAGAGAGTGAGCGAAAGGGAGGGTAGAAGGAGGAGAGACAGAGAGAGAAAAATTCAGAGAAATCCAGAGAAATCCGTAGATAGAGGAGGTGGGGTGAAGGGAAGAGAGAGCTGGGAAAGGGGGGATACAGAAAAGAGCAGGAAGAGGAGAAGGAGAAAAGAGAGAGGGAAGGAAGGAGGGAGGGAGGAGAGAGAGAGGACAGCGAGGACAGAGGGACAGATGTGCCCGCTGCTGTTCAAAATGTATTCCATTGTTTTTCATTAAATTAGATTAAACCAGGAATTCAAACATCTCCATCTGCAAAAGTCTGTCAACAAAACAAAAAACACGAGGCTGAGGCTGGATTTAAATTTATCTCAGCAACGAAACGCCACATCACAGAGAAAAAAATAAAATAAACATAATGTATTCATATCCTTTAAAGCTTCACTATGTAACTTTTGCCATGCTGGTTATGTAATACGGCATTAAACTTATCCATCGTGCCTTTTATTTTTGTTTTGTTTTGTTTTGCTAAAAGGCACATTGGAAAACGTGCATTCTCACAGTGAGCGGGGTCGCCTCATCACAGATATGACCTGTAACTTGCGTAGTGGTTGGTGGTTGTTTCCATGGAGACGTACATATTGTTTTTACATATTGTTCCCTGGCTGTGGCGACAGTTTAAATGAATGTCGTTCTCTCTTGTGTGCGTTTTCTCTTGTCGACACTGGTGTGTGTTTTTGTATTTGTTGTTGCCTGGTTGTCGTGACACTTTAATGATCTCAGGAGTTTATCTCGGTGTTTTTCCTCCTGTAGAAACTGGTGTGCGTTCGTGGTTCCTCGTACGGTGAGCTGTGTGGTGGAGGACGGAGTGGAGACGTACGTGAAGCCCGACTACCAGCCCTGCTCCTGGGGCACGGGCCAGTGCAGCAGGGTGGTCACGTGAGTATTTATACAGTAAAATACACGGTACTACTACAACTACTGCTACTACTGCTAATACTACTACTACTACTACTACTACTACTAATACTAATACTAATACTAGTACACAGCAAAAAAAACACTAAGAAGAGATAAGATAAGATAAGATAAGATAAGACTTTATTGATCTCACAGAGGAGAAATTCACTTGTGACAGAAGCTCACAGTCAGGGGACAGTATAGTGCAAAAAGTTGTGAAAAATTGTGCAAACACTCAGAACAATAAGTAAATAAAAAATAAAATCACAATAAATATTAACATATTTACAACATCAGGTAGCTCTTATGTACAGGGAGTGAAAGAAATGTAAATATATAATAAAACATATCTCTTATATAATATATATATATGTAAAAGAATACAAATATACAAATATATAAATATATAATCTGAGGACAGTGGAGGCGGTTACTGATGAGGTGACATGGTTACAGGTTATTGCACTGGTTATTGCACAGGTTATTGTAAGTGTTAAACAGTGGAGTTGTACAGTCTGACAGCAGTGGGGATGAAGGACCTGCGGTAGCGTTCCTTCTTACACTGAGGGTGCCTCAGTCGGTCGCTGAAGGTGAGAGAGAGAGATACTTTATTGATCCTGAGGGAAATTCAAGTTTTGCTGCAGTAAACTGTTGGGAGTTTCTGTTGCTGCAGCATTTCCACTGCACGTCTCTGTCCCTTTGTGTCTCTGTCCCTTTGTGTCTCTGTCCCTTTGTGTCTCTGTCCGTTTGTGTCTCAGTCCCTTTGTGTCTCTGTCCGTTTGTGTCTCAGTCTGTTTGTGTCTCTGTCCCTTTGTGTCTCAGTCCCTTTGTGTCTCTGTTCCTTTGTGTCTCAGTCCGTTTATGTCTCAGTCCGTTTGTGTCTCTGTCCCTTTGTGTCTCTGTCACTTTGTGTCTCAGTCCCTTTGTGTCTCAGTCCGTTTGTGTCTCAGTCCCTTTGTGTCTCAGTCCGTTTGTGTCTCTGTCCATTTGTGTCTCAGTCAGTTTGTGTCTCTGTCCCTTTGTGTCTCAGTCCGTTTGTGTCTCAGTCCCTTTGTGTCTCAGTCCGTTTGTGTCTCTGTCACTTTGTGTCTCAGTCCCTTTGTGTCTCAGTCCGTTTGTGTCTCAGTCCTTTTGTGCCTCAGTCCCTTTGTGTCTCAGTTCCTTTGTGTCTCAGTCCTTTTGTGTCTCAGTCCGTTTGTGTCTCAGTCCTTTTGTGCCTCAGTCCCTTTGTGTCTCAGTCCGTTTGTGTCTCAGTCCCTTTGTGTCTCAGTCCGTTTGTGTCTCTGTCCTTTTGTGCCTCAGTCCCTTTGTGTCTCAGTTCCTTTGTGTCTCAGTCCTTTTGTGTCTCAGTCCCTTTGTGTCTCTGTCACTTTGTGTCTCAGTCCCTTTGTGTCTCAGTCCGTTTGTGTCTCAGTCCTTTTGTGCCTCAGTCCCTTTGTGTCTCAGTTCCTTTGTGTCTCAGTCCTTTTGTGTCTCAGTCCGTTTGTGTCTCAGTCCTTTTGTGCCTCAGTCCCTTTGTGTCTCGGTCCGTTTGTGTCTCAGTCCTTTTGTGCCTCTGTCCCTTTGTGTCTCTGTCCCTTTGTGTCTCAGTCAAAGGTCTCAGGTCAGACTGGTCAGGGAGGGTCAGCAGATCTGCGTCAGGGCAGTTTGAGGAGAAGAAGAGCCCCCAGGACAAAAGTGTCCCTCCTCTGTGTCCTGCAGCACCACAGCAGCCTCCAGGGGGCGCCAGAAAAGGCCTTGTGCTTACTCCGCTCTGGTGTTTCCTCTGGAAGGTCTTCTGCCACATATGATGTAAAAAGCCTGTAGCATCTCAAATCTCCACGGTTAGCTCCTTGGCCAGCGCCTTAGCTAGCCTCTTGTCTCCATGGATACAAAAAACAAACAGCTCATTTCTAAAAATCCAACAGTCTCTTACTTGTCCTTTGAACTGCACTTCTTAGTTGGTTTAAATCTTCTGATATGATGTTAAAAACTGAGCTCAAAAAAAACAAAATCTGCTCTGTGTGTGAGTCAGGTAGCCACAAGAGCAGCCAACTACTCCGCTGCCATGGAAACCACTCTATACTGTAAAAAAACACTGCAAAAAATAGGTAACACACTGCGAGGTCCACCTCCTGCTTGTAACCATGGAGATGTTATTTCTTAGCCTGGAATGTTCCACAGTGTAATATTTTTTAAATGACAGGGCCATGCTCACTGTGTGTGCGCGTGTGGGTGTGTGTGTGTGTGTGTGTGTTTTGGTTGGCACAAAGTGGAAATATTTGAACTGATTTCAAAGTGTCTCTGAGTAGATTTACACATGTTGTTTATCCACTGAACAAAAACTGTGATCTGGAACCAAACCCAGAGCAGCTGCTCCACTGGCCCCGTGTGGAACATTAAAGGGCCCTTAACACACTGTTCTCTGTCTAAAGGGCCCATAACACACTGTTCTCTGTTTAAAGGGCCCATAACACACTGTTCTCTGTTTAAAGGGCCCATAACACACTGTTCTCTGAGTTCTTTGTTTCATTCACACATGTTTAACACACAAACCTGCAGATTTAGGCTGAGTTCTTCTCTCAAATGGAAAACACTCTGTTCCACCTTGTGATGTCATGTGGTAATACAGGAAGTGCTTCACTGCATTTTTAAACTCCACGCACCTTCACTAGAATTTTTTCAATAATTTCATCCCTGGAATTGACAGTTTCTATTGAATTAAAGGGTAAAAGGTTGACGCTACCTTGAAAACTACAAATTCATGACATCACAAGGTGGAACAGAGCATTTTGAGCTTTGGAGATGTAGACGGACTAATAATAAAGTGTTACTCAAACATGTGAATGAAACAAAACACAACTGCAGGTCTGTTTTTGAGGAGGAAACAACATTAGAACACGACTTAAAGCTCACAAGAGTAATTTTAAGTCATGTAGGACCTTTAAATGTGCGAGTTTGGCAGTAGTTCTGAAATTGCAGAGATCAATTTTTTAAATATAAAATGTCCTTATCGTGGGTTACATGTCACAGTGAATTGAAAACCCTCTGGTTAGGTGGTAAATGCTTACAGACTATGTTACTTCCTGAGCTACAGAACTATATTTGATCATTTATTTAATTTCTTAGTTAATAGAGAAATGAAATATTCCACATTACTGTCTTAAAAACGTGAAAAACATGGGGAGAAATGGACACAGGGCCTTTAATTACACAATCCAATCTATAGGTTTCAGAATGATTATGACTGTTACCATAGCGACGAACAATTTAAAACAACATACAGTATTATATCTTTTAAATGGGGGAAAGTCCTCAGATCTCACTGTGTTTCTCTGTGTAATCCTCTTCAGCTCTGGTCCCGGTGGAGTTGAGTTATTGTCTGGTCCTTCAGGGCTGGGTCCACATGAGCTCATGGTGGATGCATTTGTGGTGGACACTGCTCCAGTTTAAACTCAGACAAACCAAAGATCAGTGAGTAAGAAAAGCCCTGAGTGACCACAGCTTCAGTCTGTTTCCAAAAAGGGAAAGTCCAGTCCTGAGTTGGTGTTTACAGCCGTGCGTTTAATAGGAAATGGTTTTAGCGACACAAGATCAGAGGAGACCGCTGTGTAACCTGTAGATGTTATTGTTTTTCCTGGAATGTTTTACAGTATGGCATTTCATTTAACTATCCCCATGGAGACAAGCAGGTCACATCACCAGGCCAAGTTACAGGTCAGATCAGTGGAGAAGTGGGTCTGCTCATGGTAATAATGCATGTTTTTGTAGTAGTTTTGAGAAAAGAAAACAAAAACAAAACACCTGTAGATGAATAAATACAAGATATATTTGTTTAATGCCATACTGTGGAACATCCCAAGCAAAGCAGTAACATCACCATGATCAGAAAAGTTACACAGTGCACCTTAAAGACTTTATAACTACAACTTAAAGGCTCTTGTGGTCAAAATAAGCTAATTATAATGCGTTTATTGTCTGAGAGTCCAGAAGTGCTCGCTTTGCTTGCTAGTTGTTGCTCTACAGTGGCGGTAAAACTCCTCTCTGGTCTCTGAGGCTTGTGAAAAGTGCTTATAAACTGATCATGGTGAATAATTAGGACGCTCTCAATGTATAAGTTAAAGCTGCATTGTGTAACTTTTCTGGTGGAGGGTCTGTCAAACACTTTTCTCCATGGAGATGTTATTGCTTTGTCTGGAATGTTTCACAGTATGGCATTAGATATTTCTAGCTTCATGGAGACCAAACCAGGTGAGGTTACAGGTCAGATCTGTGGAGAGGCGACCCCGCTCACAGTCAGAATGTCTGTTTTTCTAGGTATTTTTGAGCTTTAAAACCACCTGTAATTGAATAAATGTAAAGTAGAGCTGTTTAATGTCACACTGTGGAACATTCGAAGCAGAGCAGTGATCTCCATAGAAACAAGCAGGTGACGGACCTCCAACCAAAAAGTTACATAGTGCACCTTCAACTGAGGAATAACTTTGGACCTCTTTGGACATTTAGGGTGTTTTCAGTCACACCAGAAAAGTGCAAAAGATCAAATAAGAACTTTATTTTTTTGAGTTTGTTCAAATCATTTTCTCACTGCAAATTTGGCAAGTGGACTATAATATGTAAACAAAAACAAATGCACTTGTGGGACAACCAGCGTACACATTGTACAAAACTGACAGAGAGATAGAATGTTCCACAGTATGACTTTAAACAGCTCTACTTTACATTTAGGTGGTTTTACAGCTCAAAAATCCCTAGAAAAACAAACATTCTGACTGTGAGCGGGGTCGCCTCTCCACAGATCTGACCTGTAACTTGGTCTGGTTTGGTCTCCATGAAGATAGAAAGGTTTAAAGTCATACTGTGAAACATTCCAGACAAAGCAAGAACATCTCCAAGGGAAAAAGCATTTGACGGACCCTCCACCAGAGAAATTACATGTCAATTATAACAAATGTTTTTCCTTGTTTCTCTGCAGATATCGGACTTACATGCGCCCGCGGTACAAAGTGGCCTACAAGATGGTGACTGAGATGGAGTGGAAATGCTGTCAGGGCTTCAGCGGAGAAGACTGCAACACGCCCCCTGCTGGTGGGACTGGGGTAGTGCCCGGACACAACGGAAACCACAATTACGGGCAAGGAGGAAGCAGCACGAACTATGGACAAGGAGGAACCAACACGAACTATGGACAAACGGGGACCGATTTTGGAGCCGGACACGGGACTAATTACGGGGGCGGACATGGGAACGGATTTGGAGGGGCTGGGACCAATACAAACTATGGGCAGGGAGGGGGGCAGTTTGGACAGGGGGGGCACGGGGGAAGTACGGGGGGAGGAGGGGGGAGGGGAGGAGGGCAGGGGGGAGGAGGAGGGGTCAGTGGATCTGGTACAGGACAGAGCGGAGGGAACACTGGTGAGTAGATCCTATAATATTTTATTCAAATCAAATACAAATGTTTTCTTACACCTTACTCGTCTTAGATCTGGTGATTTAAGGTCTTATATTACACAAAAATGACTCTTGTGAGCTTTAAAACATGTTATAATGTTGTTACCTCCTCAAAAACATAGCTGGAGTTGTGTTTTGTTTCATTCACACATGTTTGAGTAACGCTTTATTGTTCAGTTCCACCTTGTGATGTCATGAAGCGGTAGTTTTCGAGTTAACAGCTCCTTTTAGCTTTTGTTCAGTAGAGATTGGGAATTCCTGCACTGAAATGATCCACATGATTCTAAACGCCAAATGCGTTTAAAAAACACAATGACACGCTGTATTACACCATGACATCACAAGGTGGAACAGAGTGTTTTCAGTTTGAGAGAAGAACTCAGCCTAAACGTGCAGGTTTGTGCGTTAAACGTGTGCGAACGAAACAAAACACAACTCCAGGTCTGTTTGTGACGAGGAAACAACATTATAATATAGATCAGAAAATAGTGTAATATGGAACCTTTAATGTACAGGTAAAATTAAAGTGTATTTCTGAATAAGCAGTGTAAATAAGGCTAAAACAATAGCTGTCGGATACTTGCAATAGTGGTGTTGAAATGCTAAGAATGAGTCCTGTGAAGATGCATGGACTTGGAGCTTTTCCTGTAAAATAAGAACTACACCTCATGACATCAGCAGGTGGAATGGGGTGTTTTGAAGTCATGAGCAGAATAAAGCGACTTGTCTGAGTGAACCCAAAACAAATAAGGTATATTTTTGAGGGAACATCATAAAACTGTATCCTGGTTAAAAGGAGGAATGTTGTATGGTACCCCAGCTTTAAAATAGTTTGCTCAGAGTACTTTAGAGTTGTAGTAGTTTTGCCCTCATTTTCGTGTCCGGTCAATAAAAACTGCTATAGCCATAAATCTCAAAACAGTACTGTATTATCAAATCAACTCGTGTTTCACTTTTTCGTAAACTATAAGAACTTTGCTAACATTGTTCTGTGTTCCTTCTTCAGGACGTGGGGAGAGCGAGAGGGTCCGAAGACTCGAGGACCAGATCCAGAAACTGACCAAGACCCTCCAGGACCTCCAGACCAACATGAACCGGCCAGCAGGGGGCAGCACCGGGGGAGGAGGAGGAGGGTCCTGGGGGGGAGGAGGAGGGGGGACAGGGGGGAGGAACCCGGCCGACGCTGCTCAGCCTGAAATCACGGAAACCATCAACAGTATTCAAACCAAACTGGACCAGCTGGATAACCGCACTCAGGTCAGTAAAGGACCAGAAGCTCTGTATGTATTGAATAAGTATAATTTTGCAGTCCCTCAAGGCTCAATTCTAGGGCCTATTCTTTTTGTGCTGTACCTCATCCAACAGTGAGATTTTATCGATATGGCCCTTTTTTTTTAACAATATTTATGCAGCTGATTGACACACTATTTTAAAGGTGTACCAGAAACCAGAAAAGTTACACATTGCACCTTTAAAAATCAGTGTAGCAAATTTGTCAGACAAAAGACATGACATTTACTACATTAGAGTGAAGTTGCCTGCTTTGTTGTCGTGTTCTTGAGCAAGGCACCCGCATTACTGCGGTTTGTGACTGTTTGCAAAGACAGAGACAGAGTACTCAAAAACATTGAAAGATACTATGCAATTAGTTCACTGTGCTAACCCTGTTAATTAGCAATTCCAATTATATTAATAACATATTGAGTTACATTTACATTTACAAGTCAGATTATTCAGATACTTTAACTTCTTGGGTTCTTTTTTAAACACAATACAGTAACGTGTATTTACCTTGTTGACATGTTTCGGCTGCTGCATCTTCAGAACTGTCCCTGGTGTTGGTGGTGACGCGTCGTATATCAGCTGCTGTTACTTCCTGTGGGCGTGGTCAGCTGTTGTTACTTCTTGTAGGCGTGGTCAGCTGTTGTTACTTCCTGTAGGCGTGGTCAGCTGCTGTTACTTCCTGTGGGCGTGGTCAGCTGTTGTTACTTCCTGTAGGCGTGGTCAGCTGTTGTTACTTCCTGTGGGCGTGGTCAGTTGTTGTT
Organism: Taenioides sp. WSHXM2023; assembly: GCA_029959045.1. NCBI lineage: Eukaryota > Metazoa > Chordata > Actinopteri > Gobiiformes > Gobiidae > Taenioides > Taenioides sp. WSHXM2023. Next base: position 3,278,013 of record CM057091.1, read on the forward strand.
ACTTCCTGTAGACGTGGTCAGCCTGATGGACCTGGCAGGTCGCTCAGACTGACCACGCCTCCTGTCGCCCGGTGCTCTCTGGAGGAGGGTGTCCCAGGTGTGTGAAAGGAGGAACGCGCCGTCATCACGGTTAATGCTGTCCGTGCCTCGTTTCCTGATTTCTCTGTCCTCCCTGATCCAGAGTTTCAACTTGTCGTTTTCCGATCCAATGACCCGAGCCCCGTCCCAATCCATAATGTGGTTATTTCTTTTACACTGGTCTGATATGGCAGATTTTAGGTTTTCCTGCTCTGCTTTGTCTTTTTGTGTTCTGGTGAGTCTCCCTGATGTTTCCTTTTCACATTCCTTTTGGTGTTCCTTTTTTTGGATGTGAAAAGCCTGGCCCGTTTCCCCTCTGTATGATTTATTGCATTATTTGCATTGCATTTTGTAGATGACATTGCATTTTTGTTCTTGTGGGATTTTATCTTTGGCTTGTAGCAGCAGCCAAAACATGTGAACAAGGTAAATACACGTTACTGTATTGTCTTTAAAAAAGAACCAAAGAAGTTAATGTACATAAGAAGACAAAATGAACATCTTTGGTTTAGTCAGATACTAACTGACTCTAAAAATAGTGTAAATACTGAATACATGAAAAGGGCATATGGTTAGATTAGAAACTACCATTAGCCTATTTTGTGTTGAAAAGTACATTCTATTGTAGTATTTTGACCTGCCGTTCACTACTTTTAAATATGCAGAAAAATCATACGTTTTTAAAAGTGCACTATGTAACTTTTCTGGTGGAGGGTCTGCTTCCTACTTGTTGACATAGAGATTGCAGGTAAAAAAAAAACAAAAAAAACAAAACTGTGTTAATTCAATCCACTTTATATGAAACCTAACCTAAGCAAAATTTTATGTAAAAAAATGGATTAAGTTCCCACCTTGTATCGGTAAAAACACATTGTTTAGCTCCTTGTCTTTCTCTAGGCTCATGATAAGACCCTGGTGAGCATCAACAACCACCTGGTGAACGGTAAAGGGAATGACGTGGATGGAGGGGCGTCAGGGGGGTTGACAGGGGCGGTCCTGACGTCGCTAAAGGAGGAGGTCCTGAGGGAGCTGGAGAGGAGGGTGTCTCTGTCCTGCTCCACCTGTCAGGTAACAGCTACAGCTACTCATATAATATTGAGCTGCATTTATTTCCAGGCAGATCCTAACTATGGTGTTTCAATAACTTTATTTACTGTTCCTAGTTATTTTTTGGTCATTTTAAAGCAAACTAAACCTAAATCTAAGTATGTGCTGCCTTCAGTGGCCTCTGCATTTTCAAGTAGTTGGTAACATCACGTAAAACTGTCCCGAGTAAAGCCAGGTGTTTCTGATACAAACACCTGTCTGCAGGGGCAGACTTTGAAGTGTGGACACCTGTTAGACCAATCACACTGTTCCTTATACCTCCAGACACCGCCTCTCCTCCTCTTTCACTCTCGCCTTTAGTCCTCCAGACCCCGCCTCTCCTCCTCTTTCACACTCCCCTTTAGTCCTCCAGACCCCAGACCCCGCCTCTCCTCCTCTTTCACACTCCCCTTTAGTCCTCCAGACACCGCCTCTCCTCCTCTTTCACTCTCCCCTTTAGTCCTCCAGACCCCGCCTCTCCTCCTCTTTCACTCTCCCCTTTAGTCCTCCAGACCCCGCCTCTCCTCCTCTTTCACTCTCCCCTTTAGTCCTCCAGACCCCGCCTCTCCTCCTCTTTCACACTCCCCTTTAGTCCTCCAGACCCCGCCTCTCCTCCTCTTTCACTCTCCCCTTTAGTCCTCCAGGTTCTGTCCAGTTGAACAGCTCTATTTGGAACATGGTTGTGGGTAGAGTTTCTGTCTTTAGTGGCACTTTAAAGATAGAGTATAGCAGGGGTGTCCAAACTTTTTTCACCAAGGGCCACATATCTAAACACAGATGAAGCAGAGGGCCGATCGAGGGCCATAGACTGGTGTTCAGTACAGTGAATAATTGAAATATTTGCATGTTTAACACGTTAGAATGAGCGATCAGTCCTTTATTCATGCTAAGATCCACAAAACCACACAATAAATAATAAATATTGTCTTATCAAGGTAGAGTTTCAAAAAACTTGCAGTCAAAAGTACTGCTCAAGGTAATTTGGGCCAATTCACCTGGAAGCCTGAGGGCCAAGAGAAATCTGAGGGCCGCATTTGGTCCCCGGGCCATAGTTTGGACATGTCTGGTGTTGAGCTTTTTACCATGTTATAACATTGTTCCGTCATTAAAAACAAGCCTCAAGTGTTTTTTTTGTTTTTTGTTTTTTTTTTTTCATTCATGTTGGGGTAATCTTGCAATCTAAATATATTTTGTGTTAACAGTTAAACCAGGACAAGTGAACACTGCCTCAGAGTGTAGAAACTGGCTTTATCTAAGGGTTAAACCCCAGTGTTTTTTGCGTTGCATTCTTGTGATTCTTGAGTCAGCATTAGCTCCAACCACATTCACACATTCAACCCGTGTGTTAAGTGATTTATTGAAAGGTAAACCACAGCCCTCTAGTGGACAGTGGAGATACTGCAAGGGAATATTTGTTACAGGAAAAACACACTTGAGTAGACAACTGGTCAGTCAAACCAAAATGTTGCTTGAAATGGATTAGAAGATAGATATATAGATAGATAAACAGATAGATAAAAAAGAAGAGAAGAAAACTGACTGTTAAATGCACACCAAAATCTGATCTGATTTCTGGAGTTATCACATTACTGAAATGTTGAGTAAACAGTTGCGTCTGATGGGAGTTATCGGATTTCTTTCTGATTAGTCACTCCCGAGCAGATTTTGAAAATTATGAGGAAAACACTGCAATGAGAAATGAAACTGCTGTGTGCTGTCTGCTACTTTCAATTCTAAAGCATTTTATTGTCTGTGAACCAAGTAAGGCTGGTGCACTGTTAGCATGCTAGTTGTTTTTAGCATTACACTTACCGCAAAACTCCACTCTGGTCTCTGAAAGTTGTGAAAAGCGCTTATAAACTTAAATAAGTAAGGAATAACTTTGGACCACCGCAAACCGTTTAATAAGAACTAGGTCTGTTTTTCACGTTTTTAAGTCAGTAAAAATCAGCTACAGCATCTTAAATATGTAAATCTATAGATGGTTTACCCAAAGTTACGTAATGAGACTTTATTTGTTCTGTTGTAGGCCGGAGTGGAGGACCTTCGGCGTCAGCAGTTGGAGGATCGCGAGAGGATCAGAGCTTTGGAGAAACAGCTCAACGCACTGGACTCACGTCACCGACAAAACCAGGACGCGCTGAGACGAGACTTAACCCGGGCCCAAACCTGCTGCTCCAACCTTCAAGACCTTCAAAACCGAGTCACCAACGCAGAACGCAAGATCACCTCTGCATCCGAAAACCTGGACAATCTACAAAACCAGTTACAGAATGAAAACGGAGGAGTGGGAGGAGTCGAAGGTGGGAACAACTTCGGAATTACTGAAGGAGGAGACAACCAACAAGTGAACGTGTTACTTAGGAATTTTGAAAGACATGTCAACAATACACTTCGCAAAACTGAAGAAAAATGCTCAAATGTGGAAACCAAAGTTAAGGAGTATTGTAATAATGAAATTCGAGATTTACAGGATAGATTTGATGACCAGGCGTACAGGATAGCAGATGTGGAGCTGGACGTGAGCAACGTGAAGCAAAAACTGGATGATCTCACCAAAAGAGTGTCCAATTTGGAGAGAAATACAACGGGGATTGGGAATAGGGTGGAGAAGTGTTGTGGAGGAGGAGGAGTAGGCGGGTCAGGTGGAGCGGGTGTGTCAGGAGGTGGAAGAGGGGTGCAGGAAGGCGGGAGAGGCGAAGGAGAAGGAGGAGGAAGTGTTTGGGGAGAGGGAGGGGCGGGGACAGGTGGAGGCGGATGGGGAGAGGGCGGTGCCGGTGGAGGAGGGACCAGGCCACAGGGGGGCAGCGCAGGACGTCCCGGGACAGGAACAGGAGGAGCGGGAGGGACCCAGAAGTCTTTGGAGTGGAGGGTGGTGGCGAACGAAGACCAGATCCGTCACTTTAACACCAGACTCAAGGACCTGTCTGTGTCCGGAGAGTCTCTACACGACAAGGTGAGACTGAGGCGGATTTTAGTTTCACTTTCACTATCACAGAACTGTTTTAATTTCAGCTTTTTCTGTTAAATATTTGCCCATCAGCCAGCGAGTCAGGGGTTCAAAGGCTCATGAGCACAATGCACAAGAGCGTCCTTCTTTATTCCTAAATAGTAAACTCTTCTTAAATCAATTAATATCAAGGATTAGGCAATGGACATCCTGAATACTGGAAAAAAAAAACACATTAAAAAGGATAATTGTTGACCTTTTGTAATGTTTTTAAATGTTTGTGACCTTTATCAGAATTAGCATACAGTTTTTAGGTAGGCGTCTTTTTTAGGTAGGTGTCTTTTAAGTGTGTTTTTATATTATCAAGGCGGCAATCAGCATCAAGCCTTTTCACTATTATCAAAATGTAAATTCTGATCTAATTAGAGATTTAAACATGCTTCTATCTACACTGTTGCCAGCAGAGGTCAGAATTGTAATATATTTTTCCTTTACACTCAAAGTTTTAAGTTGTGAAACCTGAAATTTGAATACAAAGGTGTATAAAGGCAAAATACTAGTTTGTTTGTTTGCATTTTGTTGATGTTGTAAACGCCTTCACTGTCCTGCAGGTGGTGGACTTGAGTCAGGACGTGCGTAAAATCAAAGACATCACCGGAGACCATGGGGAGAACTTTAACCGAATCGTGACGGAGGTGGAGACTCTGGGGCACGGCTGTGACCTGTGCGCACGAATGGAAGACGAACTCAAGAAGATACAGAACTCCTCCCACCACACACTCACACAGATACAGGACCAGATCAGGACCATCCAGACCAGACTGGACTCAGACCGGGGATCCATCCAGGACTCAACAGGCAGGGGTAAGGTTACGATATACTAACAGTTCAAAAGCAATATTGATCAACCTGGATCACGCAAGACGGATATGTGCAGCTCTCTGAATTGAGCTCATGGATCAGTCTGGAACGGCTCTCACTGAAAACCATCAGGAAAAGGCAGAACGTCATGACAAATATTTGAATACGATTGGTTGAAACTTCACAACAGCAAAGTTTTGGCTTGTTTGTGCGCTTCACCTTTGGCTCCGAGCACACAACAATGCTGCAGTAGAAGTGTAGTGTAGTGGAAGTGGTTAAAACAAATAGAAATAGTGACATGAATTTGTTCCCTCTCTGTAGATCGTGGGGACCAGTGCTGCTCCAGGCTCCAGGAGCAGGTGCATCTCCTCAGGCAGGACGTGCAGAGGTGCAGCGGGTGCAAAACCACAGCAGACACTCCCACAGGTCAGAGTCTGTGGCCAGGCTGACAATTTTACTCAAATACATGGGGAATAAATGAATACAGGGCCTTTAATGTACTGATGAAGAACCATCCTCATTGCTGTAACCCTGCTCCTCTCTGTGCAGGTGGAGAGAGCCCTGGTCTGGGCGGCTCCTCTCCCCCCTCGGTGAAGCCTCTGGACGGGCACAGTGTGATCGGGGGTCCCCTGAGCTCAGAGCAGCTGAAGGCTCTGCAGGGTCAGCTCTCAGAGGTCATCCTCTCCTTCAGCTCCATCAACGACTCCCTCAGAGGCTTCGAACACACCGTGAACAAGCACAGCAGCGTCATCACAGACCTGGGTGAGACTCAGAGCAAGTGGAAATGAGAGGGATTAAAGAACAAAACTGAAAGAGACAAAGCTGAAGTCATCTTGGTCTTCTGATAATTTTTTTATTAGATTCTTTTTTCAGACCAAGGTTTAGTTTGTTTTATGACAGTTTCAGTGATCAAACTGTGGACAAATGTGCTGGTCCAAACAGCTGTCAAAGCAGATAGCAAGAAAAAAAATCCTGGTAATGAAATATAGATGAAAAAGGGAAAAGTGACAATATGCAAACTACTTACAAAACTGGATATCAGCAGAAAAAATAAAACAGTTTGCCTGGGAAAATGACTTTATGATAACTGAAGTGACTCATGTAACTACAGTTCTATGAATCCCATATGATTCCTGAATGAATCTTGCACCGAACAGTTTTCTCAGATTATACCACGGGGACCTCTGGTGATACTCAGGGTCTTCTGCAGTTCAGACATTTTGTTTTCTGTGCTTCATTTTGCTTTAGGTTTGGTTGTTTTATGTCTAATTTAATATTTATTTCAGACTTTTTAAGAAGCCAACAATGAACAAGTGTGATCAAGAAGCTCCTTTATCAAAACTGCATTTTACATTCACATGACATTTTTTAACAAATCTCTCTACTGCATAACTACACTCTGTTGCCCTCAGACTGTATTTGAAGAGAGTCAGCGGAAGAATTATTGAAAATGTAGATACTTTTCTGGAGGTTATTAAACACATAATGCTTGTTTTGCAGATGACTGAAGACTGATGCGAAGCCCACTTTACACTTACCTGACTGTATCTCTGTATCTCACCACAGGAAACACCAAAGACAAGATCATCTCGGAGTTGGACAAGATTCAGATGGAGGTGTCTGAGCACGTGGAGGAGAGCAGGGAGCGCTGGGAGCAGGGGGCCCAGGATCGGCGCAGGTTTGAGGGCACCGTGCTGGCCGAGCTGGGGGAGTGCACCAGGTCTGGAGAGGGGCTGGAGAAGAGACTGTACAAACTGGAGGGGGTCTGTGGACGACTGGACGGGGTCACGGACTCCATCAGCAAAATCAGAGAAGGTACAAGACTCCAGGTGCATTGTGGGTACAGTATATGGACAAATTTTATGAGCTTTTCCCAATTTGCAAAATCAGCTACCACTATTTTACTGGGACAATCCTCTTACCTCTTACCCTTATCTTCATGGAGACCAAACCAGACCAAGTTACAGGTCAGATCTGTGGAGAGGCGACCCCACTCACAGTCAGAATGTTTGTTTTTCCAGGTATTTTTAAGCTATAAAACCACCTGTAATTGAATAAATGTAAGGAAAAGCTATTTAATGTAACTTTCCAGGCTGAGCAGTGACATATCCATAGAAACAAGCAGGTGACAGACCCCCAAATAAAAAGTTACACAATGCAACTTTTAACAACGTGATCTAATTTGTAGACCTGTAACAATTGTAATGCTGATTTATTCTTAATTACAGAAACATTGGACATGACGGACAAGCTGTTTTAATTTTAGTTTAGTTAGTTTTTAAAATGAGAATCCAATAAGAAATGAGCCTTATATGAGTTTTTCTAGACCCCATCACCTGCAGCGTCCTGAGTCAGTGCTAGTGCAGCCTCTGCAGCTCAGGGAGTGAATTCTGGAGGTTCTGAGCTTCACATGAGCCTGTCCATAAACTGAGAATGAGACAAACCTGTACGTGTCTCTGTCTGCAGGTGAAGGGACTGGGGACACAGGTTCAGGGTGACAGACTTTATATATGAATCAAAATTTATTTAGGACTCCCCTTACACCTGCAGTTCAATACATTAGATTAGATGAGATTAAAGTCATGTGCAACATTCCGGGTGGTGAAGGCTTGACCAGAAAAGTTACATAATGTGCCTTTAATGCAGCTCTCCTCTCTTCTGCATCATAGAACATTTAAAGTGCACCTTATCACATTCCTGGCCTCATGTATTTCCCCGTCTCTGTGTCTCAGGCCTGAACCGTCACGTCTCCAGCCTGTGGTCGTGTGTCGGGGGTCTGAACAACACTGTGGTGCTTCATGGAGGTCTGATCGATCTGATCCAGAACAGTGAAGAAGAGGTCCACCGCAGAATCAAGAGCCTCAACTCCACTCTGAGCAACGCAATCAAAGACCTGCAGGGGGCGAGAGTGGGGGAGGAGGTCAGAGGTGAGGACCTGCAGAGGAGGAGGGGGTTAGGTTTAGATTCACTTTATTGTTCCTGTGGGAAATTTATCCTCTGCATTTGACCCATCCTCATTAGGATCAGTGACCCTCACAGGGCGCTGTTTGGAGCTTTCTCCCCTGTTATAATATTCTTTCATCTAAAACATCTGAAGAGGTTTTAATTTTTTTTTTTTTTTTTTTTGTTCTGGGACGGTTCCCATTTCAGAATCAGTTCTGAAATGGGAACCGTCATTTTAATACGTTGTTTTTTGGCAAATATAGCATTTTCCAAACACTAGGACAAGTATCATGGTGATCTAAATGTGTTATGTGTTAGCAGAAGTGTAATTTCCCTCTTAAATGAGTTTGGTGATTAATTCCATTTGTTTTATTCTCCAGGACCTCCAGGACCTCAGGGGGAGCGAGGGTACCCAGGGGCGAGGGGTCCTCCTGGGCTCCCGGGACGACAAGGAGACATCGGACCACGGGGACCTCCAGGTGAATACAAATTAGCCTCAGAAAATAAGTAGAAACGACAATTTTAATTCTATCAACTGCACAAATGGATCATTTGTGTTTGTGTCCTGATCCTGATTTTTTTAGGATACGATTCCAGACACACATCGCAGTAAAATGTAGTCAAAGTGTGTGGTCTTTCTGGCCAGGCTAGATTCAAGTGGCATTGTGTGTGGTAAAACAGTAGTAGTGGCAGTGACAGTAGTAATAAATAAAATACATGACTTATTTTCAGTTAGAGTCTTTCTTTCTAATTTATTTCATGATGCTTCTAATTGGATTTGACACATTTTGTTTTGTTGTTCCTCAGGTGTTCCTGGTATCGACACTCTGGTTCATAAACTGTCCTTCTCGGCGGCGCTCACGTTCCCCATAGAGAAACCAGGGACCGTTGTGTTTGACAAGATCTTTGTGAACGAGGGCGACTTCTACGACCCCAAAACAGGTCCAACAACACACATGATTTTAACAGAGATTTCAGCCACACAAGATTTAAATAGATGTATATTATCTGATAGACAGAGCAAATAAGAGTTAGGTTTGTGGAGATGCAAGCTCGCTCGCAGTAAGATCTACATTTTTCGATAATAATATCCAAAAAAGGTTGCCTTCTACATGAAAAAATCTGGTACAGGTCCTTGTTTTCACTATACTTCACTACAAACTCATAATAGTTCATGTTAATGTTGATATCTTAACCTATTTGACACAAAATTGACGCTTTAATCCATGTTATAATGTTGTTACCTCATCAAAAACACACCTGGAGTTGTGTTTTGTTTCGTTCACACACACACACACACACACACACACGTTTGAGTAACCTGTCTACATCTCCAAAGCTCAAAACGCTCTGTTCCACTTTGTGATGTCATGAAGCGGTAGTTTTCAAGTTAACAGCTCCTTTTACCTTTTGTACAGCAGAGTTTGACAATTCCAGGGCTGAAATGATCCAAATGATTCTAGTGAAGATGTGTGGAGTATGGAGTTTAAAAACACAGTGGAGCACTTCCTGTATTACCACATGACATCACAAGGTGGAGTGTTTTCTGTTTGAGAGAAGAACTCAAAGCCTAAATCTGCAGGGTTTGTGTGTTAAACGTGTGAATGAAACAAAACACAACTCCATGTCTGTTTGTGATGAGGAAACAACATTAGAACATAAATCATATTGGCCCTTTAACGATTCTGCATGAAAAATATTAAAATACAATACTCACACGTCACCTGCCTCTCTGACAGGTATCTTCACCGCTCCTGTCGACGGCCGTTACTTCTTCAGCGCCATTTTGACCGGATACAAAAACGAGAAGATCGAGGCGGTCCTGTCCAAGTCCAACTACGGCATGGCGCGTGTGGACTCCGGGGGGTACCAGCCCGAGGGTCTGGAGAACAACCCCGTGGCCGAGGCCAAGACCAGCGCGGGGTCTTTGGCCGTGTTCAACCTGATCCTCCCCCTCCAGGCCAGAGACACCGTGTGCATAGACCTGGTGATGGGGAAACTGGCCCATTCTGTGGAACCCCTCACCGTGTTCAACGGGATGCTCCTGTATGAAGACGTGTGAGACGAGAACTTACGACAGGAGTTTAGAAGAACATTTGATTTGCTGTTTTGGCTTTAAACTGTTGATACTTTGCAACATTCTCTGGGGGTGTGAAACATGGATCTGTAATAAAAACTGAACAAGCCCCTCTGTCCCCGCTCTAGTGGACGCTCCAGGTACTGCAGCTTCCAGGAGCTTGGGCCCAGACAGAATTCTCCCATAGAGCGCAATGCATTTTGGGAATTCAAACTGCCCGTGTTCGGCTGACAGGGCATCCGGCTTTCACAAAGGCCAGATTTTGTAGGATTCTTTTCTATTTTCACAACATAAACTTTTTAAATTTTTTTAATCCACGCCGTGCTCTGATTGGTCCAAATGCTCCACGCCGTGCTCTCATTGGTCCAAACGCTCCACGCCGTGCTCTCATTGGTCCAAACGCTCCACGCCGTGCTCTGATTGGTCCAAATGCTCCACGCCGTGCTCTCATTGGTCCAAACGCTCCACGCCGTGCACGTTGCAGTCGTCACACGGGTGGGAGGAGCTCGCCCGGATTGAGGAAATAAATGCAGAAGAGAAAATTATTTTTTGACCCATGAGCCAATGAGCCCAGGCCACTGAAAACAACACGACGCCATCTTGTGGTCACCTTCAGGTTTTATTATAGTTCTATGGTGTGAAGCTAACTGAACGCACTACTCTGTTACTCAAAATAGAGTTAATCTGATCTTTATTTTAACACAATCTGACCAGAAAGAGAAGACTTAGTTGGAACTGCAGCAGGTGAGGCTCCTGAAAATGTGCTGTTTAATTATATTTTGTACTTTTTCTTGAGTTTTCAGACGATCTTAAAACATTTTTGGACAGTTATTGCTAAGGCGTGCGTCGTGTCGCCATGGTAACCGCTACACGCATCGCTAATGGTGGAACGTTTAGCCCCCAGCGCGATGTCTCTGCAAAGTATCAATAGACTGTTTTGATATCGACAGCTGAAACTGACTTGCTTCCAGAAGTAAATTTTCCATTCATTTTTCCCGTGGACTTTTCAAAAAATTCAAATAAAATAACTAATATCCATAACGAGGCTGTTTTAAATCCAAAAAGAGCATTTAAAACGCAACATTCTACTAAATGCTTTAATGACTTAGTTGTTTATAAAGTTTCAGAAGCAGATTTTATTTTGTACTCATTTTTTTTTTTTTTATGTTCATCAGAAAAATGAATAAAAACTTTACTTCTGGATCCGGGGAGTCACACTTGAGCTCCAGTGGTTTTAGTCCATAACAGCGTCACAAAAGTCGGGATTTTGAAATATCCGTATGGGTTTTTTTCTCTTTGTTTTATTTTTCCCAAGGTAATTACAAGCTTGTTAAAGGCTAACCTGAATATGGCGATAATGGTGATTCCTGTGACGGTCTGCGATTTTGGTCAAATCCGTGTCCTAATCCACAAATTTCCTCCTGTGAGTGACAGGTGGCTTTAACCAATCGCAGAGGAGTGTGGACTTTCAGAAGAAGCAGACGACTTTAGTTAACGAGGTTTACGTTTTATGAATCGTGATAAAATCGAAATCGTGAAGAAAATCGTAATATTATTTTGTAGCAAATCGCCCGTCTGTAGCCAGCGCTGTCACTGTTCGATAATATAAAGCTGCATTGTGTAACTTTTCTGGTGGAGGGTCCGTCAAATGTTTTTCTCCATGGAGATGTTGTTGCTTTGTCTGGAATGTTTCACAGTGTGGCGTTAAACCTCTCTAACGTCACGGAGACCAAACCAGACCCACTCATAGTCATAATGTTTGCTTTTCTAGGTATTTTTGAGCTCTAAAACCACCTGTAATTGAATAAATGTAAAGTAGAGCTGTTTAATGTCACACTGTGGAACATTCCAGACGGAGCAATGACATATCCATAGAAGCAGATGACAGACCCTCAACCAAAAAGTTACACAGTGCACCTTTAAGGACGGTGTGAAGTTTTTAGACGCAGTAAAAGTACAAATAGTTTTCTGAATCTGAAAGTATCTGCAGTAAACCCCACTTTATTCGTGTAAATGTGTACATTGTATTTCCTCCTATAGATTATATGCTATTGTTAAAAATAGCTGTGTGCGCTGTAATTGTAAAACATTTTATTAAAACGTGGAAAAAAGAGCCTTATATGTTGCTAAAATAAGTGTATTCTAAAACTAAGAAATCATGCATGTGAATACTAGCTACTGTGTACGTTAAAGCGGTGAGTTTTATAGATTTAAAGGGCCCGTATTACGCTATAGAAGCTTTAAACTGTCACGTGACCCCATAGCAACGGTAACTACGCCGCCATGACACCGGGCATGCGACATCAAACATGGCTGCTAAACAGAACGAGCGTGTTCCATCTCTCCTGAAATATCTGGAATCTCCAGCCTCAGATGAGCGAAAAAACTCCTTGGAAAAGCTAAAATCAATCTCTAATATCGATCCGTACAATGTGAGCACCAATTTCTACACGGATTTGATAGAATCATGGCCAGAAGTTGAATTTCCGGATTTATCAAACTACTTGATCTTTGCATCCAGTAGCTCCACCAAAGAGCAGATCAAGGCTTATAAAAGTCTAGAGGTGAACCAGTATTTTGTTTCTGGGCGGGTCAGATGTTTTTATGTAGGAAAAACTCGCAGTAACGTCAAGGTTTTGATCGGAAAGGTAAGTGTTTTCCAACTCGCACAGAACCATGTCACTCGCCATAGGACCGACATTTTCTTTATTACTTTGCTTATCAACAACGATGTCTTCTAGGATTAATCGTTTTTTGTGAGTGGATCTTTCTAACGTTCGCGAGTATCTTTTCATGTCCGATTCTTTCGTAGTTTGGCTCTTCGACTCGTGCCCCATATTGATCGTAGGAGCCCAATCTGGGTTCGTTGGATTGTAAACTGGTGCGGGTTTTCCTGGATAAATGAATGAAATTTTAGTTCAGTAAGTTTGCTTCTTTCATTAAATAAACTATGAAACAATCTGAACAGCAAATACCTCAATGAAAGTGACGTGAGCAAACTTCAGGTGTCATGACGGTACCATTCAAAATCTCTTCACGGTTTATGTTTGCAAGCCATAATTCCCGTCTTTTTTTTTTTTTCAATAATTCCCTTGTTTGAGCTCCTGATGAGGAATTTGCAGAGGAACAGTGAAGAAACGAATCGTTTTATCCCTTTCAGAACGGCTCGACCAGCCAAACACACAACAAAACCTGCCCATGTTTCTCTGATGCTACTGAACTGAAGTCAATCGCCTGCCCGGTGTCATGGCGGCGTAGTTACCGTTGCTATGGGGGTCACGTGACGGTGCAAAGCCTCTATTTTCTGATCTATGTTCTAATGTAGTTTCCTCATCACAAACAGACCTGGAGTTGTGTTTTGTTTCATTTTATTCACACATGTTTAACACACAAACGCTGCAGTTTTAGGTTGAGTTCATCGATTCATTGTGTTTTTGAATTCTATACACGTTCACTAGAATCATTTGGATAATTTCAGCCTTTGGAATCTCTAGTAAAAGTAGCTGCTCACTTAAAAACTACATCTTCATGACATCACAAGGTGGAACAGAGCATTCTGTAGACGAATAAACGTGTGAATGAAACAAAACGCAACTCCGGGTCTGTTTTTGAGGAGGAAACTACATTCTAACACGGCTTTAAAGTTCACAAGAGTCAATTTTGCGTAATATCAGATCTTTAAACTCTACTTCCTCCTTCCACAATTCCACAAAGCTTTTAAGGTAAAAATTAAGCACAATTTTCTTTTTTGTCTCTTTATTTTTAATGTTCAATGTTACAATTTTAAAACGTGGAATACCAATGAAAAGGAGTCATATTTATTCAAAAAGGATCCATAGCCTACTACTTTTTTTTGAACATTTTTGAATACAAACTGTAAAAATAAACATATATATTCTCTACATATTCAAAAAGTACAAATGTTTTTACGTCATGGACACTTTGAACATTCAGGTTGACGCTCGGTCCTTTTACGTTCAGCTGCGTGAGACCAGTGATGTAACGGAAGACTCTGCGGCGCCCTCTGCTTTGTTCCTGGAGTATTGGAAAACTGCAGCAGTAAAAGTCAAAGAATACAACTTTGAAAAGACGAGAGGATTCTACGAACTGTACACGAACCTGAATCTATGGACTTGTTTGGCGATTATAACATACGAGTGTATTTTTATGGGACAAAGTGAAAGTTTTTTGTTTATAAAATGATATATTTGTCACATGAATGTGTTTGGGAAGTTGCACCTTTGTTGCTTTAGCTACGCTGCAGAAACCAAATGTTTAAAATGGGTTAAAATTATTAGAATTAAAGGTTCACTGCGTAACTTTCTGGTTTTGGGTCCATCACCTGCTTGTGTCTATGGAGACGTCATTGCTCTGCCTGGAATGTTCCACAGTGTGACTTTAAACAGCTCTACTTTACATTTATTCAATTACAGGTGGTTTTAGAGCTCAAAAATACCTAGAAAAACAGGCATTTGAGCTGTGAGCAGGGTCGCCTCTCCACAGATCTGACCTGTAACTTGACCAGAAAAAGTGATAACATCTCCATAGAGAAAAGCATTTTGACGGACACTGCACCAGAAAAGTTACACAATGCACCTTTAAGAATACTAATCTAAATGTTTTTGATTGCAAATATGGCCTCAACTATTTAAAAATGGACTATGTCTTTTTATTTTTAGTTATTTCCCAATCATGTAAAAAAAAAAAAAAGATTATTAGTTTTTTTTTTTGTTTTTTGTTTTTTTTTACTTAAAAAAAAACAACAACAAAAACAGTATTCTAAAATAATTGTAAAAATAAGGGCCTGAAACTGAAACCAATCAGAAATGTTTTTGTGTATGTAACTTGCCTGTGGAAGTTCTGCTACTTGCTTGTCTCCATGGAAATTTTATTACTTTGTCTGGAATGTTCCACAGTATGGTATTAAAGGTTTACTATCTCCATGGACACAAGCAGCAGGTCTGTGGAGAGGCGCGCCCACTCACAGTAAAGAATACATGTTGTTCAAGGTATTTTTCAGGAATTAAAAAAAATATATATATCTGTAATTGAATATATGCATGCGAAATGGGTTTAATGCCACACTAGGGAACATTACAGGCGACTAACATCTCCATGGAGACAAGCAGGTAGTCGACCCTCCACGAGAAAAGTTACATATACAAAAACATTTCTGATTTCATTATTTTTACAATTATTTTAGAATACTTTTTTTTTTTTTAGTTTTTTTTAGTAAAACAAAATTTATTTATTTTTTATTATTATTTATTTTTTTTTTTTTTCCCATGATTGGGAAATAACTACAAATAAAAAGACTAAGATAGAAAGATAAGATAAAAAAGAGGATAAAAACAAGAAAAAATATCTAGTTTGATTAAAGTAAATTAACTAGATAATTCAAATTCAGACTTCTCAAATTAATATTTTTAATTAAGGCCATTTTAACTCCTCTGTATATTCAGATTTTGTGGTGTGAGGAGTTTTGGGTTTTTTTTCACAAAGTTCATGTTGATGGACGATTGTTAAAGGGACGTCAGTGAAAATCCTCTTAACAGAAACAGAGACGCTGCGTTTGACCTGCGTGTTTAAATGTGCCTGTAAATATTTATTCTCCATATCCACATCGTATTGTTTTTAGGTCAAAATAAAAACTTTTAGTACAAACGTGGACCGTTATCGCACTCACAATGTAAAATATGTTTTTATGAAGCAGACGAGGAGCCTGAAGTTCCTCCAGCGTTTTTACTTTGTCCAGAACAGTTACAGAAAAGTACCTGAATCTTTGTAAATAAAATACCGTGTAAATGAACCAGCTGTTTGTCTATAACTGTATTATTAAAGATGCACTGTGTAACCTTTTCTGCTTGTCTCCATGGAGATGTTTTTGCTTTGTCTTTAATGTCCCATGGTATGACTTTAAACATTTCCATCTCTCTTTAATTCATTATGGGTGTTTCTGTTGCTCAAATATACAGTAATTCCTTCTGTGAACAGGGGCGCCTCTCCGCAGATCTGACCTGTAATGTAGCGTCGTGCTGTGACCTGCTCGTCTTCCTCGTGGTACATAGGTTTAATCTATACTGTGGAACATTCTAGACAAAGCAATAACATTTCCATGGAGACAAACAAGCGACGGACGGACCCTCCACTTGAAATTTTACGCAGCACACCTTTAAGAATCTCCATGGAGACCTGCCAGACAAATTACAGGTCAGATCCGTGGAGAGGCGACCCCACTCAGCGTAAGAAACAGTAAGAAAGAATTCTCACGTGGCTCCATGGAAAAAAATAATTGTTAGTTCTGAAAATACAAATGTCATTAAATTAAAGGTCCTACATGACGCAAAATTAACTCCTGTGAACTTTAACTCAGTTTTCAGTATAAAGAAAAAACTGTGCATGATGTTCAGTAAAAAAACAACAGAGTTACAGCGGTCCAGGGTTTTTCTGGACGGGGTGGAACTCAGCCTCGTCAAAGAGTTTAAATACCCGGGACTGACGTTGGACCGACGTCGACATTTAAGAAACACATTAAGCGCCTCACAAAAACTGTTCATTTTAACTGAGTGAATTTTAGGCAAGATCCTTTATGACTCTATATGCAGCATGAATGTTTTTACACTCCAGGATTCTGTCTCATAAAGAGTTTTGCAGAACCACATGGTCACAACACTCAAACCAGTCTGAATCTGTAAAAATATTGAGAAGAAACGATTCTCAATTCACCACTGCACTATTTTAGATAAGTACAACCTGCTTAATTTGAATAATTTTGTTCATTTCAGATATGGATGTTTTGTATATAAAGTGTTGCACGGGTTTGCCTTCCTCTGTTACTTCCTCTGATTTTATTAAAACAAAGACTGTCAGTGGGTCCAGAGCCCAGGGGAACTGTGAGTCCCACACAGACGCACAACATTCGGACAAAGTGTGTCTCAGTCAGAGGCAAGAAGTTCTGGAACATTCTCCCATTATCAATAAAACAGACTCCAACACTGCCACTTTCAAATCACTTGAAACAGGCTAAAGGAAAACCAGACGTGTGGAAACTTTTAGAGTTTAACTGTTGCTGTTGTCACTTGTTGTTTTTGCTGTGGCGTCACCTGCTGAGGGACGACTTAGACTCAGACTTAGACTTAGACTTAGACTCAGACTCAGACTTAGACTCAGACTTAGACTTAGACTTAGACATAGACTTAGACTTAGACTTGATGGATGGAAGGAAGGAAACAGCATTAGAACATAGATCAGAACATAGCGTAATATTTAACCACACACTTTAACTACAGAGGACTCCAAGTAGCACCAACACCACAGTTTGAGAAACGCTGTATATGTGGCGTGACAAAAATGCTGTAAAACATGTCTAAAAATAACTCGTGCATGTTCGTCTTGAGATGTCAGAGAACACTTCCTGACTCCTTATCTCCAGTTTCATCTGCAGAACTTCAACAGTCAAAGTGCTGCTGGGGGTGTGGTGGTCTCCTGCAGGTTTGGTGGTCTCAGAGAAACTCAGACCTGCTCAGACCTGCTCAGACCTGCTCAGAGGGGCCAGCCCTCAGGGTACGAGACCGGGATTCTGGCTCAGACGCTCTGGTCTGGGGGAGGGTCCGACAACATCCTGCTTTAGAACACTGTGTGCGTTTTGTGCGGTCAGGTCCCCTCTGTCGCACCGTGAACTTCATGGCATTAACACAAACTCATGTTTCGATCTCGATTTCAGTTATTTATGTAAAACACTTGATTTTTATCTGTGAAAAGTGCTGTACAAATAAAATCTACGTATTTATATTAAGAAACCGACTCAAATCTCCAACTAAACACGACAGACGACAAGAATCAAGGAGTTTTCTTTGTCTTTTTCAGTTTTTTGAGTCTGTTTTGGTGATGGGCCTGTCAGTAGTTTCACCTGTCATTTGTTCATCTGTCCATGCTTTCACCTGTCAGTAGTTTCACCTGTCAGTGGTTCACCTGTCATCCATTTCCCCTGTCACTGCTTTCACTTCTCAGTCACACCTGTCTTTATACAGTGCCTTGGCTCGTCTCTGAGCCGTTTTGCCTGTCAGAGATTCACCTGTCAGTGCTACCTCGTGTGGTTTCACCTGTCAGCAGCTTCTCCTGTCGGCCCTTCACCTGCCAGCCCTTCACTTGTTAGTACTTTCACCTGTCAGTACGTTCCCCTGTCAGTAGTTGTAACATTTTGGCCGGTCTCTGAGCAGTTTCACCTGTCTGTGCTTTCACCTGTCCGTGCTGTCACCTGTCAGCCCTTCACCTGTCACCTCTTCACCTGTCAGTAGTCATAACGTTGCAGTTGGTTTTTGTTCCTGTGGAGCCTTTAAATCCTTCTCAGTTTCAGAGTCAGAGATAATCCAGACTGACCCTGAGGTCTGAGCCCAACAGCCCAACGAACTCAGTCCATCAACTGCAAAAGGAAAATCTGATTAAATTTAAAATGTTTAATTCTAAATAAATATTTTGAAATTTGAGTTGTGAATATCTTCAACATTTCACTGTAAATTTCACAAACTGTTATTGTTTTGTCAGTATAAAGTTCTGAAGTGTCTGTGTCCATGAAAGGACAGAAACTAGAACGTTCTAAGGTTCTCCTCTTGCTCTCTACCCCTGCTCTCATTCTCTCTGCTCTCTCTTTCTCCTCTTTTTTCCCTCTCTCATCTCTCACCGTTCTCTTTCTCCTTTCTACCTTTTCTCTCTCTTCTTTCTTCTACCCCCTCTCTCCCTCTCTCTATTCCCTCTCTTCTTTCTCTCCTCTCTCCCTACCTCTTTCTCTCTCTTCTATCTCTCCCTCCCTCTCCTCTCTTCTCACCCTCCCTATTCCTCACCTACTCTCTCCTCTCTTCCTTTCCTCTCTATCCCATTCACTCCTTTTCTCTCAGCCCTCTCTCTCTCCCTCCCTCCCTCCCTCTCCTCTCACCCTCTCCCTCTTTCTCTCCCTCTCTCTTTCCCTTTCCTCTCTTTCTCTCCTCTTTCCCTTTCCTCTCTTTCTCTCTACCCCCTTCTCTTATTTTCTATCTGCCCTCTCTCCCTCTCCTCTCACCCTCTTGCTCTTTCTCTCTCTCTCTCTCTCTCTCACACACACACACACACTCCCTTTCCTCTCATTCTCTCTGTCCCCTTCTCTTCTTTTCTCTCTGGTCTCTCTCTCTCTCTCCCTCCATCTCCTCTCACCCTCTCCCTCTTTCTGTCGCTTTCTCTCCCTTTCCTCTCATTTTCTCTACCCCCTTCTCTTCTTTTCTCTCTGGGCTCTCTCTCGCTCTCTCCCTCTCCTCTCCTCTCCTCTCACCCTCCCTATTCCTCTCTCTCTCTCCCTTTCCTCTCATTCTCTCTACCCCCTTCTCTTCTTTTCTCTCTGCCCTTTCTCCCTCCCTCTCCTCTCATCCTCCCTATTCCTCTCCCTCTCTCTCCTCTCTTCCTTTCCTTTCATTCTTTCTACCCCCTTCTCTTCTTTTCTCTCTGCCCTCTCTCCCTCCCTCTCCTCTCATCCTCCCTATTCCTCTCCCTCTCTCTCCTCTCTTCCTTTCCTTTCATTCTCTCTACCTCCTTCTCTCCTTTTCTCTCTGTCCTCTCCCTCTCCCCCTCCCTATCTCTCTCTCTCCGCTCTCCTCCCTCTGTTCTCTCTCTCCAGATTCAGGAGTTTCAAAGGCGTTACCAGGCTCTATCCTCTCCTCGGTGTCACCTTACATTTACACCAGATGCCCCGGACAATGGCTGTGGTGTAAAACTATCTGAATAATGGATGAAAGCAGCAGGTCACTGTCGGCTCCTGACAGGTGCAGGGGCCCGGACCTGTGGAACTCGACAGGAAAAGTACGACAAATATCCACAAATATAAATCCACAAATGTTCCACAAACTTGTCGCTTTATCTCATGGTTTAAAGGCGCATTGTGCAACTTTTCTGGAGGAGGGTTGTTTCTATGGCAGCGGTGGAATAAGTACTCAGTTTTGTCACTGAAGTAAAAGTACAGATACTGGAGCAAAAAATACTCAAGTAAAAGTAAAAGTATCACATGAAAAAAGTATTGCAGAGATTTTTAGAACAATTAAAGGATGAAAGGATGATTTTGAAAACAGAATTCAGATGATTTTAAGTGATTCAATTGATTTTTCTTTTTTTGCTCGAAGTTAACTCAAATTAAATGTGCTAAAGTGTTTACAACAATAAAGAAAAGTACTTTTTACTTTTCAATCAGATCAAATGCAGTGGAGCAGAAAGTACAAATACCTGATCTCAAATGTACTGAAGTAAAAGTAAAAAGTATCCACTGTAAAACTGACTTAAGTAAAATAAATATATGTCAGATTTGTACTTTATTATTGCACTTTTACTTTTGTACTTCATTACTGTCCACCACTTTTCTCTGGATGTCACTGCTCTGCCTGGAATGTTCCACAGTATGGCTTTAAACAGCTCTACTTTACATTCATTCAGTTACAGGTGGTTTTGTTGCTCAAAAAAAATGCCAAACAAATTGCCTCTCCACAGATCTGACCTGTAACTTGGTGTAGTTACAGTAGTAATGCCATACTGTAAAAACTTACAGACAAAGCAGTAACGTATCCATGGAGAAAAGCATTTGATGGACCAGAAAAGTTACACAGTGCACAGAGGAGATAATACTTAGTACAACTGTACAACAACTCACCCACTGCACCAGACTATAGAGGGACAGCGGAGATAATACTCCCTACAACTGTACAACTCCCCCACTGCACCAGACTATAGAGGGACAGGAGATAATACTCCCTACAAATGTACAACAACTTAATCTTAAGTAACGGATAACCTTATGCCCTGCCTTTATTGTCTCTTGTATATAGCTGATGTGATTTTATATTTTATGTTGTTTTTTTTGTTTATTTGTTTGTTTTTTAAGTTTTTATTTTGTATTTATTTATTTATTATTATTATTATTATTATTTTTTTTTTTTTTTTTAAATGCATCTTTACATTATTATCAATTTTATGTGGGGAAAAAAATATATACTGTGACTTTTGTGGAGGAAAAAAGAAAAGCACTGAATAAATTGCAAATTAAAATTATATATGTATATTTGATTTTATGTTTATTACTTATTTTTCTTTTTTATTTTGACTTGTACATATACATTTATTTTTATAATTATTATTATTAATGTATTTTTATTTTATGTATTTATTTTATTTTATTTATATATATATATATATATATATATATATATATATATATATATATATATATATATATATATATATATATATATCTGATCACTGGCAGGGCATAGCTGCCAGTGACAAGACCTACACCAGACAAGACCCAAGGTGTAGGTTGTGCAAAGAGGCTCCTGAAACAGTCCAGCACATAACTGCAGGGTGTAAGATGCTGGCAGGGAAAGCATACATGGAGCGACACAACCAAGTGGCGGGCATAGTGTACAGAAACATCTGTGCAGAGTACGGGCTGGAGACCCCAAGGTCAAGGTGGGGAACTCCCCCAAAGGTTGTGGAGAATGAGCGTGCCAAGGTCCTGTGGGACTTCCAGATACAGACTGACAGAATGGTGATGGCGAACCAACCAGACATAGTGGTGGTGGATAAGCAACAGAACAAAGCCGTGGTGGTGGACATTGCAATACCAAGTGATGGTAATATCAGGAAAAAGGAACACGAGAAACTAGAGAAATACCAGGGGCTCAAGGAAGAGCTGGAGAAGGCCTGGAAGGTGAAGGCATCAGTGGTGCCCGTGGTGATCGGAGCACTCGGGGCTGTAACCCCCAAACTGGAGGAGTGGCTCAAGCAGATACCCGGAAAAACATCAGACATCTCAGTCCAGAAAAGTGCAGTACTAGGAACAGCAAAGATACTGCGCAGAACTCTCAAGCTCCCAGGCCTCTGGTAGAGGGCCCGAGCTGATGAGGGTGAGAGACCAACCACCGTGGAAGGTGAGGAACACATTATATATATATATATATATATATATATATATATATATATATATATATATATATATATATATATATATATATATATATATATATATATATATATATATAAAACAATACCTTGAAGAACATGGATTCTACTGTACGCTGGACACCTCTCCACAGATCTGACCTGTAAATTGGCTCGGTGCTTGTGCTCGTCCTTTGGGGCCAGAGGGGCTTTTGTGCTTTTGTGCTTTTGAGCCAGAACCCTGCACCACCTCTTTTCCTGCTGCACGAAGCGGGAGGAGGGGCCTCTTCTCCGGGCCGGACCTGCGCATTCCTCCGCGGAGTGTCACGGGGAATCAGTCCCTCAGAGCCGCGGAGCCGCGCTGTCACGCGAACCGCGCGCTGCCCCCGGTATAAAAGCGCGGAGAGGGCGCGAGGGACGGCGAGAGAGAGGAGGACGGAGCGGCGCGCGCTATGGGTACGTACCACGATCGGAGCTGTGAAGTACTTTAACACTGCAGAGAGTTAATTTATGCAGGTTTAGTCCGGTACATAAACTTTGGACCTCGACGTTAAAGTGATCCGGTTTAATCCACGTGCGCTTTAGGCACGCGCAAAGGAGAGCGGAGTAGCCAAAAAATGTACTCAAGACACAAAAATAGTATGAGTCGAGTTGAAATACGAATTACAGTACAAGAAATTACTAGTAAAAGTAATTTTTAAAGGTGCATTATGCAACTTTTCCTCTTAAAGGTGCATTGTGTAACTTTTCTGGTGGAGGTGGAGGTGGTCAAATGTTTTTCTCTGGGGTAGAGCAGCCAAGAATTGTACTTAAGATACAAAAATACTAGTAGAAAGTGAAGTACAAAGTGTAGTACAAGAAACTACTCATGTAAGAGAGTCATTTTTAAAGGTGGTCTATGCAACTTTTTTTGTTAAAGGTGCATTGTGTAACTTTTCTGGTGGAATGTCCGTCAAACACTTTTCTCCATGGAGATTTCTCTGCCTGAAATGTTCCACAGTGTGACATTAAACAGATGTAGTACCTCACATTTATTCAGTTACAGTTGGTTTTGTAACACAGAAATGCCTAGAAAAACAGGCGGGGTTGCCTCTCCACAGATCTGACCTGTAACTCTGGTTTAATATCATACTGTAGAACTTTAAGATAAGATAAGATAAGATATGCCTTTATTAGTCCCACAGTGGGGAAATTCCAGTATTGCAACGCACAGTTCAAGAACAGCAGGACAAACAGACAAAAGCAGTAACACCTTTCATAGATGTGTGGGTTTTTTTTTTTTGTTTTTTTTTATAATAAAACAAAACTGTGACGGAGCGCCCGTAGTGGCCCCGTCATTCCCCGACCGGCGCGTCTTTCTCTGGCCCGAGAGCGCGCCTTAGCCGGCAGAGCGCGCCTTAGCCGGCAGAGCGCGTGGAGCGCTTCCCCTGGTTTTTGCGGAGCCAAACTCTGGTAGACCGCGTCCCCGCAGGACCGCTTACATGTCCCGCTGTCCTGAACTCCCATAAACTGTTTCCCCGCTGCCTGGACTCTGTTTCCCCGTAGTGCGTTCGAGGGTGCAAACTCGACGCCTCCCTGTCCACACGCTCCTCACCCTCCGCTGTCTCCACGCCGCGCTCTGGTTCAGGGGCCAAACCGGGGCACTTCCTGGTCGTGCGATGAATAGCGCATAGTGGCGCGCTAAAGGAGGTCACCTGACCACGGACTAAACCATTCATATTAATTTATATGTTTATTCTGTTTTTGTAAGTTTATTATGTAACTAAAGTCTAGCCATATGAGGGGTTATTTAAGTATTTTTGTTATTATGTTGAATTACAGTTTGTTCAGTCATCAGGAGTGTAGTTTTGCCTATGTTTAAGCCTTAAACCCTGTTTTGTTAATTGGTTAGCCCGGGGGGAGGGGCTACAGGGTATTTAAGGGGAGCTCTGCTCAGTCTGTGTCTGTCCTTGGCCTGACTATGTGGGTGCTGCTGTGAGTGTTGCTGTAAATACTTCTGTTTTTGGACGTTTGTTTCACTGTAAATATTGCACTGTGCACGTTAAGCTGTGGTGCAAATAAAAAAACCCACTTAAGTGAAGTTTTTCGACTGAGCCATCGTTTTTTTCCTATTTTGACTGTACGAACCCGTGACAAAAACCTTCATAAACATGGATTCTACTGTAAACTGGGCACACCTCTCCACAGATCTGACCTGTAACTCTGGTATGGTCTCCATGCAGATAATAAGGTTTAATGTCATACTGTAGAACATTCCAGACAAAGCAGTAACATCTTTCCTGGACAGTATGGCATTAAACTAGCTTATTATTTAATTATAGGTGTTTTGTTTTTGTTTGTTAAAAAAAATCCAGGCAAAGCAACAACATCTCCATGGTGACAGACCCTCCACCCAGAAGGTTACACAGTGCACCTTTAATTCTTTAAATCTTAATTGATTAACTATCTGCAAGTAACAACTGGTTTATTTATGGTTTATTTTATTTAATGTTGGAAGGACAAAACAGTAATACACAAATCATTTCAAATTGTAAAGCTTTTGTCATTTGTAGATTTCCTCAAAGTGGGAAGAGCGAACACAACTTTTACTCAAATAAGAGTTACACGGTCAAATATAAGTCAGAGTAAAAGTGTCTGAAAATTACTTAAGTAACTTCGTTGAGAAGTTACTTAAAAATTACACTTTGTGAGCTGCGCTTCGGGGTTCATGTTTCATTGCTCATTCAGAAAGAACAGTCTTATGTAAAGTGTGTAGAATCCCTCAGTCGCCCAGGATCCACGGCAAAAGGAGAAATTCAATTTGTCAACTGGACAAAGTTTATTTGGTCAAATATGTTTCGTGGCTCATAAAGGACAAAACACAGAGACTGCAGTGAGCGCTACACTGAGAGAGCAACACGGGACCTCAGTCTGCCGTACATCTCCACCTAAAAGGACCTCAGTCTGCCGTACATCTCCACCTAAAAGGACCTCAGTCTGCCGTACATCTCCACCTAAAAGGACCTCAGTCTGCCGTACATCTCCACCTAAAAGAACCTCAGTCTGCCGTACATCTCCACCTAAAAGGACCTCAGTCTGCCGTACATCTCCACCTAAAAGCCACGGGCCACTCCTTTGAGGACAGTGAGGTCCAGATCTTCAGATCTTGGCCAGAGAAAAGAACTGGTTTGAGAAGAGGAGTTAAAGAGGCGATTTTTGTCAAGAAAGAGAATCCTTCCTTGAACAGAAATGGAGGTCTCAGACATCATTTGTCTCCATCTATAACTCTATCCTCAAACCTAAATCAAAACAAACAGAGAAAACATCAGGGCAGGTCCAGGTCAGGTCCAGAGGTGTGAAAACTGGTTCTGCTAACAACACTCCACTCCCACTGCATATTGAACAGGCCCACCTAACTAACAGAAACTGTAAACAAATGTCTCAGAGTAATTTCATTGAAGTTAGCGCCCCCTTCAGGCAGATATAAGGCAGTGTCCACCAGTGTCTGACCAGAACTGAAGAAGCAGCTTGGATGAGCTGAGAAACGTATTTGACCAAATAAACTCTGTCCAGTTGACAAATTGAGGATCTTATGTGATGTAGCCCAAAACATGTTAGAATCCCAAATACTAAAGGTTTTATATCACACAAAACTGACTGAGGGATTCAACACATCTTGAAAACTGTTACCTCCTCAAAAACATACCCGGATTTCTGTTTTGTTTCATTCACACATTTATTATTAGTCTGTCTAAATGCTCAGTTCCACCTTGTGATGTCATGTAGTCGTAGTTTTCAGGTCTGTTTGTGATGAGGAAACAACATTATAACAGATCAGAACGTAATATGGACTTTTTGGTCTGAATTTAAAGCTTTAACTAGTTTGGAGTTAATACAATGAAATTAAACTAATACATTTATTCATATTAACAACAAAAAGTGCGTATTTGTGTTTTAGTAATGTCATTTATTTATTTCATTGTTATTTAGTTATTTATTCAGTCAGTTTGTTTTTATTATTTCTCATTGGTTTAGTCTCAGATTGTAACTCTGAGATTTCTTTATTCACGTCGAGTACTTGTTTTTAATTCATGTTGTTCCATTGTTTCCGTGGTAACAGTAACGGTCCTGTTCCCTGTATGTTGCAGGATGCATCAACAGCGTGAAACCCGTAGGTCAGTGCGGGAGTGTTTTGTTTGAGTGCCAAGTTGGATCGTTTCATTTCTTTTTTTAGACCTGGTTTAGACCTGGTTTAGACCTGGTTTAGTCCTGGTTTAGTCCTGGTTTAGTCCTAGTTTAGTCCTGGTTTAGTCCTGTTTTAGTCCTGTTTTAGTCCTGTTTTAGTCCTGGTTTAGTCCTGGTTTAGTCCTGTTTTAGTCCTGTTTTAGTCCTGTTTTAGTCCTGGTTTAGTCCTGTTTTAGTCCTGGTTTAGTCCTGGTTTTCTGCGTGTTTTCTCCTGGTTTCTAAAAGGTTTCAGGCTTTGATGCTTCGAATACTAATCCAGTGTTTTGTTTCATTCAGCGGAGGGACAAACTCACGTCAGTTTGACTTCGCAGCACCAGATCTTGTCCCATAAGTTTTTTTCTTTCATATTCCATAATTTTGTTTGTCTTAAAGGCAAATCGCTCAGTTCAGTTCAGTTTATTTAAAAAAACACATTGGAAATACACCCGTTAAAACATTAAAAACACAAACCACAGAATATAAACACAAGTAAAAAAAAAACACCATTAAAACATAATTTAGTCAAAGATAAAATAAATGTATAAATAAATAAATAAATAAATAAATAAAGCACAGCAATAAAAGTTTAAATGAATCTGTTTGTTTGGGGGAAAAGCTTTCAGCTTTTTTCTGGTGGAGGGTTTGTCATCTGCTTGTCTCCATGGAGATGTTATTGCTTTGTCTAGAATGTTCCATGGTATGACTTTAAGCACATCTGTCGAGCATTTATTCATTCACTCAAAAATACAATAATTCTCTCTGTGAATAAGGGCGACTCTCCCCAGATCTGACCTGTAACTCATTTACTCTGGAGTTTAATGGAACCGAGGGCAAAGACTTGGACTTTAGACAAACTTTATTGATCCACGAGGGAAATAATTTGGACACAGCAGCTCAAACATCACAAAATAATAACAAAGTAAAAATATAAACAGTAATCATAAATTATATGTACAAATAAAAATAAAATAGAAAATAAGTAATAAAAATATCTCAGCTATAGACAAGAGGTACAGGATTACATTCATGTCATACTCCCTACAACTCACTCTTATGTAACAGATAATACTCCCTACAACTGTACAACAACTCACCCTTATGTAACAGATAATACTCCCTACAACTGTACAGCAACTCACCCTTATGTAACAGATAATACTCCCTATGTTCTGTCAATCATCATTTCATCTTTGGACTGTTTTCCTTACGACCTTTTGTATAACTGAGATATTTTTATTACTTATTTTCTGTTTTATTTTAATTTTACATTTACATTTATATAATTACGCCTTATTGACTCATGTCTCTTGCTATTTTTACTGCTACTTATTTAGAATTTATTATTACCATTTATATTGTTATTATTTTATATTGTGATGTTTGACCAAATAATTTCCCTTGTGGATCAATAAAGTTCGTTCAAATCTAAAGTCCTACACACAGAACAATAAAATGAATCACTGAGAAAGTTTTATTTGCCGTAGGTTCGACTGAGCGCCACACCTTTGATAAGAATTGGTACATTTATGTCAGCTCTTAAAACTGTTTATTTAAGCCATGACTGGACAGAATTTTACAAAATGTGCAGCAGAAAATGAGAGTGACTGATGTTTGAGTTTTCTTTATAGTGTTGCATTCAGTCTACCTCCGTTTTCTCCAGTGCTGCGCTGTACTGACTTCGTTTTCCGGTTTTATTTTCTTTAGCAGTGATACACGAAGGATTCAGCAGCGTCGCGTCGTCATTTTGGTACAAATAAAAACAAAATCTCTGCTCTAGTGTGACGTGACGTGCAGCTTTCCTTAGAAGAGGTCCATCAGCTCCTTTTGGACACCACAGTTTTCTAATGTTTCTTTAATGAAGTCGTTTTGGATGAATATCGTGATTTAAAATGTCCAAATTATAACCGAATGATCCACGGGTGTCGTAGATTTTAACCACAGAGCACACGCAGCTTTTTTAATATGTTTTATTCAGTTTTGTTGCCGATAAATGGCTCAGTTGTGGTTCAAACACCGTGTACTGTCGTTGTTTCTTTAGGCAAGACGCTTCACACACTAGTCCTTGTGTGTGTGGTGGTCCGAGTGGCAGCCTGGGTTTCATTAGTCTGTCCCAGGGCAGTTGTAGCGGCGTTAGTAACTTACCACGAGGGAAGTGAATGTAGTGCTGTCACGATACTAAAGATTCAGACTTGATTTTGATACTAAGATTTCGATATCACAATGATGATAAAAAACACTCTTTATTTAGACAAAAGAATGTGATTTTCAACATTAAATCATAGGACTTTCTTTTATATTCCCATGTGGTTTTATATCTGTGTAATCCCTCAGTGGTCCAGGTCTAAACCAGGTCTAAACCAGGTCTAAACCAGGTCTAAACCAGGTCCATGGGCGTATTCTAGTCAATGTGCTCTTATACTTGTTCTGATTCAGCTCAAGATCATTCTAAAACTATTCTAAGCTTCATTTCTGTCCGTGAATGTGACTTTTTTAGTATCGATACCTGCTAGTTTCGATACTAGTTTTAGCATTGATTAGTATCTGAGTTAGTGAATGAATAAAGCGACTCTGAGTGCCTGGAAAAACTCTCTGCATCTGCGTCATCATGCGTCTTATATATTCTCCTTTATATTAGTCTGTAGAAGTTGAGTCTTATATTTTCCGCACCGTTGTCCTTAACAATGAGCAGAGATTATGTAAAGGGCCATAAGCTCTGCATTCACTTCATTCCAGTCCAACATGTCTGACACGTTTCCTCTGCTGCGTTATTGGACCCGACGGATGTAAAGTTCACAAATGTGTAATAAGATATAGTAAAATTAACAAATTTGTAGTAATCTGTGATAAAGTTCATAAATGTGTAATAATCTATAGTAAAATTCACAAATGTGTAATAAGATATAGTAAAGTTCATTTTTATACTTCAAAAATACCTAGAAAAGACTTCTCACACCCACCCACGGACATTCTGACTGTGAGCGGGGTCGCCTCTCCATAGATCTGACCTGTAACTTGGTCTGGTTTGTCTCCATGAACATAGAACAGTTTAATGCCATAGTGTGAAACATTCCAGACAAAGCAATATTTGACAGGCCCCTTTAAAGAGGGGATAGTGTAGTTTAAATTCCAATGCAGCTTCTCACCTGCTGTGTGGTTCTTGTGCCGAGGAGAAGATGTCAAGAATCATTCAAAAAGACAGACGCTCTGATAGTGCAATACTATTTATTACAAAAACAGAGTATAGCCAGTTAACAGACATAAGGTCTGGGAGATCACCTCTTGCCAATCTGGTATCGCCCTGAACAAAGGATTGCCCACATATATATAGCTTTCTATGAGACGTCCCACCGTAATATGTCCAAGATGCAGACTTAAACATTTCCAGATGTTCATTAGAGTTATGGGTCTCTCGGGCCACCATGACAGGTTAAAATGTGGAGGCCTCACAACTCACTCAAAGGGCTATTTATTCACAGGGTTCAAGAGGTAGAGCAGATACCACAATAGTATGCAAAATCATTGTTTTTTTGTTTGTTTGTTTTTTAGTTTTTTATCATGTTATAACGTTGTTCCCTCATCAAAAACATGCCTGAAGAGGTTTTAAATGTCATCCAGGCATGTTTGAGTAATTTAGTGATCTCTCCCTTGGCATAATTCTCCATAAATATACACAAACAGGACACAAAACTGCAACAACAAACAACAACTTGACAAACCTGATGCAATGTGCAGTAGTTTCATTAACGGGATGCTGATTGTAATGTGATAGCGCTCTGAAGGTGGAGTGACATAGGACGGAGAGCAAAGGGAGGGGAGACTCAATAATCTTTTAAAAACATGTAAATATGTTGTTTTCAGCCAATATATAATTTTCAAAACATTAAAAGGTGCCAAACATGGTGATCAAAATATGTTATTTCTTAGAGTTCATACCCCACAGAAGTAAAATACCCCCTCTTTAACTTTAACTTTTGTAAAAAATAAAAAGTAAAAAAAAAAATGTTTGTTGCATAATCGTTTATTTATTTTCTAATCTATTTCTGTTTTTACCCATTAGTCCGTTCAAAATCACAAATCTGATGCACTGAAAAATACTAATACTGCTGCCAAATATCAGCTTTTTTCAATTTTCTTTTGTAATTTTCAATACCGATACCGATACAGATACCGATATCTGGGAAACCTTTAAAGCCCTAAGCAGCCCAGATTTATTAACAAACAGTAAAGGTTTGTGGTGCATTTACAGAGCCACTTGTCTGTTTTGGCATCTTCAACTTGATTTGTTCAGTATCCAGTGGTGTAACATAGTAAAAGTACTACTATAGTACTGTAAAGTAGTGAAGTACTGTACTTAAGTAAACATTTTTAGGTTTACTTTACTCTAAAGTGGATACTTTGACTGCACGATATTTGAGCGCAGGTATCTGTACTTTCTACTTCACTACATTTTTTTTAACATGACTGAAATGTAAAAGTGTTTTTTATAATAATCTGAGACCTGCTGAAAAGACTGAGAGTTTATTTTAACATGTTCATAATTTGAGCAACAAAAATATAACAGCAAATAAACAAATCAAAACAGCAGTATTAAAAAAAAATAATTAATTGTTTCTGTTGAACAAAACTTAGCACAAATCTGTATCAAAATCACTACATTTGAAGAATATACACAAAATACTTATACTTTTTACTCTTGAAGTACATTTTTAAACAGGTACTTTAATACTTTTACTTAAGTAGATTTTTTCATGTGATATTTTTACGTTTTTGGGTTTTTTTTTGCATGCGTGTGTGGTTTTTTTTTTTTGGTTTTTTTTGGTTTTTGTTTGTTTGTTTTTGCTCCTGTATCTGTACTTTTACTTAAGTAGATTTTTTCATGTGATACTTTTAGTTTTGTTTTGTTTTTTTTGTTTTGTTTTTTTGCGTGTGTGTGTGTGTGTGTGTGTGTGTGTATGTTTGTTTGTTTGTTTGTTTTGCTCCTGTATCTGTACCTAAGTAACAAACGAGTACTTCTTCCACCGCTGTCAGTATCTAAACTTTCAAACGCATTAGTTTGATCAAATATTGTCCATTGTTAATACCATTAGTCTCTGGATGGTGATTTTGGTCATTTGACACTGTGTTTTTACCGGTGGTTTCTTCAGACGGCGTCAGTGGAGTTTCAGATTTCAAAGTTGTTTGTTTGTTGCTTTTTTCTATCAAACCATATCCTTTATTTGCATCTTTTTCACCTACGAAGTGTTAAATGTTCATAACAAAAGGTAATACTTTATACAGTCTAGGCACATTGTTTAAACTGAGAATAGGAGACAGGCTAACCACTCTGCCACAGCAACGCAGGGAGAGATCTGGAGTCTAACCCACAACCTCCTTACTCAAGCCTGTACTGTGCAACTTTTCTGGTTGGGGGAGATGTTCTTGCTTTGCCTAGAATGTTCCGTGGTATGGCATTAAACACGTCTATCAAACATTTATTCATTTCGGGTGTTTCTATTGCCCAAAAATACAATAATTCTCTCTGTGAACAGGGGTGCCTCTCCACAGATCTGACCTGTAATGTAGTCTATAGCTGTTCTAGATAAAACAAAGACAAGAAGGTGGCAGATCCTCCACTAGAAAAGTTACGTAGTGCACCTTTAATGGTGTTTTCTCATCACAAACAGATCTGGAGTTGTGTGTTTTTTGTTTTGTTTTTTCATTCACACATGTTTAACACACAAAACCTGCAGATTTAGGCTGAGTTCTTCTCTCAAACAGAAAACACTCTGTTCCACCTTGTGATGTCGTGGTAATACGCTCCATTGTGTTTTTAAACTCCATGCACGTTCATTAGAATCATTTGGATGTTTTCAGCTCTGGAATTGCCCATTTCTACTAAACAAAAGATAAAAGGAGCTTCATGACATCACAAGGTGGAACAGAGCATTTTGAGGTTTGGAGATGTAGACCGACTAATAATAAAGAGTTACTCAAACATGTGAATGAAACAAACACAACTCCAGGTCTGTTTTTGAGGAGGAAACAGCTTTATAACAAGCTCAAAAGAGTCCATTTTTGCGTAATATAGAACCTTTAAATTCAGGACACAATCTAACCACCACACGTTTTCTCTTGTTATTATTGTCTGTGTCTCTGGACTTGAACCCACAACCTCATCATAACTGTGTGTTTTTGTTTTTTTTCTAGATAAGTCTGTGCTGATCGTGTACGCTCACCAGAGCCCAAACTCGTTCAACGCGGCGGCGAGAGACGTGGCGACGAAGGAGCTGGAGAAACAGGGATTTAAAGTGACAGTGTCAGACCTGTACGCCATGGAGTTTAAAGCCTCCGCCACAAGAGAAGACATCAACGGTGAGGACTGTGCCTTTAAAGGTGCACTGTGTAACTTTTCTGGTGGAGGGTCTGTCACCTCCTTGTTTCTATGGAGATGTCACTGCTCTGCCTGGAATGTTCCACATTATGACATTAAACAGCTCTACTTAACATTTATTCAATTACACGTGGTTTTAGAGCTCAAAAATACCTAGAAAAACAAACATTCTGACTGTGAGCGGGGTCGCCCATCCACAGACCTGACCTGTAACTTGGTCTGGTTTGATCTCCATGAAGATAGAAAGGTTTAATGCCATACTGTGGCACATTCCAGACAAAGCAATAACATCTCCATGGAGACGAGCATTTGACGGACCCTCCACCAGCAAAGTTAGTGCAATATTCTGATCTACTGTATGTTCTAATGTTGTTTCCTCACCACAAACAGACCTGGAGTTGTGTTTTGTTTCATTCACACACGTTTAACGCACAAACCTGCAGATTTAGACTAAGTTCTTCTCTCAAACTGAAAACACTCTTCATATTTCACACACCTTCACTAGAATCATTGTTTAATGTAAATTTTATTGTTGTTGTATTTTTGACCCCTGTGACCTTGACCCGTGGGACTACGGATGGAAATTAGCCGTATGGCTACAATCCGGCGTGTTTACAGTCGTGCTTTTGTCATGTATGTTCATTAACATGCACTGTCCCAATCAAATAAACAAATAAATAAATAAATCATGTGGATAATTTCATCCCAGGAGTTGCCAATCTCTACTGAACTAAAGGTAAAAGGAGCTGTTCATTGAAAACTACCGCTTCATGACATCACAAGGTGGAACAGAGCGTTCTGAGCTTTGGAGATGTAGACAGACTAATAATAAAGTGTTACTCAAACATGTGAATGAAACAAAACACAACTCCAGGTCTGTTTTTAATGAGGAAACAACATTATAACACGACTTAAAGCTCTCAAGAGTCGATTAATATAGGACCTTTAATTGTTTTTCCCCATGGCAGTTCCTTCTCCTGCCAGTAGAGAGAGCCCTGCACCAAATTTTAGTAACGGGATGAGAAATTATGCTTGGTTCTAAACAAAGTCAATATTTTAAATTCTAAAACATGAAATCCTTGTCCATCTCTCATGTTTTCTTACTGTGAGCGGGCTTGCCTCTTCACAGATCTGTTATTTGCACCCGCTTGTTTTCATAGAGACTGGTTTAGTTTAATGCCACACTGTGAAACAGATGAAGCTATAACAGATCCACATAACTTACACCAGAAATATTATAGTGAAACTAAACTTTAAAAAAACACATGCTACATCCAGACTACTTCCTTGAGCAGTAATTTACCCAAATACTGAGTAATATTATTTTGAGGTAGTACTTTTACTACCAGAGACTGTATATAGAAATGGCCATAGCTAAAAGGAAGTGAACATGGGGACGCTTTGAGCTCCATCGACTCTATTTCCTTTGAAATATTGGCCCCCTCTCTCTGTAACTGCTACTTTAATTCACTATTTTGTCTATAAATACATTTCTTTTCCTAATATGGAACTTGCCTCCAAATTTGCTCCTATAACTGCTAGCCTCGTGAGCTTCATTTGACTGGCTCTGTTTGGATTGTAGTCTCTGCTCCACTGTATGTAAAGGTCTGTACTCGGACACGGGATGTGGTCAGATGCCCCTTATAGAAGTTACAAGTAGACGGAGATTCTTTCGTTCTGTGTGACTCACATTTGGTAATCCGAGTTCGTTTTTAATAATTTTGATTTGAAAAACAAGTGGTTTGTACGGTCCAGGTAACCGACCTTTATGCATTCTTCTCACGTTACTCTGGCCTGTACCTGTAGCTGATGTCGTGTACGTTTTGTAGGAGAGCTGAAGAACCCAGAGCTGTTCCGTTATGGGGAGGAGGTGGAGGCGGCCTGGAGAAATCAGACCCTCGCTGACGACATCAAGAAAGAGCAACAGAAGGTCCAGGAAGCCAACCTCATTATCTTCCAGGTCAGAGGTCAACACTGTCATAACTGATCAGAATTACCATAATTAGACTGGACTTGCATCTCCACAAACCTGACACTTATTTGGCCTGGAGGAGGGACTACCACTGCTTGTTTCCATGGAAATGTTGTTCCTATGTCATAAAACTTTCTATAGACAATGTTCCAAAGTGGTTTTAACTTTCTGTTTCCTTGGACTCATGCAGGCGACGTTCCACCTACAGAAAGTTACACATTGTTGTTTTATCGTTGTATGGAGAATATGAGTTCAGTAGGTCACCTGTTTGTGGTGCCTCCTGGGCCCTTTCTGGAGCAGTGAGGAACCTCGGTCTCTGGAATATTCTACAGACCCTCTACAATGAAAACAGAAGTCACCTCACAGGACTGAACAGAACTGTGGATTTAACAAACAGAAAATTTGAAAATCGAACTGTGAAACAATCAATAAGAGACGATTCAATTAAACATTCACAGAAAACAAGCAAATGGAAAACTGTCCATAAAAGTGAATAAAACACTTCTTCATACTGTAAAGTGTTGTAAAGTGTTCCATACTGTGCCGTTATAAATATATTTGTCTGTGTTCCAGTTCCCTCTGTACTGGTTCAGCGTTCCTGCCATCATGAAGGGCTGGATCGACCGAGTGCTCAGCGGCGGCTTCGCCTTTTCTCTGGAGAAGATGTACGACAACGGCATCTTTAAGGTTACAAGAATGATTTTTCAAAAATTTAAACTTTTGGGTGGTGGAAAAAACAAATGTGTGATGTTGTGAAACGTTAGGCCATTATAGAACGATTAAGTTGTTATTTTAAACATTATATAGTTTTATTTTAATCCCAGTCCTCTGTATTTTTTTCTTGCAGGATAAGAAGGCCATGCTGTCGTTCACCACTGGAGCAATGGAGTCCATGTTTCATCCTGAAGGCATCAACGGAGACATCAACGTAACTCTGTGGCCTCTGCAGGTCAGTCTCTGCTCCTCGGACCCTCTGCTCCTCTGACCATCTCCTCTGCTCCTCTGCTCCTCTGCTCCTCTGACCTTCTCCTCTGCTCCTCTGACCCTCTCCTCTGCTCCTCTGACCTTCTCCTCTGCTCCTCTGACCCTCTCCTCTGCTCCTCTGACCTTCTCCTCTGCTCCTCTGACCCTCTCTTCTGCTCCTCTGACCCTCTCCTCTGCTCCTCTGACCCTCTGCTCTGCATCATCAAAAACACTTAAATGATATAACTGTGGTGAATAGATATTTATAGATAATAATGATTACAAATATGCAGGGGTATTTCCTCTTTTTTTTGTTATATTTTTGTTCTGTTAATTACTCCCATAACACTGCTTCACCTGGAGCGTCTCTTGAGTACACGCCCCATTTAAAACATTTTGAGTATTTCTGAATATGTTTTTGACAGGGCGTGCTTTATTATCTGGACTTTATTTTATCTTTGCATGATCCAGAATACACACTTCTCCAGTACTTTACAAAGATGTGAGTCTAGTCACTGGTGAATCTCTCCATTTTCAAATGATTGACAGATTGATTAGCCAATCAGGGACATGCATGGTCCATCCTCAAAAGAAATACAGCTGCTTTTGAGGAAATAATAAAGGAAAAAAGCTCACAGAGAACTGAAAAACATTGCGAAAAACAAGCGTTAAACTCTGTTAATCTGAGGTGATTCTAAATGGTTCTGTCGATGAGCTCCTTTGTTTCACATGCATCACTGAAATAAACAAATCTGACTGGACGGCCGTGTTTGAGCCTGGCTGGAGGCGCGATGGAGGGAGTGGTGACCAGACTCTTATCCCTCTACATAAAAATGCAGACGGATATCATTCCAGGCAAGTCTTATCTGTACATTTTTGTTTCTTTTTCTCTAGAATGGGGTGCTACACTTCTGCGGCTTCCAGGTCCTTCCTCCTCAGATCTTCTGGAGCCCCGCCCACTGCCCCGACACCGTCCGCGCCGCCATGTTGGAGACCTGGGGGCAGAGACTCAAAGGGATCATGTCCGAGACTCCGCTGCAGTTCGCCTCCACCGGCCTGTTCGATCTGAGTTTCCAGGGCGGATTTTGTCTACGTCCGGAAGTGAAGAAGGAGAGAGAGACAAAGCCCTACGGCATCAGCACCGGGCACCACCTCGGAAAACCTCTGCCCCCCGACAACCAGCTCAGAGCTCCACCAGGGGGCGCTGCAGGGGCCCACTGACAGCGCTTAGACTGAACATGCATAGTACTCTATTTATAAAAAGCAACTGTACTGTATTTGTTTTCACTACTAATGATTTTGTTTTAATATTACGGTTTTGCAAATAAAGCAACAGTTTTACTAACGTTATACAAAAGTGAATGCCGTTTTTATATTTTTCTTTATGACTTTTTTTTTTGTTTTAAAGCGTTTTAATGTTGTTTTATCATCACAAACAGAGCTGGAGATGTGTTTTGGTTCATTCACACATGTTTAACACACAGATCCTGCATATTTAGGCTGAGTTCTTCTCTCAAACAGAACCACGCTGTTCCACCTTATGATGTCATGTGGTACATAGAAACAAGCAGGTAGCAGACCCCCAACCAAAAACTTACATAGAGTTCCTTTAAATTACACATTTTCGTCCATATTTAAAACATGAGCAGCCAAGTATATTTACAGCTGGATTTATAAACAGAAAACACACCTTCACTAGATTCATTCGTATGATTTCAGCTCTGGAATCGCCAATCTACTGAAGGTAAAAGTTAGCCGTTAACTTGAAAACTACCACTACATGACATCACAAAGTGGAATTGAGCATTTTAAGCTTTGGAGATGTAGAC
Source organism: Taenioides sp. WSHXM2023 (assembly GCA_029959045.1). NCBI lineage: Eukaryota > Metazoa > Chordata > Actinopteri > Gobiiformes > Gobiidae > Taenioides > Taenioides sp. WSHXM2023. The sequence continues at coordinate 3,315,294 of CM057091.1, forward strand.
AGACTAATAATACAGGTTTACTCAAGCACGTGAATGAAACAAAAGCACTCCAGGTCTGTTTTTGAGGAGATAACAACATTAAAACTTGACTTAAAGCTCAAAAGAGTCGATTTGTGTAATACAGGACCTTTAAGTACGCAGTGAAGGGTGGGGTGTTTTTACTTTACTGTGCTATATGAATTAGAATATTTGTTTAAACTAAAGACAGTGAAAAACAGACAATGAGACATACAAAGTAGCCTACCCTGTGAAGTATGTAGGTAGTATGTAGCTATATACCTAAATGATCAATTATTATTATTATTATTATTATTATTATTATTATTATTATTATTATTATTATGACATCTCACTGTGTTTTTGTGTGTATTCTGCACGCTAAATAAAAGTTTAGTTACAGACCAGCTATAGATATTGACTAAAATAACTATTTAGCCTGTTTCCACACACTCTAGAATCTTTCACTTTATGGCATTACAGTAACTAAAACAGGGACACGTGGTTTCTGCTTACGGTAAAAACGCTTACAGACAATAAAACATTTTAGGTCACTTAAAATAGCACACATTGTTCCCACATTCGTATTACACTGACACCATTTCACACGCTCTACAGATAACGGGGCCTCCGCACTGTTTATGTTTATGGAAAACTTGGCGCAGCCGCAGTGGGGGTGTCAAAATATTTAAAGCGATAAATTTCGCAATAAAACTTTACGAAAAATTTACAAAAATGAAATTAAACACGTTAAAAAACACGTTTTGGTTAAGGCTGTGGAAAATAAATTAGTGATTAAAATTTATTTGATGATTTAGGAGTTTTTGTTTCCGAATGGTACGGTCCAAAAGTGACGTAATGACGGGGGCAGTGCTCAGCTGTTTGTTGTTTTTGAGCTGCTCCTGTGGGCATCGTCCATCGCCTTTCTCTCTCTTTTTAAAAGCAGAAATAACCACGTTACGACAAAATAACGCCGTGAAACTACAACTTTAACCCTTTTACGAAGCGCTGGGTCGCGTTTAAAGTCATCTACACCGAGCGACAAAAGCGTAGGAAACATGAAATGGATGTTCAAAGAGGATCACTCCTTAGGTAAGACGATGGGGGGCGAATGGACCAAAATACGACGTTAAAATTCAACATCAGCGCTTGGAAATATGTTATAAAATCCTAAAAATGTCTTAAATTTTCAAAATCCATTGCCAGATCGCGTTATTTTTTGCGTTTTACGACATAATTTCAGCGCTGTGGCCTGTCCTTCAGAGCTTTTGTTTGTGCATATCGTATCTCGCTTTATCGACGGGACATTAAATAATCAAATAATAAAACGCGTGTCAGCTTATGCATTCACAGCCAAGCTTTATTATCATATTTAACACGGAATTTTAATGTTATTTTAGCTGAATTCGTTGCGTTTGTCTCGCTGATCGTCACTAAAGAAGTGGTGGATATTTTTGTTTGCAGAAAAGCAGATTTAAGCTTCGTTTCCGGGGGTTGCGAACAGTAATTACAACGTTATTAAAGTGGTATTGCGTAAATTAAACGTGGTAATAACTGTGTAATAATCCAGTGTTTCGATCTGGGTCAAAAATAAAGGCCTAGTCACCATAAAGTTGTTTTGGTGAGGGCCCGGAAGCAGCCTCCACCTAAAATGTTACTGCTGAGGTCTGTGTACAACAATAACTGCATTTTAATACAAATAAACACACAGAGATGGACTATTTCTAAGTAAAAAGCTACTTAGCAATGGACTAAATGTAAAAAAATAATAATAATAATAAAAAAATGCTAATGTACTATATCCTTTTTGCAATACAATAGAATAAGCCAGGCTACTACCACTGTTACTGCTACTTTTACTACTATTACTATTATGAAATTGTGTTTTTGTAATCCAATCCTGCTGTAACATGGACATTTTAAGATAAATTAAAGACCAACTTAATAATATAAGATGTTTTTACTTTATTGTTTACCTTTATAACATAAATAACTGCATTTTAATACAAATAAACACACATATTATTTATCTGGACTTTAACTTATCTTAAAATAGTCCATGTCAATCTCTAAGACGTTGTTAGTAATTGTTTATCTTTATAACATTAATAACTGCATTTGTGTACAAGTAATACTCTAAAATTGACTATTTCTTAGCAAAAAGCTACTTAGCTAAATGTTCAGAAAAGATGGTAATGTTTGATTTTTTGCTATATTTTGTTAGGAACTCTCTGTATTTAGCAATACAATAGAACAGGCCACAACTACTTCTACTACCACTGCTATTTTTACTACTACTACTATTATGAAATTGTGTTTTTGTAATCAAATCCTGCTGTAACATGGACTTTTTAAGATAAATTAAAGACCAACTTAATAATATAAGATGTTTTTACTTTATTGTTTAGCTTTTTAACAATAATAACAACTACTACTACTGTTACTGCTACTTTTACTACTATTATTAGCATGAAATTGTGTTTTTGTGATTGATTCCTGCTGTAACACTATGGACTATTTTAAGATAAATTAAAGACCAAAATACTTAATGGCAAACCTGATCATTACTGTTTAGCTCAGTACAATAGCAAATGGATTTTAATAAGTTATATATTAAGAAAAATACAACAAAAAGTACTTAACAATGGACTAAATGTTCCCAAATATGCAAACGTGTACTACTACTATTACTACTACTACTACTACTACTACTACTACTACTACTCAAATAGTATTTTTGTTATCCATGTGCTGTATAATCATCTATTTAAAAGTAAAGTAAAGGTGCTATATGTAACTTTTTTGGATGAGTTTACGCCACCTGCCTGTCTCCATGGAGATGTCATCGCTTTACCCGGAATGTTCCACAGTATGGCATTAAACATATCTATTTTCTTGGCGATGACAAGCGCCGCTACAAGCCAAGTTACAGCTCAGCTCTGTGGAGAGGCGACGGCGCTCTCAGTAAGAATGTTTGTTGTTTTTCGTATTTTTGAGCTGTAAAAACGCTTGTAATTGAATAAATGCCAGGTAGATTAGTTTAATGCCATACTTTGGAACATTTCAGACAAAGCAGTGCCAACTCCGTGAGGCAAACAAGTGAGAAGTCTCAAGAAAAGTTACATGATGTCACTTTAAAGCCATAAAAGAAATACAAGACCATTTTATCTGATGAATAACTGAACCTACTATAGAAATGTCAACTTAAATATTATTTTTTTAATGTTTTTAGTAATAGTAACTGCATTATTGGTTCAAAGCAGACGTGTGTTGCAGTAGTATTAAAGCAAAGTAAACCCTTTTAATTCATGATTTGAATAACAATAATTAATCCTCTTCTTTTTTGTTCTTTCCTTTCTTTCCTTTAGTTCATGTAGATTTGGCTGTAAACAAGCCTCGCTTTGTTGTGCAATTTAACTCCTTTGTTGACATGGGAGGGGCTATGCCGGGGTGTGAAGCTCTCAGCCAATCAGAGCCCTCGGAAACACCCAAAACACAACACAGCGTAGGACGGCTGCCAGTTTGCTCAAAGGCACAAGGGAAACAGGAAAATTCAACCATTATTTACACTTTGGAATTAAAACAGTGGGTAAGGAAATAGGTCAGATTGATATTAAAACACCTCCTGCTAATCTGGGTTAATGATATTTTCAAAGTGCATTATGTAACTTTTCTGTTAGAAGGTCTCCATGGATATATTACCTAGAATGTTCCGCAGTGTAGCATTAAACTTACCTATCTCGCACATATTCAGTTTCGCATGTTTTTATAGGTCAAAAAAACCTCGAAAAACGTGCATTCTTACACAGATCTGACCTGTACCTTGGCCTGGTGGTGTTACCTGCTTGTCTCCATGGAGATAGTTTAATGTCATGCTGTGGAACATTCTAAGCAGAGCGATAATGTCTCAAAAATGTTCCATAGTGCACTTTTAATAATAATAATAAATAATCTTGATTCAAAAAAATGACCAAATTCTAAGACTTTTTTGAGAGAGAAAAGACGGGAGAGAAGAAAAGGGGAAATGACAGAACAGAGAGAGATGGATGGAAAGATGAAGAAGAGAGACAGAGTGGGGGGAGACAGAAAGACAAAAGAGAGTGAAAGAGGGGGGAGCAAAAAGACATAAAAGAGAGGGGGGTAAAGAGAGGAAAGACAAAAGAGAAAGAGAGTGGGGGAGACAAAGATGGAAAAGGCATAAAAAAGAGGAGGGGGCAGAAAAGACATAAGAGAGAGAGAAAGAGAAAGCTATAAAAGAGAGAAAGAGGGAGGGAGAGAGTGTGTGGGGGAGATAAAGAGGAAAGACAAAAACGGAAAGATAGAGGCAGAGGTGGGGAGTGGGTGAGACGGAAAAGACATAAAAGAGAGCGGGATGGAGGGAAGGAGGTAGAGCGAGAGAGAGAAGGAGGTGAAAGGAAGAAGGAAAAACATAAACGAGGGATGGAGAGACAGAGACAGCGATGGAGGGATGGACAGGATCGATGTTAAGTGTCCTGCTGCTGTGGCTAAGCTAATGCACCAGAGTCAATACAGAGACACACAGACGCTGTAATTACAAACACACATCACCGACTGTTACACAAAACGCACAAGTTTGAACAGAATCGCTAAAATGACACAACTATTCTACCGTATTTCAAAGTTTTATTATAATTATTGGTGTTTTTCGGTTTTTCTTAAATGTGATGATGTCATATTCTCTGTTTTTTTTCTCTATTGATTACACGGGACTTTGTCATGAAATATTCAAAAGGTAAATTCACAAACGTTGAACCTGAATATTTCTATTAGTGACCAGACAAAAGACGTCACTGTTTTACCACAAATGTATTTTAGTATTTTAATATTTTTTATTTTAGGTGCTCTTCATTTGTTTTAAATATTTTCTAATTCGTCTTTAGAATGTTGTGAAGGCATCTGGAACCAAGTATTATATTGTGTTTCCTCTTTTCTCTCCCTCTCTCTTTCCTCTGTGTCCTCTCTCCCTCCCTCTCTCTCTCTTTCCTCTGTCTCTTCTCTTCCTTCCTCTCTCTCTTTTTCTCTCTATTCTCGATCCCCTCTCTGTCTCTCTCTTCTTTCTCCCCTGTCTCCTCTCTCTTTTCTTTCTTTCTCCCTCTCTCTCTTTCCTCTGTCTCCTCTCTCTCTCCCTTTGTCTCTCTCTTTTTCTCTCTATTCTCATTTTCCCTCCCTCTCTCTCCTCTCCTTTTCTCTCCTGTCTCCTCTCTCTTCTTTCTCCCTCTCTCTCTTTCCTTTGTCTCTTCTCTTCCTCTGTTTCTTGCTCTCTCTCCTCTCCCTCCTCTCTTTTCCTTCTCTCTCCCTCCCTCACTCTTTCCTGTTTCCTCTGCCTCTCTCTCCCTCTCTTTCTCCCTCTCTCTCTTTCCTCTGTCTCCTCTCTCCCTCCCTCTCTCTTCTCTCTCCTCTCCTTCTCTCTCCTGTCTCCTCTCTCTCTTCTTTCTCCCTCTCTCTCTTTCCTTTGTCTCTTCTCTTCCTCCCTCTCTCTTCTCTCTCCTCTCCTTCTCTCTCCTGTCTCCTCTCTCTCTCTCCTTTCTCCCTCTTTTCACTCTCACCTCTCTCTCTTTTCTTTCTCCCTCTCTTTCATCTATCTCCTCTCTCCCTCTCTTTCACTCTCTCTCCCTTTGTCTCTCTCTTCCCCTTCTCCCCTCTCTCCTTCTTTCTCTCTCAGAACTCTGTGTGTTTTGTGTTTTATTTCTTGATGTGTGTTTTGTGTTTTATTTCTTGATGTGTGTTTTGTGTTTTATTTCTGCAGAACATCGGTGCATAGAATCGGCCAAGATCCGGAACAAATACCCCGACCGAGTCCCAGTGAGTATCACAAAAACATGTGTATTTACCATTATAATAAAACTCATTATAACGTGTGTATTTACCATTATAATAAAACTTATTATAACACGTGTATTTACCATTATAATAAAACTCATTATAACGTGTGTATTTACTATTATAATAAAACTCAATCTTGTTTTCTTGTATATTTCTCAGGTTTTCGTGGAGATTTTGAGCTCTTTTTAATCTTGTTTTCTTGTATATTTCTCTGGTTTTTCTGGAGATTTTGAGCTCGTTTTAACCTTGTTTCCTTGTGTATTTGTCAGGTTTTCGTGGAGGTTTTGAGCTTTTTTAACCTTATTTCCTTATATATTTCTCAGGTTTTCATGGAGAAGGTTTTAAGCTCTTTTTAACCTTATTTCCTTGTATATTTCTCAGGTGATCGTGGAGAAGGTTTTGAGCTTGTTTTAACCTTATTTCCTTGTATATTTCTCAGGTTTTCGTGGAGAAGGTTTTGAGCTTGTTTTAACCTTATTTCCTTGTATATTTCTCAGGTTTTCGTGGAGAAGGTTTTAAGCTTGTTTTAACCTTATTTCCTTGTATATTTCTCAGGTTTTTCTGGAGATTTTGAGCTCGTTTTAACCTTGTTTCCTTGTGTATTTGTCAGGTTTTCGTGGAGGTTTTGAGCTTTTCTAACCTTATTTCCTTATATATTTCTCAGGTTTTCATGGAGAAGGTTTTGAGCTTGTTTTAACCTTATTTCCTTGTATATTTCTCAGGTTTTCGTGGAGAAGGTTTTAAGCTTGTTTTAACCTTATTTCCTTGTATATTTCTCAGGTTTTTCTGGAGATTTTGAGCTCGTTTTAACCTTGTTTCCTTGTGTATTTGTCAGGTTTTCGTGGAGGTTTTGAGCTTTTCTAACCTTATTTCCTTATATATTTCTCAGGTTTTCATGGAGAAGGTTTTGAGCTTGTTTTAACCTTATTTCCTTGTATATTTCTCAGGTTTTCGTGGAGAAGGTTTTAAGCTCTTTTTAACCTTATTTCCTTGTATATTTCTCAGGTGATCGTGGAGAAGGTGTGTGGCTCTCAGATCGTTGACATAGACAAGAGGAAGTACTTGGTCCCGTCTGACATCACTGTGGCTCAGTTCATGTGGATCATCAGGAAGAGGATCCAGCTTCCCTCGGAAAAGGCCATCTTCCTGTTCGTGGACAAGACAGTGCCCCAGTCCAGGTACTCACACACTGTTTTAAAGAAGACCTACTGTGGTTGTGTGAGTTATAATCTATGTTATAACGTGCACATTTTAAATCACGATATTCATCTAAAACGACTTAATAAAAGAAACGTTAGAAAACTGTGGTGCCCAGAGAGAGCTAACGTCGCTGTAAACGTCATCAAAACAAAACGCTGTGGACAGCTGCACGTCGCACAAACAAGTAGAAGATTAAATTAAAGCTAAATAAAAACACCAGGATAATGTAGAGCGGATTAATATAAACATTTTAAGACCAAAATTAGGAGTCTGACAGCAGCAGTTACAGAGGGGCAACATTTTTTCAATAGAAAGTGAATTGGAGTTGATGGAGCCAGAAGTGCGCCCATGGTCACTTCCTGTTTGGAACATGCCCATTTATATATACAGTCTGTTTATGAGATTGTGACATCTTTACTCGCAGCTTCAGCTCAGCGCTCTCCCCCTAATGTTTTTCTGGTTTTTTCTATCCGTTTCCAGGCACAGATCGCTCACGTGTTACGAAACAGATATTTGGTTTAGTTTTTGACTGAGCTCATTCACCAAAAGGACACGAGGTCAAGTAAACAAAATGAAATGAGAAGTCGGAGTAAACAGGAGGTCTTAACATTTTACAAAATATTTTAACTCAGACCTGGAAAAACACAAGACAAATGAGTATTCACACGAGATGAAATGACTTTAATGTTTTTAATGGTGGCTGGTCTTTATATCAACAGTTTTTTTTCCAATATATTATGAAAGTAAGAAGTAAATAAGTAATTGTTGTTAAAATACGCAGATAATTTTATGAACAATGAGGAAAAATCACATACTTAAATATTAAACCGGTCCAATAATCTTCTGTGGTCTACTAAGTCAATAAGTCATTCTCAAATCCAGTTAAATATGTGGCTGTGTCTGAAAGGGCATCTGGCATTAGGATACAAAGCAGAGGAGGAACGCACACCAAATACTCATACTTAATAATACTACAACAAGGTATTTCATGTCTTGGTTGCAGATTAACGTATTTAATTCGCTTTTTAGCCTTGTGAAAAAGCTTTTGGAGCTTTCTGCCACGTTATAATGTTCCCCCCTCATCAAAAATATACCTTTAGATGTCTTCCATATTTAAACCTTCTTTGCGGTTAGCTGTACGATTCTGTACGAGGCTCCGCCCACAAGCAGACGTCACCCACGCTCCCACATGACAATTCTCCATAAATATACAAAAACATGACACAAAACTGAACACAGCAACTTCACAAACCTGATACGATGCGGTAGTTTCATTCGCACGGTGATTGTGTTGTGTAGGCACTCTGAAGGGGGAGTGACTTGGCGCAAGAGCAATGGGAGGGGTTAAAAATGGTTAAACATGTTGATACGTTGTTTTTGGCGAATACAGCATGTTCAAAACTATAAAAGGTAACGGGATCTAAATGTTTTCACAGTCCCATGACGCTGAAAAAGGAGAAGCTACAAAAGAGTTCAGTGTTTTTTGTGAGTCTGTGACGAGCTCAGAACAATGTGACTAAACCAGGACAGACGGTGACTCCCCCATCACAGAATCTGATCAAACAACGATAAACTGATGGAACTGTGGCCATTATTCAGAGTCTGATGAGAAATTTGTGACAAGAAATCAGTTTTTCTGTCGACGGCGTGAGTCAAAGTTATTGTGCAACTTTTCTATTTCAGACTTGTGTCTCTTTAAATACACAGGGAAGTTCTGCGTTTTCCACGATGTCTTTCACTGAGAGCTGTTCCAGATTGACAAATGTGTAGAACAAAGTCTCATTATACAGTTATATTAAAATGTTGAGACCCTTTTCTTTTCACTGCTGCTCTGTGATCGGTCGAATTTGAACCTTACAGCGCGAGTTTGTGGACTCATGGGGAAACTGGCCAAAGTGGTCTTAAGTAGGAGGCAGACTCTATTTCGAAAATTCACCGTGGTATCGTGGCAAACACAAAAAAAATTACATATTTACTCAAATAACTGTGCTCCAACTTAGGCATAAGCAACAGAAACTAATGAAACTAAGGAAAAACCCCATGTGTACGAGAGGCTGAGCTGAACTGGTTTTATAGTCCGACCCACAGGAAGCTCCTCCTCCAGGTAATTCCACGTTCCTCATCAGGTTGGATCTAAGACAACTTCATTTTCCTATACAGTTTCCCCTCGTTCTACTACAAGGGCCTAAGTCCCCTTTAACTTAAAGTGTTTAACGTAATCTATAAACACTGAAACATCCAAATCAAATATACAAAACCAAACAAACAAAAGAACTAAAACCAATTCTCCACCTGGTCTGGTCCAAAACCTCCCCCCAGAGGCTTTAAATATGTCCGTCTCAGGACACGTCCTCTTTTGTCTCCAGACCAGGTGGAGGAACAGGTGAGTCGGTAAGTGACATGTTTAACTAAATTGAATAGATCTAACCAAATAAAATATATTTAAATTAACTCGAGTGTGTTATGTTAAAGGAACTAAACAAAACTAAATAAAACAAACCCGGGATAGTTCTATTTAGCAGTTTTCAGTTTAGGATGAAATGAAATTAAAGTGAGTGTACAGGGACAAAGGCCCTCTGTGTCACAACTCACAAGAATCCATTTTGCTGTACAAGGTTGCAAAACATTAGGTCAAGGTCGTCCTGACAAAGACCCTGAAGGATGGGTCAAATACAGAGGACACATTTCCCTAAGTGAACCTGAATCTTACACCATCTGAAATGCTCTGCCGAGTACTAAATGTTCCTTTCCATGTCTCTGTGGGGTCTTATTCTGTATAAAATGTGCATAAACCTGTGTTTGACTTCTACAAACATGTTCTGAAACGGGATTGTTGTGTCAGTTGAGCGTTTCAGTCTCGTCTTTCTCTTGTGTCTCCGCAGTATCACGATGGGGCAGCTCTACGAGAAGGAGAAGGACGAAGATGGATTTTTATACGTGGCGTACAGCGGAGAAAACACTTTTGGATTTTAAACGACAACAACAAGACGCCATTTTGTTTCTCCTCCATCCCTCCCTCTCCTCCTCCACCCCTCCACCCCTCCACCCATCCCTCCATCCCCCACTCCCTCATAGAAAAAGCCCCAACCAAAACCAGGCCTGGATGGTTCCCTGAAGGCTTAAGACTGAGTGCGACTGCCCTATTTGCACCGTTGTAGTTGTCTGTAGTAAGTTTGATTGAGTTTGTGAGTTTTTGTGAAAATATATATAGCGTTTTAAAAGATTTGTTTTTCACAGTTTGATTTTCGCTTTAGTTGTGGTTTGAAAATGATATTTAAAGGGTTTTAATTTAAATACTTGAAGGTTGAGGTAGCTGGATGACCTAACCAATAAAAATGAACATTACACTGCCTGTTGAGTTGTGTTTTCTGTGTCATTTAAGTCTGTTTTTAGGACTTAGTTTAGACCTGGTTTAGTTCTGGTTTAGACCTGGATAAGTATTGTTTCAGAAATGTTAACAACCTCATTTAGACCTGGTTTAGTTCTGGTTTAAACCTGAGTTAGTAGTGCTAATTTAGATATGTTGTAGGTCCTTATTTGTACCTATTTTTAGACCTGGGTTAGTCCTTATTTAGACCTGGTTTAGACCTGGGTTAGTCCTTATTTAGACCTAGTTTAGACCTGGTTCAGACCTGCATCTTCCTTGGACAAAGTCTTGGTCTGGATTTCTCATAGTCCTCAGACCTGGTTTACTTCTGTCTAGTCCTGGACCAAGTATTGTTTTAGAAATCTTAAAGTTTTAGAGACTAGGACTAGACCAGAACTAGACCAGAACTAGACCAGTCCACAGACCAGACCAGACTCTCGATCATGAAGACTGTGGCTCCTCTGCTGATCGTCATTCTGCTCATCTGCTCTTCAGGTATAACGTTTTTGTTTCTAAATTTGTAAATTATAAATCAGATAATTCAAAAATGGTGGTTTAGTTAGAGTTTGGTGAAGTTCATAGTGTTATTGTGCCCTTTAGCAAAACACTCACCTTTTGTTGCAAGCCAAATGACAAATTTTACTAAATTACACGGACATGGCGTTGTATGGTTAGACACTAATGAGGGTTGTGGGGTGAATTCTCCAGGAAGATATTAAAGTTATTAAATTAAAATGACAGGTCAGATCTGTGGATAGGAGACTCCACTCATAATAAGAATGCATGTTTTTGAGGTATTTTTGAGCAATGCAAACACAAACACCCAGTCATGTGGGTCTAAACCAGGACAAAACCAGGTCTAAACCAGGTCTAAATCAAGTCTAAACCAAGTGTTACCCAGGTCTAAACTAGGTCTAAACCAGGTCTGAACCAGGTCTAAACCAGGTCTGAACCAGGTTTAACTCTTACTCTTAACTACTGGGCTAAACATTCATTCACAGTCCAGTGAAAACAAGCCTGTTTCTGTCTTGAATATGGAATACATTCACTTAAAATGTTTTTTTAAATTAAGACACACCAGCCACATCAGAATTATTTCACTAACCTGAGCCTGCAGGTGTTGAACAGCAGATGGCGCTGTCCTGTCACAGCTGCAGTACATCCTGGACTCTGCTGCTCCTGGAAGTCCGAGTCCGAGTCCGAGTACATCTGTGATATGTTAGTGCCAAATGAACCATCTGGACCTCCTGATGTGGTCCTGGTTCAGTCCTGAAGTGGTCCTGGTTCAGTCCTGATGTGGTCCTGGTTCAGTCCTGATGCGGTCCTGGTTCAGTCCTGAAGTGGTCATTTTTCAGTCCTGAAGTGGTCCTGGTTCAGTCCTGATGTGGTCCTGGTTTAGTCCTGATATGGTCCTGGTTCAGTCCTGATGTGGTCCTGGTTTAGTCCTGATTAGTCCTGGTTCAGTCCTGATGTGGTCCTGGTTCAGTCCTGAAGTGGTCCTGGTTCAGTCCTGAAGTGGTCCTGGTTCAGTCCTGATGTGGTCCTGGTTCAGTCCTGAAGTGGTCCTGGTTTAGTCCTGAAGTGGTCCTGGTTTAGTCCTGATATGGTCCTGGTTCAGTCCTGATGTGGTCCTGGTTTAGTCCTGATATGGTCCTGGTTCAGTCCTGAAGTGGTCCTGGTTCAGTCCTGATGTGGTCCTGGTTCAGTCCTGATGTGGTCCTGGTTTAGTCCTGATTAGTCCTGGTTCAGTCCTGATGTGGTCCTGGTTCAGTCCTGATGTGGTCCTGGTTCAGTCCTGATGTGGTCCTGGTTCAGTCCTGAAGTGGTCCTGGTTTAGTCCTGATGTGGTCCTGGTTTAGTCCTGAAGTGGTCCTGGTTCAGTCCTGATGTGGTCCTGGTTCAGTCCTGATGTGGTCCTGGTTCAGTCCTGATGTGGTCCTGGTTCAGTCCTGATGTGGTCCTGGTTCAGTCCTGATGTGGTCCTGGTTCAGTCCTGATGTGGTCCTGGTTCAGTCCTGATGTGATCCTGGTTCAGTCCTGATGCGGTCCTGGTTTAGTCCTGATGCGGTCCTGGTTCAGTCCTGATGTGGTCCTGGTTCAGTCCTGGTCTCGTGCTGGTGCCCAGAGTCAGGACTAAACTAAAAATAATCCCATGGTAAATGTACGTTTTGGTTTGTTTGTGACTGAAATGTGTTTTTTATTCTGTACTTTGAGAACAGATAAATTGTTTCTGTTGCAGAGTGGCAGAGTGGTGAACACGCGGGGGAAGAGTTTCTGCATTAACTCAGAGTCTCCATGGACCAAAAGAAACACAATTTAATTTGTAAGAAACATTATAGAACAGATGTACATCACAGAAGAAAATACAAAAGGCTATTTTGTGTTCTAATGTTGTTTTCTCATCAAAAACAGACCCAGAGTTGTGTTTTGTTTCATTCACACGTTTAACACACAAACCCTGCACATTTAGGGACTGAAATTCTAAAGTCTAAACTAAGTCCAGTCCAGGTTTAAACCAGGACTTAAACCAGGTCTGAACCAGGTCAGTCCTCATGATCTGAGCGTGGTTTAATCCCCAGGTTTAAAACAGGTTTTAGTGGACGGGGTTCGTAGTGGCAGTGGTGGAACGTAATGAAGTACAAGTAGTAAAGTACTATAAGTATATATATTTTAGTATCTGTACTGGATACTTTTTACTTTTACTTCACATTTGAGAGCATGCATCTGTACTTTTTACTCCACTACGTTTTTGAACAGGACAGAAAAGTAAAAGTATTTTTATTAGCACTGGGCACAGAAACTCCATATTTTTAATGAACTTTAAGACCTCAAAATCTAAATACTTTCACTCTTTAAGTACATTTTTAAACAGGTACTTTAATACTTTTACTTAAGTAGATTTTTCATGTGATACTTTTACTTGAGTATTTTTTTGCTCCAGTATCTGTATTTTTACTTAAGTAACACAATTGAGTATTATAGTACCAGCAGTAGTAGTAGTAGTAGTACTAGTAGCAGTAGTAATAGTTGTATTAGTAGTATGGTAGTAGTAGTAGTATTTGTACCATTGATAGTAACAGCAGTACTGGTTGTACACACATAAGTACTGGTTGGATAATTGAGCCTGTGAACGGCGTTTTAATGATTTGGGGTCATGTTTATTCAGTGAAGGTCACATATTTTTTTGGCTTCAAATATAAAACCGTGAGTGATGAGATTGTGCGGATGTGAAATGAGAAGCAGGTCAATGGATGCTCCGGTCCTCCTACACGCTCGGCATTGTGGGAGTCTGAGTGCTCGGTTATGTAACGGCCACTCCAACCGAGCCTCAAAGCACTCACCAGGACGACATGTGGAGAATGCCCTAAAAAGAAAATGTATTCTGTGAAATTTACATACAGCTTTATGTTGTATCTCCATCTGACCTTCTCCTCTTCCTCTGCTCCATCTGACCCTCCTCTTCCTCTGCTCCATCTGACCCTCTCCTCTTCCTCTGCTCTATGTGACCTTCTCCATCTGACCCTCCTCTTCCTCTGCTCCATCTGACCCTCTCCTCTTCCTCTGCTCCATCTGACCCTCCTCTTCCTCTACTCCATCTGACCTTCTCCTCTTCCTCTGCTCCATCTGACTCTCTCCTCTTCCTCTGCTCTATGTGACCTTCTCCGTCTGACCCTCCTCTTCCTCTGCTCCATCTGCTCCTCCTCTGCTCCATCTGACCTTCTCCTCTTCCTCTGCTCCATCTGACCCTCTCCTCTTCCTCCTCTGCACCATCTGACCTTCTCTATCTGACCCTCCTCTTACCCTCTGCTCCTCTGACCCTCTCCTCTTCCTCTGCACCATTTGACCTTCTCCTCTTCTTCCTCTGCTCCATCTGACCCTCTCCTCTTCCTCCTCTGCTCCATTTGACCTTCTCCTCTTCTTCCTCTGCCCCATCTGACCCTCTCCTGTTCTTCCTCGGCTCCATTTCACCTGCTCCTCTGCAAAATAAATACATAAATTTTAATCCCATAAAACCATTAAGTGAAAATTGTCCCATTTTATTTGCGTTTTTATAGTGGAAGACACAAGTTAACCGTGAAGAATACAGATCTGACAAACAGAACACTGATTAAACTAAAGCCCACAGACACGAGAGACAAAACAGACAAAACATGTGCATTTCAGAATGTTCCAGACTGTATGAAGAACACTGTATAGAGTCTATGGTTCTGTGCTAAACAATAGTATTAAACATTGTCAATCAAAGGGTTAAATAGTTTGTGTGGAAATGTCGTACACTTAGAAACAAAAGAAGACACATCATCATCAAAAAGACTTTCTCGTAGTGTTATAGTTATTGCCAACAGGGGTAGACCGTAGAACAAATAATGAATACACAATTTTCTCCGTTTAGTTTTGACCGTTTAGTTTAGTGCTTCTTCTGAGAGCTCACACTTCACTGTGATTGGTTCAGTCCAGCTGTCACTCAAGAGCTTGACGGAGTAAGAGTACTTTTCTGGTGGAGGGTCCGTCATCTATCAGGCATTTATTATTACAGGTGGTTTTAGAGCTCAGAAATACCTAGAAAAACAGACATTCTGACTGTGAGCGGGGTCGCCTCTCCACAGATCTGACCTGTTACTTGCTCTGGTTTGGTAGTAGTACTGTGAAATACCGTGAAACATTCCAGACAAAGCAGTAACATCTCCACTGAGAAAAGCATTTGGTGGACCGTCCACTGGCAAAGTTACACAATGCAGCTTTTTCAGTATTTGTGAGTTCACAGATTGTCACTGGCTCAGCTGACCATGAGCCGGACACTGGACCAATCACAGAGCAGCGTCGTGGTTTGGGCGGAGCCAAAAGTGAAGCTCCAAAACAAACATGGCGACGCTGACACGTGAACTTCAGCCTGAAAAATGTCCAGAGGGAAGAGCTTTGTGCATTTGAGGAGGGAAAGATTTCTGTGCGTTTGTCTTAATTTAATTAAAGTTTCATTTGTTTTGAAGTTGTGACACTTCGACCAATCAGCTCGGAGTATTTGTTTGACGCGCAGTACTCAACCTGACATGAGGTTCACAGTAAAAGTCATTTTTTTCATGTAATCAAAGGTGCATTGTGTAACTTTTCTGGTGGAGGCTCCGTCACCTGCTTGTTTCTATGGATACGTCATTGCTCTGCCTGGAATGTTCCACAGTGTGACATTAAACAGCTCTGCTTTACATTTATCCAATTGCAGGTGGTTTTAGAGCTCAAAAATACCTAGAAAAACAGGCATTCTGACTGTGAGCGGGGTCGCCTCTCCACAGATCTGACCTGTAACTTGGTCTGTTTTGGTCTCCATGAAGATAGAAAGGTTTAATGCCATACTGTGGAACATTCCAGACAAAATAACATCTCCATGAAGAAAAGCATTTGATGGACCCTCCATCAGAAAAGTTACACAATGCAGCTTTTAAGTCAAATTTGTGTTAAAAGACTGTGTGTTGTCTGCATCTATTTAAGTAACATGTTTATCATCCACAAACCAGGAAGTGAGACTGGTGTGCTGTTAGCATGCTAGTTGTTGCATTGTTGTGATGACAAAACTCAACTCTGGACTCACAATTAAGAATTTTATTGCCATATCACCCAGCCCCAGCTCTATCTCTTGTTTTTTATCCACTTATTTTTCCACTGAAACTCTGTTGCACCAGCTGATGTCATGAGGTGGTGCTCCTCAGTGTTTTTAAAGTCCAAACACACACTGAGAAATGGGGCTAAATTGTTTTTAGTTTCTTCTATTACAATAACAGTGAACTAGACATGAAACCATAAGTGTTTTTAAAACTCAAAAAGGCCTTTAAATGTTTTCTTATTCTTTCCATTATAGTTTCCATTTAAATTCGTAGATATATTGACCAACAATAGATGTGGTTGGAGGTTCGATTCCTGCTTTCACCAGCAGCGCACTGTGCCATTGTCTTTAGGCAAAGCACTTCATCCACGTCGCCTTTAAAAATGTGTAAAATGTTTGTAAAAAGTCCCAAAATCCCAGGGCGGGGGTGAGTTCAAAGATCACGGTCTCTGATGACATCAGACTCCCAGGTGGGGGAAGAGACAGTTTTTCCTTATTGATACGTTATACTTTTCTACGAAATGACAAAAGACAAATTCGCTAAAGAACCTGATGAAATCAATTAGTGACTAGACCGTATAACTCGCTGTATAACCACAGAATCTGCAGAAGAAAACATTGTGCTTTTGTTTGCTATATAGTTAGAATCTATGACACCTATTGATCATTATGCGCCCAAACGAATCAGAACTAATACTGCGGCGCATCAGCCTATTTTAGCGTTAATGCAGACTATTTAGTTTGTGAAAATGTGCAGAGGGATGCGCTTTGTGCATTTGTGGACAGGAAAGATGTGCTTTTCTCTCAACTGGATTAAAGAAAGGTTTGATTTTCCGATCGCCTTCAGAGAGAGCCGTTCCAGATTGATCATGTGACACACAGATCAATCTGGCATGAACCATCTTATCCGAATCCTATGGTTGAGAAAATAAAAGTGCGTACGTCACAGTGGGAGTGTTCTGGTGACGGTGAGAACAGGATCAGAGAAATGACGTCTTGTTTACAGGAGAATAAAGATTACTCAAAAATGCACAACTCACTCTAAATACAACTGTGAGAAAACAGTTGTAGCGCGGTTAAAAGCTCTAGAAGATAAAACAGAATCACCTTTAACTATATTAATTAGCTGCCCCCATCTGTATTTAGTATTTTTGGCCGATAAAATATTGTGATGTCGTCTGAAACCCAACAGTGACCAAAAACATTTCTCTACATTTAAAAAGCTGTTGAAGGAAGAGCTGCGTTTTGCCTCATCGCCTCCTGGTCTCCTCTGGTCTCAGACAGAAGCTGATCTTGATCTGAACTCTGTCCGTCGTCTTGGATCTTCTCCCCTTCTCCCTCCGCCCCCTCCTCTTCCTCCTCCTTCCACAGCCGATCGTAATCCGCCTTCAGCTCCTGATACGACCTGGAAAACGTGTGGAATATCGACGTCGCCGGGAACGCCATGATCAGAATCCCGCTCAAAATACTCGTCAGCGCCACAATTTGTCCCGGTATGCTCCTCGGCACCATGTCCCCATATCCCACCGTCGTCATGGAAATAATCGCCCACCAATAGGACGCCGGGATACTGCTGAACGAATGGTGATGGGGCGTGGCTGTGAACGGCGCTAGCTCGCTTTCCGCTAAGTGCACCAAGGGCGAAAACAGCATCACGGCTACACATACGAACAGCAATAGCAAGCCAAATTCACGCATACTTCTTTGCATGGTTAACCCGAGCGTTTGTAGACCCAAGGAGTGCCTAGCTAGCCGCATAACGTAGAGAATTCGTAGCGCACGTAACAAGCGGAGGATGAGACTGAGTTTATCCAGGTAGCCCCTCCCCGCGCTGGCTGTGATGCCCAGATGGAGCTCCTCGGGGCTGGGTTCGCGGAGGTCGACCACCAGGGAGACGTAGTAGGGCAGGATGGCCACGGCGTCGATGATGTTGAGAGGTCCACGGACGAACTCAAGCTTGCTCTGAGCATTGATGAAGCGAAGGAGGAACTCAAATGTGAACCAAGCCACGCAGATGGACTCCACCACGAACATGCTATGGCACTTCTGAGAACACTCGCCCTGAAGAGAGAAACAGAGAGAGAAAAGGGGGATGGGGTGAGAGATGAAGAGAGAGAAGAAGAAAAACATATTTATTAAAGGTCCTATATTATGTAAAATTGACTATTGTGAGCTTTAATTCATGTTCTAATGTTGTTACCTCTTCAAAAACAGACCTGGAGTTGTGTTTTGTTT
Organism: Taenioides sp. WSHXM2023; assembly: GCA_029959045.1. Taxonomy (NCBI): domain Eukaryota; kingdom Metazoa; phylum Chordata; class Actinopteri; order Gobiiformes; family Gobiidae; genus Taenioides; species Taenioides sp. WSHXM2023. Next base: position 3,333,533 of record CM057091.1, read on the forward strand.
CATTCACATGTTTGAATAACCTTAAATTATTAGTTTGTCTACACCTCCAAAGCTCAAAATGCTCTGTTCCACCTTGTGATGTCATGTAATGGTAGTTTTCAGCTACATTTTACCTTTTGTTCAGTAGAAATTGGCAGTTCCAGGTCTGAAATCGTCCAAATGATTCTAGTGAAGGTGTGTGGAGTTTAAATAATCACAATGGTCGCATTTTCATACTGTACTTATCCACCTTCAAGGCACTCAAAGGAACAGCTCACCCATTCACACACTCACATTCATACACCAGTGTACGCAGATGCTAGGGCCAAGGCGGGTTAAGTGTCTTGCACAAGGACATAACGGCAGCATTCAGTGGGAGGTGTAATTGCACTAGGAGGCAAGTGAATCTGACCGCTCTACCAATGATGTTGACGTTGAGAGCAGAATTCAAACCGCTAACCTTCGCCAACGTTCTACCAACGCTCTACCAACGCTCTACCAACGCTCTACCAACGCTCTACCAACTGAACTATTGCCATTTAAAAACTGAGGGAGCATATCCTGTATTACCACATGACATCACAAGGTGGAACAGAGTGTTTTCTGTTTGAGAGAACTCGCCTAAATATGCAGAGTCTGTGTGTTAAACATGTGTGAATGAAACAAAACGGTGGGGGTTGTAGGACACAATAGTGAACAGCAAGATCGTGTTTTTCTCCTCAGTGTTGTGTGTGGGTTCATCTGGAGCAGACGGTGAGGAGAGGACTCAGGAGAACTCTGGCAAATGTCAGGTCTGAATGAAATGAGCGAGTTCGACTGAACAGCGAAGAGGCAATTCTGCTCAGCTTCACTCCAGAGAAAAAGGGGATTGATCTGAACTATTGAACAAATACAGTGCAGGCAAATAAGCTCTGAAATCCTCTATTCTCTCCTCTGCATCTTCTGCTCCATCTGACCCTCTCCTCTTCCTCTTCTGCTCCTCTGACCCTCTCCTCTGCATCCTTTTCGCCATTTGACCCTCTCCACTGCATCTTCTGCTCCATCTGACCCTCTCCTTTCCATCCTCTGCTCCATCTGACCATCTCCCCTTCCCCCTCTGCTCCTCTGACCCTCTTCTTTGCATCCTCTGCTCCTCGGCTCTTCCTCTGGGCCTCTTTGGTAAAACTCCATGTTTGTGGGTTGGTCTTGATGAGAACGATTGACGGAAAGCACCGGAGGGAACCCCATCTGCCATTTCCTCAGAAACCTGATCTGTTTTAGATTACAGTGAAACACAACACATCAATCCTGCTCGAGACTCGGTTCACTTAAGAGGAACCTGATATCCCCAACGACAGCCCCTGGTAAACAAGGAGATTCAGGCTGTGTAGTTGTAGCAGAAAGCCTGTAACACTGAGATAAGAGAGAATTTGTTTTGTAATACACAGCCTGAAATTGTATTAGAAGTATCAATTTTTCTCAGGAAATTTTCATCAGATATTAATAACAGCCCAACCCATATTCTGACAAGCATCTCAATTCAGATAATTTTATATTTACATTTTAAAATCAAGATTCTGTTCAGAGTGCACGTTATAAACCCATTATTATAAATTACTCATTATAAAACATTAAAGCTGCAATGTGTAATTTTTTTTGGTGGAGCGACCGCCACCTGTTTGTCTCCATGGAGATGCTTTACCTCTCACAAGTCTATGTGCCATTTCAGTGGTACTTCATAAATTTTGCCTTTAAATTAAAGAAGACATATTGTGCTTGTGTCGGCTTTATAGTTAATTTATGAAACTCATGGATCATTCTGTTATAATCTGGACATTTGAAATCACAATATTGATCTAAAACGACTTAGAAAAAGAAACAATTCCACTGACTTCCACATTAGAAAATTGCCCAGTGGGAGCTGACGTCACCGTTAATGTCGTCACAACAAAGAGCTGCAGATCAAACTAGCCTGAAAATAGTCCGTCACAGTGGGCGTGTACCGGCGGCGGTGAAACGGTTGAACGGAGCAATGACGTCTTGAATACAGAAGTATAAAGTTTACAAACTTGCACGAATCACTCTAAATATAACTCTGATACAATACAAAAGTCCATTTTGCATAATAGTTCACTTTAAGGTGGGTGGAGAATTCTGTTTGACATGTTTCCATCAGAGAGCCCCATCTTCACTGTCCTGATACTGCAGTGTGTGTGTGTGTAGTAGTATGTGTGTACTAGTATATGTGTGTAGAAGTATCACATTCAAATGTGTGAAGGTCATTTTTGATGTTTGTGAACAAAGTAAACCAGGCCCCACTCAGTCCTGCAGAGCTCAGAGGAGCTGCAGCTTTGATCAGCACCAGATCACTGCAGCCACAGGTTCACTGGACTCACATTTGTACTCATGAGTTTGTACTTCATATGATGTGAGAAACACTAAAATACTATTCATAATATGTTTTATCCTGGGTTAAAGGGAAACTAAGCGCTAAATCAGTTTTGTTTTGTTTTTTTACTAAATTGTGTATATGGCGTTTTAATATGATTATCCATCATTATTGTATAAAAAAGCACTTCATAAATTCATAAAGTTTGATTTGATCTGACAAAAAAAACAACAACAAAAAAAACTGACTGTGTGTTATTGCAAGTATTATGTGACATCACACAGGACTGCCTTGATTACAGCCAGGTGTTTCTGATACAAACACTGCTCCTTATACCTCCAGACCCCGCTCCTCCTCTTCCTCACTCTCCCCTTTAGTCCTCCAGAGTTTAAGTGTTTAGGTCCCACATTAAGCGCACATGTCCATCTCCCACATGTCTGTAGTTGTGCGCCCTTTAGTTTCATGTTTAAGTACATAAGTATGTTTAAGAGTAAAATAACACGTCTCACATTCTTCTCCTCGGCCCTCAGGTCCGGCATGGTGCTGATGCAGAGGCTCACCACGGTGACCACTACCATGACGACGGACAAACAGGCGAAGATCTTCCCTGGGATTCCAGAGTGAGGGTTCTCCATGATCTCACGCGCCATCCACACCACCCTGTGACCACAAGGGGGAGACGTGTCACAGATCTGTCACTGCAAACAGGTTCAAGTCGGTAAAATATGAAAATCATATTAACGATTTGCCAAAGGGCTCCTCAGAGGTACAGACGAGATAGTCAGATTTCCTACATTGTCCTGCATTTGACATGTTTTAGCATCATTTCTCTCAGTACAGCGCCCCCTACCTGTGATAGCCCTGCCCAGTGTCCAGGCTCTTCCTCTGCAGCATGAGCCTCTTCTGTCTCCACTCTTCGTCTTTTCGATCCTTCTCCATCTTCTCGTCCACTCGTGTGATCATCTTTCGGCGGCAGCAGCGTTCCATGTGGCCCGGGTCCACGCCCCAATAGTCCAGCTCATCGTGGAGAGACACGGCGCACAGCTCACGGAGGAGGCGGAGCTTCCCCGCCGCCAGGAAGTTTAGGATCACCCTGAGAAGAAACGGAAAAGATGTATGAATGGCACTGTACCTGATTTTACTGTCTTAAAAAACGTGAAAAACAGAACTATTTTTTGACCAACTCTATCTACAGATTAACAATAGTTTTGTCTGTTTCCATCTTAATCTGAAAATAAGATATAGACATCAGTACCCAGTAAGGAACTTTTCTGGTGGTCATCCATCACCGTCTTGCTCCACAGAGATAGTATTTCTTTGCTTGAATGTTCTATGTATGTTCAGTATGTGAAGAAATGTAATATCTTCATAGAAAAATGCAGGTGATGCCACCAGGTCCACCTCTGCGGAGAGGCGACTCTCGGAGTGAGAAGGCTTTATTTTATTTTTAAGGCAATAGAAATACCTTGAACTGAATAAATCCGTCTTTAACAGGGAAATGCGCTGGTGAAATAAACTCTCAAATGTGATTAATAAGCACTTTAATGACTTTAATGACAAGCTTACGATGAGATAAGATTGTTCTTTTGTGTTTTTGTTCACTTCATCACTGTATTCTCACTCTAATCACTCTGCTCATTCTGAAGGGGTAGGGAAACAAAAGACCTTAATGTAACTCAATGGGCCTTAATAGACTGGCTCATAGACTTCATAGACTGTATAAAGAAGTGGACTAAATGAATGTGACGTCACCAATAGCATTACAGTCAAATGAAGCTCACTAGAGGCTAGCAGTTACTCTAGCAAATTTGGAGCCGATCTGATTTACGGACAAAACAGCGAAATAAAAACCCCAGGATTACGTAGAGTGCGTTAATATGAACATTTTAAGACCAAAGTGACGATGTTCATTCAACCATACAGTCTATGACCTTAAAGCAACTAATTAAGAGCCTTCACAGCATGTGTACCTGAAGGCAGTTGGGTTGCGGTCAAAGAAGTACTCCTTTCTGGTCTCATCGTAGTCATCACAGAGTCTGGAGATCTCCTCTGGGCTGGAGCAGAACCTGAGCCGGCCCAGTCTGCTCTGAGGAAACCGCTCCAAAGTCGACCAGGGGAAGGCATAACGGTTCCCCCCAACATTTATCAGAGCCTGAAGAGGAAGGGCAAAATGAACAGAGACAGCAAAAACATGAAAAAATAAATAATAAAAATGTTAAAATAATCATCTTTTAAAGGTAATAGTGAGTCTTATAATTTCGTTTCAACTGAATCTATGCTCAAAAACGTAAACAGAGGGTCCACCTTTCCAGGCAACGCAACAACATCTCCATACAGACATGCAGGTGCCACTTACTAGAAAAGTTACATGGTGGATGGTGTTAATTAGAGTTGACAGATATTTGCACTTTTTAGCGTATCAGCCTTAAATCCCTTACAGACGCAGATATTTTGTTTGGGCCAAATACTGAAGACTTTACTACGAAGAGGACACTGCACAAAATGTGACTACACTGCTTTTGTATCTGGCTATTGGCTGCTTTGGAGTCTAGACTAGGGATACACCGATACAATACTGGTATCGGCATCAATATTGAACATTTTGATGGAATGGATAGTGGTCCTAAGATATTGGTTCAATCGATTTACTTACCAATATTGGCCCAAAACACGATGTTATACTGAACCTGTATTTTTTCATAGCTGTCCTGTAATTACTTTATAAGACAAAAAACACATTTGGAGAATTGTTTCCTGTACAACATTTGTGTTTAAAGGAAATAAATTATATATACAGTCTCTGCCCCAGTATCGGTAAAAAAGCCAAAAGTACTTAAAGCCAAAGTATCGACATTGAAAAAGGTGGATCGCCGCATCCCTAGTCAAGACAGTCAGTATCAGCATTGGCCATGAAAAAACTCACACCGTTTGACCTCTAGTGTCAATGTAAATGTAAATAATCTAAAAATCCTGATGTTTCTTCTCACTCTATTCCAAATGCTTCATCCATCCATCCATCCATCCATTTTCTTCCGCTTATCCGGGGCCGGGTCACGGGGGCAACAGTCTAAGCAGGGACTCCCAGACTTCCTTCACCCCGGACACTTCCTCCAGCTCCTCCAGGGGGACCCCAAGGTGTTCCCAGGCCAGCCGAGAGACATAGTCCCTCCAGTGTGTCCTGGGTCTTCCTCAGGGCCTCCCAAGGGAGGCGTCCAGGAGGCATCCGGAACAGATTCCCTCAGCTGGCTCCTCTCGACGTGGAGGAGCAGCAGCTCTACTCCGAGCTCCTCCCGTGTGACTGAGCTCCTCACCCTATCTCTAAGGGAGCGCCCAGCCACTCTGCGGAGGAAACTCATTTCAGCCGCTTGTATCGGCGATCTCGTCCTTTCGGTCATTACCCAAAGCTCATGACCATAGGTGAGGGGAGGAAGGTAGACTGACGGTAAATCGAGAGCTTTGCCTTTCAGCTCAGCTCCTCTTCACCACAACGGTCTGATACAGCGACCACATCACTGCCGACGCTGCACCGATCCACCTGTCAATCTCACGCTCCATCCTCCCCTCACTCGTGAACAAGACCCCGAGATACTTGAACTCCTCCACTTGAGGCAAGGATTCCAAACGCTCTAACTGAATATGAAAATGTACCTGCAGACTGTGGTCCACTCGTGCTGCTGCCTTATGGTCCCATAGACGCCGTGCTCGTTGGTAGTACACCCCTTTAATGGTTTCTGTCTCTGGGATTTCAGTGAAGAATCGGTCCACGCTGCTGTCATCACTGCTGACCGAGTACGTGCTGAAGTCATGGTTGGCGTTACTGATGATCGGCATTGTGGGTAAGAGGAGCGAGGGGGGCGAGGAGAGGACTGGAGTTTACTGAAAAAAGAGAATACAACTAAATAAATAATGTGCCAAAAACACATCTTCTAATTTAAGTAACTATCGAGATACTTAAGGGACATAATGCTCACTTGGTGCACTGCTCTGTCTGAAGCTTGTTAGCTTTATTTTTAACAGAATCGGATCAGAAAGAGCTGCTTTAGTTGGAACTAAAACAGGTGAGCTGATGTCTTCACACATAAAATGACAGTTACAAGGAAGCTAGCATTTGCCAACAGTTTTTTCTGAAAATCAAACTCCTAAACAGGACCGTACACACTGGTATTGATCACAGGCTCGTGTGTTGTTTGAATCTATTCTGTATTTTTTCTAATGTCTTTTTCTAAACTTTCCTGGCTGTGTTCGCTAATGTGTGCCTTGTGTCCCCAAAGACATGAGTAAGTGGCAGTGGAAAGGGCTTCAAGACAAGACAGATACATGGCAGAGTGGTTATCCCATCTCCTCCACTTGGTAAGGAGGTTGTGGGTTAGACTCCTGATCTCTGTCTGAAGTCTGCTCCAAACAACTGACCACTGAACCACTGCATTAACTGACAGAGGATTGGCTGTAGACCTCTCATGTATTTTGCATAAAAGTGCCTCTTTAAAATTAGACTGAACCGTAATTGGTGCTGGTACCGGAATGTTTTCATACTATATTAGTGATTAAGAGTTATATCTGATTATCAGAATTAGAGTAAGACCACACAATGTAATAAACAATACTTTTATTTTGTGTTGAAAATTACAATATTGTCGATATTTTAAAATGATCATGTGGGTATCAAAGTCAGTATTGAGTACCAAGTCTGTTCTTCAGTATTGAAATCAAGCTTCAGATTTTAGTATCGTGACAACACCATATCAGACATATCACAAATCTGATTTTTGTTTTGAAGAAATGCAAAATTTGAAATATATCGAGCAAGGTTAGGTTAAGCTTAAAGGTGCATTGTGTAACTTTTTGGTTGGGGGTCCGTCACCTGCTTGTTTCTATGGATACGTCGTTGCTCTGCCTGGAATGTTCCACAGTGTGACATTATACAGCTCTTTACATTTATTCAATTACAGGGGGTTTTAGAGCTCAAAAATACCTAGAAAAACAGACATTCTGACTGTGAGCGGGGTCGCCTCTCCACAGATCTGACCTGTAACTTGGTGTAGTTTGGGCTCCGTGAAGATAGAAAGGTTTAATGCCATACTGTGAAACATTCCGAGTTGAAGCAATAACATCTAACCCTAACCCTTCAGCAGAAAAGTTACACAATGCACATTTAAGGTACCCTTTATTGTCACCGTAGGGACATTTGTAATCTGCATTTGACCCACACATAAACACTCCCTTTTGGTTTATTTTTATTCTGTCATTAATATTATTTAATTTTATTAATTTGCTGTTTTTATTGTCTTGTTTTGTCTGCAAACAGTTTGTCTTCTGTCTCGTCATTGTTATTGATGTTTTGGACCTTTAATCTTGCATTTAAATGTTTTTTTTTTTTTTAATGTATGTATGCTTTAAATAAAAAAAAAAAGAATGAATGAAAGAAAGAAGGAAAACTGTCTCAAAACATCATCAGGATAATAAAAAAAAATACGTAGTTATTAAAGAAGACATTGAGCTTGTGTCTGCTGTATAATTAAAGATATAATCTATGACACTGTGGATCATTTAGACGTTTTAAATCACAAAAATCATCAAAAACAGGCATGTCTTCATGTTCCTCAGTCTTCCAGGCGAATCGGCCCATTGACTTTAAGCAGCATTTTTCTGCCTTGATAAAACCAACATCAAATAATCAGTGTGAGCTTGAATAAAAGTCTCAGTTTATTCTAACTTGTTATTTATGCACAGATTTGGACCGCTCACTGTACTGAAACATAAGTCTACGACACTCGACTGGGCCTCTGCTTCGCTTGAGGAAAAACGGTTGGACACCCCTGATCTAAAACGACTTCACAAGCAAGGACCACGCCACAAAAACGGAATACGGTGATGTTTAATGACGATGGATAGACGGAAGGAGACTCTGGAGACTCAGGACTGGGAGGAGACTCAGAATGGCGGCTCTGTCTCAGGTGGTCATCCCGGCCGATTCAGGACCCCCCCTTCCTTTGTAGCTGATGTCTTCAGGATGAACGAAGACATGGGCGGAGACAGGCGGTGTTGTCGGGATAGGCCTGTGTAAAAAGGGCTTCTGGGTAACTGAAGGTGTGGTTGAGCTGAGCTGTGGTTGGCTGGAGAGGAGCAGGAAGAGGTTGAGGCGTGGTCCTGCTCCTGAATCACAGTCGATCATAATAACTCCACTTAAAAAACGAAACAAGTCTGCGAACTTCTGCGTCGGAAAACTGCGGTGACGTCGCTGCGAAACAACAAAGAGCCACGCAGCTGTTGGCACCTCCGATGGACAGCTGCAGATCACACCAGTATCACACGAGTAGCAGATTTATTTATTTTTTATTGTACCAAAACAACGCTGCCAAATCCAAATCCTTTTTTGTGTTCTGGAAAAATAACTAAAAAAATAAATTTGTGGAACTTTTCTGGTGGAGGGTCCATCGCCTGGTAGTCTCCGTGGAGATATTGCCTGGAATGTTCCACAGTGGCATTACACTACACGTTTACCTCTATAGAGACAGCAAGTGACGCCACAGGGCCACGTTACATGTCAGCTCTGTGGAGAGGCGAGCCCACTCAGAGTAAGAATGCAACGTTTTTAGGTCAATAAAAACCCATGTTATTGAGTAAATGCAAAATGGATACGTTTAATGCCATATACCGGGACATTCCAGACAAAACGATAAGATTTCCATAGAGACAAGCAGGTGGCAGACCCTGCACTAGAAATGTTACACAGTGCAGCTTTTTGTAGGCTATACTCGTGTAAAGTCAGTTGTGCAGTCTGAATCCAAATCCTGTGTCTGGGTGGGTTTCCTCTGGACACTCTGGTTTCTCCCATCAACTCAAAACAACTTTTTACACAGAATGGGGGACGGGTCCATTTGCGTGCTCCGGTCTGCACTCAGGCTAAAGAGCACAAAAACAGAAATAACCCAGATGCCCCGATGAGCAGCGTCCATTACAAGTCAACATCCCCATGATTTATTCAGCACCACGATTCTAATAATAAACCGGTGTAACCTCCACACTTACTCAAAGAAAGGTTTACGCTAGAAGGTCCACATGGGGTTAATAATTTATACTACAGCAAAAAGCAATGTTACAATTAAGGCTGGAGGAAGTCAGTCAGTTGGCGTGTCCTTGGGCAAGACACTTAGCCCATATTACGCTGTTTTCTGATCTATGTTCTAATGTTTTCTCATCACAAACAGACCTGGAGTTGTGTTTTGTTTCATTCGCACGTTTAACGCACAAACCCTGCAGATTTATTTATGCTGAGTTCTTCTCTCAAACTGAAAACACTCTATTCCACCTTGTGATGTCATGCGGTAATACAGGAAGTGCTCTACTGTGTTTTTAAACTCCACACACCTTCACTAGAATCATTTGGATAATTTCAACCCTGGAAACGCCAATTTCTACTGAACAAAAGGTAAAAGGAGTGGTTAAAAACTGTTGAAAACTACCGCTTCATGACATCACAAGGTGGAACAGAACATTTTTAGATTTGGAGATATAGACAGACTAATAATAAAGTGTTACTCAAACATTGTGAATGAAACAAAACACAACTCCAGGTCTGTTTTTGAGGAGGAAACAGCTTTATAATAAGTCTTAAAGCTCACAAGAGTCAATTTTGCGTAATCGAGGACCTTTAATAGCGTGTGTACGGTGCGGTACGAAACAAAAAATAATTTAAACTGTGGTAAAATAAAAATAAAAAGTAAAAATAAGGGCATGTGTTAAAATAAGGTAATAAAAATAGTCTTAGGTAAACAAATACAATATACAGTACGGGGAGAACAGCAGTGTAAAACTATGAAACAAACAGGGGCGCAAACAGGAGCTCTGACCAGTGTTGTTGTGTCCTTGAGCAAGACACTTCACCCACGCAGTGCAGTGTGTTTCGATTTTGAAGTCTAAAATTCTCTTGCAGTACAACAAAACTACAGTCAGTATTGTCAGTTACATAAAAAATACTGTTAAAATAGTTAAAAATACTGAGAGAAAATGTCAAACTGGTCACCTGGTTTATGGAAACAAATCAGCTTAAAGCCAGACCGTGGAACATTCCAGTACAAACATCTCCATGGAGACAAGTACACAGTGTTTCATAAACTATTCAGTATTTATACAAAGCTGACATCACTTTCTACATTTTGGTTTTCATGCAGTCTGTGCTGTCCTTGTGTTCTGGAAAAAAATACATTAAAAAAATAAAAATAAATACATTTTAAGGCGCAGTGTGGAACTTTTCTGGTGGAGGGTCCATCGCCTGGTCCTCTCCCTGGAGATACTGCCTGGAATGTTCCACAGTGGCATTACACTACACGTTTACCTCTACAGAGACAGCAGGTGACGCCACAGGGCCACGTTACATGTCAGATCTGTGGAGAGGCGAGCCCGCTCAGAATAAGAATGCAACGTTTTTAGGTCAATATAAACCCATGATATTGAGTATGTTTAATGCCATATACCGGGACATTCCAGACAAAACGATAAGATTTCCATGGAGACAAGCAGGTGGCGGACCCTGCACTAGAAATGTTACACAGTGCAGCTTTTTGTAGGCTATACTCGCGTAAAGTCAGTTGCGTAGCCCCTATTTAACATTTGAGTTATTTTTTGAGTTATTTTTGGCCATTATAATCGCGTCACAAAATCTCCATATTGTCCCATGTCTAGTCCTGATATACGCAGGAGACCAGATGTCCCGGGACAGTCCCAGTTTTGAGCCCTGTGTCCCCTGTCCCTGCAGATTTATCCAAAACCAGTGATTTGTCCCAGTTTTAAATAAGAAATGTCCCAGATGTCCATATTTTAACCACTTTGATCCCCACCAACAATAAAGACTGGGATATACTGTCATTTGTTTAGCTAAAATACAGAAAACTGAGCTTGAAAATGACCATAAGAAAGAGAGAAGTCCCTCAGATTATGATAATGACCCATAAAGTAAGTTAAAAATGGACAATGTCACACTCTCTTTTCACTATTTTATTTATATCAACCATCCCAACCCGGGTGTGTCCCAGTTTTTAATTCTTAAAATCTGCTCACTGGATATTCTCTTAAATTTCTCAAACCAGTTCAGTTTTAACACGATTTTTAAAATAGTCTTGAATCTTACTTGAGTTTACGCGGGACAGTGCGCTGGGGGCTCCGTGATCTTCGTTTTTCTCGTACGTTCGGTCATTTTTCCTTCCCTTTCGCTGGTACAAACTCGGAATTCGCAACCGGTGTCCACTCCACAGCCGCTCGGATCCGGTAAAGACTCGGTACGTCCCGTGTAACTTGTTTTACGTCTCTCTCCGCTGGATCAAATCAAGTGGGTCCGGTCTGCGTCTCTCTCCATCGGTCCGAAGTGTGTCCGTGCGCGGGGGAAAGGCGCGCTGATCCCGGGGAGTCCTGCCGCCGCTGCTGCCGCTCCTCTGGCTCTGAGCGCACGGTTCTCTCTTTCTCACTCACTCTCTTCTTCTTCTTCTTCTTCAACATCATCATCATCCCTCCATCCATATCCTCACCCCGCCCCTCCCCTCTCCGCTCCGTGCGCGCTAAAACCCACGAGGACTGCCCACGTTTCCAAGAAGAACACGCGCGTAATGACCGATAACTTCATTAGCCAGTGTTTTTCAGAGGATGTCAGCAAATTAGTGCAAATTATTATTATTTTTTATACCATTATAGTCTAAGTAATTAAGTAAAAGTTAAAGCTGCACTACGTAACTTTTCTGGTGTAGAATTCGCCTGCTTAACTTCGTGGGTAATGTTCCACAGTATGGCATTAAGCGTATGTTTCTTACAATGCAGTTACGGGTGTTTTAGATCAAAGATACATCAAACGTCTTACTGTGTGTGGGCTCGCCTTTCCACAGATCCGACCCGTAAATTTGCTTGTCTCCATGGAGGTAGGTCTGTTGAATGCCATACTGTGGAATTTTCGCGGGTAAAGCAATACTTTTCACCATCCGAGTAGGTTATTTTGCTGTTCACGGGTCCAGAATGATGAAAAGTTACGACTGTTGCCATAGCAATTAACAATTCAAAACAAAGTGTCACCGTATAACAGGAAGATGAAACCTGTGAACAGACTTTGGGCGACTGATGGTTTACACAGACATCATTCAAGGCAAAGCAAAAACATCTCCATGGCGATAATTAAGTGGCGGAACCTCCAGCAGAAATGTTACACAGTGCAGCTTTAAGCATTGTTTCCGAAGGTGCCGACTGAAACTGCAGCAGCTCCAGAGAATCGTGTCTGGGGTCATTTCTATTACGGCTCTGAACAGGAACCAGGTGCAGCCTGTTAATACTTTAATTGTCCGTGTTGAGTGAATAATTAGTCCTGATTAAGTCCAGTTTAGTCCAGTTTAGTCCAGTTTTAGTCCAGTTTAGTGCAGTTTTAGTACAGTTTTAGTTCATCTTAGTCCAGTTTTAGTCCAGTTTAGTGCAGTTTTAGTACAGTTTTAGTTCATCTTAGTACAGTTTAGTGCAGTTTTAGTACAGTTTTAGTTCATCTTAATCCAGTTTTAGTGCAGTTTAGTCCAGTTTTAGTCCAATTTAGTCCAGTTTTAGTACAGTTTAGTCCAGTTTTAATCCAATTTAGTCCAGTTTTAGTTCAGTTTAGTCCCGTTTTAGTCCAGTTTAGGCCAAGTTTAGTTCAGTTTAGTCCAGTTTAGTCCAGTTTTAGTCCAGTATAGTCCAAGTTTAGTCCAAGTTTTGTCCAGTTTAGTCCAGTTTAGTCCAGTTTTAATCCAGTTTAGTCCAAGTTTAGTCCAGCTCAGTCCAGTTTTAGTTCAAATTAGTCCAGTTTTAGTCCAGTTTAGTCCAAGTTTAGTCCAGTTTAGTCCAACTTTAGTCCAGCTCAGTCCAGTTTTAGTCCAGGGTCAGTCCTTAGGTGATTAGATATTCAGGTTTTGTCTCAAGTAGGCCTCATTCTGACAGGGTGGTGGCAGGTTACAGCAGCTCCTGGAAAAATTGTCTACGAGGTTCCCTGAGCAGCCGGACCCTTCTACATTCTGTTTGAATCCAGAAGGGTCTGGAACGGACCACAGAGCGAGAAAAACCTCTGTCCAAACCACAACTGCTCATTTGTATCACGTGTCTCTCAAATGCAGAAGAAACACCTCCTCTCCAAAACTCCTGTAACACTGAGAACTTTTACCCGAGATAAGTCATAGTTTGATGCTTCGATTGTTGATTCTGTAAAAATCCGCTCTATTTTTCAGTCTTTTCTGTTGTTTCTTCTCTTTTTTTACCGCCATGTTTGTTTTTGACATGAACAGAGCATGCTTCTCTCTGATTGGTTAATCCGCCTGTCAGTCACGCCCTCTGAAATCAGGGAGACGGGACACAGCTCCAGATCCACTCGTCTTTGTAAAGTTTTGTCAAAGTGTAACTGAGAGGTGAAATTGTGCATTTAATTATAAAGCGTTAGGAAGCGCCCGTTAGCATGCTAGTTGTTGTTGGCTTTGCCGTCACAGCAAAACTCCACTCTGGCCTCTGGAAGGTGCTTATAAACTCATCGTGGTGAATAATTAGGATGTTCTGAATGCTTAAGGTCAGTGAGGAAGAACTATTTCTGTTTTTCATGTTTTTAAGACAGAAAAAATCATATACAGCGCCTTAGGTATTAATGCCATACTGCGAAACATTACAGAAAGAGAGTGCGTAGAGTGATAGAGAAGGAGAAAGCTTTAAAATAGCGTAAATGTTGGTCCATGTGTGGAGGCTCATGGAGAACAGATGACCCGCGCCTTAATTAGACTCGGCGCCACTTTGTCTTTGAATAATTGTGTGTGTCGCCGTGGAAACTGATTGGGTTCAAGTGCATCATTAGGAAAAGTGTTTTAGATGAAGGAGGAGAGAGAGAGGGGAGGAGGAGAGATAAAGAGAGGGGAGGAGAGAGAGAGAGGGGAGGAGAGAGAGAGAGAAGGAGAGATAAAGAGAGGGGAGGAGAGAGAGAGAGAGAGGGGAGGAGAGAGAGAGAGAGGGGAGGAGGAGAGAGAGAGAGAGGGGAGGAGGAGAGATAGAGAGAGGGGAGGAGAGAGAGAAAAGAGAGAGAGAGAGGGGAGGAGAGACAGAAGAAGAGAGATAAAGAGAGGGGAGGAGAGAGAGAGAGAGGGGAGGAGAGAGAGAGAGGGGAGGAGGAGAGATAGAGAGAGGGGAGGAGAGAGAGAAAAGAGAGAGAGAGAGGGGAGGAGAGACAGAAGAAGAGAGATAAAGAGAGGGGAGGAGAGAGAGAGAGAGGGGAGGAGAGAGAGAGAGGGGAGGAGGAGAGATAGAGAGAGGGGAGGAGAGAGAGAAAAGAGAGAGAGAGAGGGGAGGAGAGACAGAAGAAGAGAGATAAAGAGAGGGGAGGAGAGAGAGAAAGAGAGGAGAGAGAGAGGAGGAGGAGAGAGCTAAAGGCAAGGAGAGACAGAGGAGAAACAGAGAGGAAGAGCGAGAGAGTGGGGAGGAGAGAGAGAGGAGGAGAGACAGAGGAGGAGGGGAGGAAAGAGAGAGACAAAGAAAGAACTAAAAGGGGTATCTACCCCTCTTAGGATGGATGGATAGATGGATAGATATATAGAGGCAGAGCGAGAAAGAAAGAGGGAAGAGAAATGAGGGAGTTAAGAGGGGTTGATAGATACATACATACAGATAGATAGATAGATAGATAGAGAGAGAAAGGAGTGAGAGTCTGAGACGTTCATCTATCGCAGAGGTTCAGATGTGATACAGATTCAGGATTAGAGTTCACATTAGTGTTTGAGTTTGAGCTCAGAACGACCGACAAAAACAGCGGTTCTTTTCTTACATATTTAAAGGTGCAATGTGTACGCTGCAAAATGTAAGATATAAACACTTAAATCTATCAGAGAATGACTTAAACGTAGTGAAATTATCTGTCCATGCAGCAAGATAATTTTACTTGACAAGTTCTCTTAAAATAAACTAGAATTAAACAGTCTCAGAACTAGTAAGTAGATAATAAATCTGAAACAAATATGAATAATCTGATATAAGTTTTAAAATCTTGGCCAAATCAGAGAAATTTGCAGCGTAACTTTTCTAGTGGAGCGTCCGTCAAACGCTTTTCTCCATGGAGCTGTTATTCCTTTGTCTGGAATGTTTCACAGTATGGCATTAAACCTTTCTATCTGCATGGAGACCAAACCAGACCGAGGTACAGGTCAGATCTGTGGAGAGGCGACCCCGCTCACAGTCAGAATGTCTGTTTTTCTAGGTATTTTTGAGCTCTAAAACCATCTGTAATTGAATAAATGTAGTAGAGCTGTTTAAAGTCATACTGTGGAACATTCCAGGCAGATCAGTGGGATATCCATAGAAACAAGCAGGTGACAGACCCCCAGCCAAAAAGTTACATAGTGCAGCTTTAAAGAGGGGGTATTATGCAACATTTTTTAAAACTTTCTACCATGATATAAAGTTGTTCCTTCATCAAGAACGTGCCTGAAGAGGTTTCATATGTCATCCATGCACGTTTGAGTCATTTAGCGATCTCTCCCAGGCTCTATTCCAACCCTCCTCATGGTTAGTAGTACGAGTCTGTACAAGGCTCCGCCCTCAAGCCCACGTCACCCACGCTCCCACACGACAATTCTACGTAAATACACAAAAACACAATACAAAACTGTACACAACAGCTTCACAAACCTGATGTGCAAAAGTTTCATGATGATGTTCTGATGGCGCTCTGAAGGGAGAGTGACTTAGCACAGAGAGCAATGGGAGGGTAGACTCAAATAAAGTATAAAATAAGTATAAAGATGCTGATATGTATAATTTTGGGTGAATATAGCATAAAAAGGTAACATAGTGATCTAAATATGTTCTGTATTCGCAGTTAATACCCCAAAAAAGTGTAATACTCCCTCTTTAAAATGATAATAATGTAATAAAATAATAATGTAATAAAATAATAATAATGTTCACATGATCCGAAACTTTATACCAGGACCATTCAAAGAGAGCCAGATCTTTTTGGAGGTTGTGTGTCGCCGCTGTTACACAATATGGGGTGACACAATAATCCCCAAACCAGATCTGTTTCCATAATAATGTAAAAACAACTGATGAAACCAGGACTGGACTAGTACCAACTGGGTCTGAACCAGGACTATGTCAGAACTAAATCAGGACTAAAGCGTTAAACCAGAACTAACTCAGAATTAAACTAGAACTTCTATGTCTTTCTCGCTTTCTCAGTCCAGGTTCAGACCAGGTTTAATCCAGGTTTAGTCCAGGTTTAATCCAGGTTTAGTCCAGGTTTAGTCCAGGTTCAGACCAAGTTCAGTCCAGGTTTAGTCCAATTTCAGATGAGGTTCAGTCCTGGTTTAGTCCAGGTTCTGTTCAGTTTTAGTCCAGGTCCAGTCCAGGTCTAGTCCAGGTTCAGACCAGGTTCAGACCAGGTTTTGCCCAGGTCTAGTCCAGCTTTAGTCCAGGTTCAATATTAGTTTAGTTTAGTTTTTGTTTTGTTTTTACTTTCTACCATGTTATAACGTTGTTTCTTCATCTTTCTCTTTCTCTCTTTCTCCATTTCTCTGGAAAATAAAAACACAGATCTGAAGTTTGGTCTTGGACAGTCCACACAAACTCCAAACAACAGCACCACATCTCCATCCATCCATCCATCCCTCCATCCATCCATCCATCTTTCTCTCCTCTCTCTCTTTCTTTCAACCACCTGTGATTGAATAAATGTAAAGTAGATCTGTTTAATGTCACACTGTGGAACATTCCAGGCAGATCAGTAATAGAAAGAAGCAGGTGATGGACCCCCAATCATAAAGTTACTTCTTATTTTACTTATTTTAATCGTGTCCCATACCAGTACTCGTGGGTTACTTCAGTTTATTGAAGTATCTGTGGTATCTGCGGTTTATCTCGGTACTGGAAGTGAAAAACCTGGTGAAATGAGACACTGAAACATAAGTGTGTAACTAAACCACAACGAAGCCGCTGCAGACACGAGGCTGTGATGTGGACAGGAGCTGGAGACAATGGACGCATTTTACTCAGACATCTGTGTGTGTTTTTCAGAGACCGGCCAAAGACACTTCGCTCTGCCAGGTTTCATCAAAATAAACCGTTGATTCTGAACGTGGTTTTTCTGGAGAAATGTGGAAAAATGCTCTTTGTGTTTTACTGATCATTAAAGGGCCCGTATGACGCTATTTTCTGATATAATGTCGTTTCTTAATCACAAACACACCTGGAGTTGTGTTTTGTTTCATTCACACATGTTTAACGCACAAACCCTGCAGATTTAGGCTGAGTTTTTCTCTCAAACTGAAACCACCTTGTGATGTCATGTGGTAATACAGGAAGTGCTCCACTGTGTTTTTAAACTCCACACACCTTCACTAGAATCATTTGGATCATTTCAGCCCTGGAACTGCAAATCTCTATTGAACTAAAGGTAAAACTGTAGCTGTTAAACTTGAAATCATGACATCACAAGGTGGAACGGAGCATTTTGAGCTTTGGAGATGTAAACAGACTAATAATAAAGAGTTACTCAAACATATGTGAATATTGTCTCTTGTTTATAGCTGTGATTTTATAGTTTATTTTATAGTTTATTACTTATTTTTCTATTTTATTTTGACTTGTACATATACATTTATTTTTATAATTTTGTCTTTTGCTCTTTTTTGCTACACCATCTATTTTTGTTACTCTCTGTTATTATATTATATTGTGATGTTTGAACTACTGTATCCAAATAATTTCCCTTGTGGATCAATAAAGTTTGTTTAAGTCTAAGTCTAATGAAACAAAACAAAACTCGAGTCTGTTTTTGAGGCGGTAACATGGCCCAAAGCTCATAAGAGTCCGTTTGTGTAAATAGTTCTTTTAAAGACCTGCACAAAAAGCCAAAATTTGACTGAAATCTCAATTTCAGTGGAGAAATTACCAGATCACAAAAGCTGCGATTATTTAGGAAATAAAATGTCCTCTGCAAAGAACAGAATGTCCTGTTTTTTAAAAGGGGCACTGTGTAACTTTTTGGCTGCATTTCCATCACCTTGTTTCTATGGATACATCATTGTTCTGCCTGGAATGTTCCACAGTGTGACATTAAACAGCTCTACTTTACTTTTATTACACTTATAGCTCAAAAATATCAGTCTAGGTTCAGTCCAGATTCAGTCCTGGTTCAGTCCAGGTTCAGTCCAGTCCCTTGCCTCATCGTGGACACGGCGGCTGTGGCCCTGATCTGGACCTGGTTCAGTCCTGGTTTAGTCCTGGTTCAGTCCAGGTTCAGTCCAGGTCCAGTTCAGGTTCAGGCCAGGTCCAGTCCCTTGCTTCATCGTGGACACGGCGGCTGTGATCCTGATCTGGATGAACACAGATTATGGTTTAATCCGTGTTCGAGGTGAAGCTCATGATCAGAAAACAGGAGAAATCCAATCAGAGCACAGATTATGCAAGAGTCTGTTTAAAGTGAATCAGTTTGAACCTCGGCTCTCGGGCCAATCCTGCTCCAGATTAATATTCTGGTTTTACAATCAACAAAACATGAAGTTATTATCTACAGTTTAGAACTAAATACCAGAGAGAGAGTTCAGGAGTTTGGTGGTTTGGGTGAAACGGTGAAGCCAAACCAAAACAAACACGGCAGCGCAGACAGACGCACTTCAGACTATTGTGACAGAAACACAGACTGTTTTATTTGTGTATTTGTGGTGTGGATCTATAATAAAAACTGGATAAGCCCCTCCCCCTCTGTCCACGCTCTAGTGGACGCTCCAGGTACTGCAGCTCCCGGGAGTTTGGGCCCAAAAAGAATCCTCCCATAGAGCGCAATGCATTTTGGGAATTCAAACTGCCCGTGTTCTGACAGGGCATCCGGCTTTCACAGAGGTCGGATTTGTAGGATTTTTTTCTATTTTCACAACATAAACTTTTTTAAAATTTTAAATCCTCAAAGCTCCTAAAAGTGATCTTTGTCAGACTGAGCCTTGTCCCGCTCTGAGCTGTGCTCGCTCTGCAGCTCTCGTTCTGATTGGTCCAAATGCTCCACGCCGTGCTCTGATTGGTCCAAACGCTCCACGCCGTGCTCTGATTGGTCCAAACGCTCCACGCCGTGCTCTGATTGGTCCAAACACTTCATTTTTTTCCCATTATTTTTGGGCCCATGAGCCAATGAGCCCAGGCCACTGAAAACAACACGACGTCATCTTCAGATTTTATTATAGTTCTGTGGTTTGTGGAGGGAAAGATATCTTTGCTTTTCTCTTTTTTTTCTCTCTTTTCTCTACTATTTTATTTTTACTTGTTACTTAAGTCTTATTTGACACGAGTCTCTTGTTATTTTTGCTACTTATTCAGAGCAACTTCAACCAGGATGGAGGATTCTGTCTCAGTAGGTCCTGGTCAGAGTCAAATCAGATTGTTGTTGGTTTATAGTAGTTCATGAACAAGTTCGCTCTTTTGAAACGTTCCTTAAAGGTGCATTGTGTAACTTTTCTGGTGGAGGGTCAGTCAGATGCTTTTCTCCATGGAGATGTTATTTCTTTGTCTGGAAAGTTTCACAGTAGGGCATTAAACCTTTCTATCTTCATGAAGACCTCACAGTCAGAATGTTTGTTTTTATAGGTATTTTTGAGTTCTTAACCCGCCTGTGATTGAATAAATGTAAAGTAGAGCTGTTTAATGTCACACTGTGGAACATTCCAGGCAGAGCAATGACATCGCCATAGAAACAAGCAGGTGACAGACCCCCAACCAAAAAGTTACACAGTGAAAAAGTATTAAAGTACCTGTTTAAAAATGTACTTAAAGAGTAAAAAGTATTTTGCAAAGACTTTAGAACATTTAAAGGATGAAATAAAAAAAAAACAGAATTTAAATCTCAGGATATAGTTATCCTCATATTCCCAAACTGGAAACTCAAGTTAAATGTGCTAAAAAGCCATTTCTCTCAGCCATTTCAACAGGTCTCAAGCCGTAAAGAAAAGTACTTTTTATTTTTCAGAAGTAGAAAGTACAAATACCTGCTCTCAAATGTAGTGAAGTAAAAGTAAAAAGTATCCACTGTAAAAATGTACTTGTGCATCGTGTAACGTCTTTTCAGGTGGAGGGTTCGTCACATGTTTTGTTTTCATGGAGATGTGTTCTATTTTCTATCTCCATGGAGACCAAACCAGACCAAGTTACAGGTCAGATCTGTGGAGAGGCGACCCCGCTCACGGTCAGAATGCCTGTTTTTTTTTTAGGTATTTTTGAGTTTAAAACCATCTGTAATTAAGTAAATGTAAAGTAGAGCTGTTAAATGTCATAGTGTAGAACATTTTGAAGCAGAGCATTGAGAAACAAGAAGGTGACAGACCCCTAAACAAAAAGTTACATAGTGCACCCTTAAGTAAAGTACAGATCTAAAATTCGGAGATCTGGTTTGTATCACAGTCTTCCACCTTTCCTCTGCCTCCAACACAAGATAAACAGATGAAAACAAAACGCTTCTCTGCTCCACAAGATTATTTCCCTACGTTTTTAATCTCCATCTATCACAAAAACTCCCCCAGTGCCCTGAAAATCTCATTTGCATAATAAACTTGTGACAAACTCCAAAACACAGCTCTGATAAATCGCCCGTGCTTTTCATTTGGGCCTCTGCTAAACCCACAGACCGCGTAGAGCTTCTGTCGGAGAAGGTTAACGCGGTTCACTGAAATCTGTGGTACTCTGAAATGAAACAAAACCCCAGAGAATTGCTTTGCTCTCTCTCAATTTACTCCGAGCCACCGGGGGAGCCGTGCAGCGGAGCGTCTGATAACTGCGCCTTTAAGTCAACCGCAAACGCAAGGCACACTCAGACTTGTGTTAATTAACGAAAGGAGTCGGGCTTATCAGGTTCACACAAAAGGCACCGCTCTGCCAGCTCTGAACAACCGGCAACGCATGCACTCAAGTCATTTAAAGGAGACGTAGAAAATGGACTTTTCAGAGCTTCTGACCGTGTTATCATAGTTTCCCTTCTCATTTACTCTCTTGAAGTTGTGTTCAGAGTGATTCATGGATGTTTGAGTTGAGATCTTTATTCTCCTTTATTCAAAACGTGATTTCTTAAGTTAGTTTCTTAATGGTTGATACACGTAGGATTCATTTTGGTACAAGTGAAAAAGAATCTGCTGCTCGTCATTTTAGATGGATATTGTGATTTAAAATGTCCAAAATATACAGATCACAGTTTTTTTTTATTTATGTATTATTTATTAATTTATTAATTTATTTATTTATTATTATTATTATTATTATTATTATTATTATTATTATTATTATTATTTATTTTTATGGTTATTTTTTCATCCCATATATCACTCAGAGTCAGAATTTTGGTGGATGATCAATATTGATTTGTTAGTCACATTATTTCCAACAGAAACATCCGTCCAGGTTCACTCTGTTGTCCCTGTAGGGAAATTTGTCCTCTGCATTTGACCCATCTCCAGATCTTAAGCAGGTCTTGGTCATGAGTCAGGACTTCGCTGGAGGATGTTTTGGGTTGACGGTTGAGGTGTGAGTGCAGAATTACCCGTAAAGGTTCAGAAATATCACTTTATTCTCTTATTTACTGGCTGGATTTACTGACTTCCAGTTCATTTTATAATTGATTTGAAGATTTTATTGTTTGTTTTTAAAGCTTTGAATGGACTGGCCCCATGTTACATCTCAGACCTTATCCAGATTTACTCCCCCGTGCGCTCTGAGGTCCGAGGTCCAGCTCCAGCTCATGAGGCCTAAGACGAGACTTAAAACCAGGGGGACGGGACCTTCTCTGTGGCTCTGGAACGCTCTGCCCCCCAAGTCCGAACAGCCCGTCTGTGCGTGAGTCGTGTGGTCCTCTGTGTCTTTTATTTATTTTTATGTTTTTGTACATTTGTATTATTTATTAGTATTCTTGCTCTTGATTTTTGTCTGATTTTACCAGTTTTATTGTCTTAACGAGGACTAGTGCAGTTAAATTTAAGAGCTTTAGTTTATATTTCTATTGGATATGTTTTATCTGTATTGTGCCTCACTTTGGAAACTGTTTTATTTATGAAATGTGCCGTATAAATAAAGTGAATTGGATTGGATGATTATTGAAAATTTACAATATGCCGTTTTCCATTTTGATTTTTCCTTAACATTTTTCGAAAAACACCATTCAGAACTCTAAGTATGAGTAAAAATTATGTTGTCTGAAAGCCTGAAAGTTACTCCCAGAAGTACAAATGTATAAAACGGTAAATATACAGAGTTAAATACCTGCTTCATGCCCGTGTGCTGTACTGTGTGATGCTTCATTAAAGTTTGAGCTCATGTCCAGCTCCAGTGTCAGGGTGAGAAGGTCTGTGAGATCATGTGACACAGGGATCCTCTGACACCTGCGCACAAAAACACTGTGAACAATGAGACACACACACAGGACCACGCACGACCACACACGACCACACACGACCACACACAACCACACACGACCACACACTTGAACTTACACTGCACTGTATTATGCAAGACTTGGCTTTAAAGGTCCATATTACTCTATTTCTGATCTGTGTTTCAATGTTTCCTCATCACAAACAGAACTGGAGTTGTGTTTTGTTTCATTCACACATTTTACACACAAACCCTGCAGATTTAGGCTGAGTTCTCAAACAGAAAACACTCCACCCGGTTCCACCTTGTGATGTCAAACAGGAAGTGCTCCACTGTGTTTTTAAACTGCATACACCTTCACTAGAATCACTGGAATTGCCCATCTCTATTGAACTAAAGGTAAAAGGAGCTGTTAAATTGAAAACTACCGCTTCATGACATCACAAGGTGGATCAGAGCATTTTGAGCTTTAGAGATGAGGACAGACTAATAATAAAGGGTTACTCAAACATATCGCAAGACAGTGTGATATTATTCAGATTATAGTGGTAGAATTATTTACATTTGCTGTAAAAATGATCAGTTGGATCAATTCAGCAGAATAAAAATTGGTCTGAGGGCCACATTTGACCACGGGGCCAGAGTGGTAGAAGGACTGCCACTCGCTTGTCTCCACGGGGATATTTATTTGCCTGAAATGTATTAACTCTATGGATTATATGGGCTTGAATCTCCACAGATCTGACCTGTAACCCCCCTTGTGAGCAGGAGTCGAATCCACAGCCTCCTCCGTGCTGAGAGGAGACAGTATAACAGTCGAGTTGGTCCCTTCATTCTCAGAGTCGGTGCCGTGTCCTCCGGGATCAGACAGAACGGAAACAGCAGCTCCTGACGACAGCACCAGCCCAATCCCAAAGCTCACGTTTATAATCGGACCAGAGGCATTCGAGTGTAATTCAAACACAATTATTCACCTGGTGATTGTCATTTTAAAGCCAATGTTTAAGAAAATATGACTGTGGTAAGTTAAAGGCCCTGTATCTGTATTTTATTCCATGTGATGTGATGTATTGTATAAGCAGCTCTTGAGGGTTTTTTTTTTATTATCCTGTATTTATCCCTGTAGGGAAATGATCCTCTGCATTACCCTTTTCAGGAGCAGTGGGCAGCACATCTTTCAGGCGCCCGGGGACCCATCTCCATGATCTTATAGCTCAGCTTGTCAGGACGTCAGCTGGAGGATTTTTACCTGTGGTGCATGTTTTTGGGTTGATGGGGGAAACCGGAGTGCCCAGACACGGGCAGAACATGCAAACTCCACACAGAAAGGCCCGAGCGACCCGGGGATCGAACACGGAACCTTCTTGCTGTGAGGCGTGTGTGCGAGCCACTCAGCCACCGTGCCGCTTTAAAGGTGTATTGTGTAACTTTTCTCGTCCATCAAATACTCGTCTCCATTGAGATGTTATTACTTTGTCTGGAATGTTTCACAGTATGGCGTCAGATCTGTGGAGAGGCGACGCCGCTCACAGTCAGAATGTGTTTTGTAGTCATTATTGTTGCACATTTTGGTGTATCCCTTTAGTTTGGTGTGCCCTTAGTGTTTTATTTTGACATTTGTTCTGTTTGTTGATTGTTTTCCCCACACTAATGTGTTACATCTGTGTCTGTGTGCGTTTATACCCTGTGTTCTCCTCTGATCTTTGTTGGTCCATTGTCATTTTCAGTGTCTCGTCATGGCAGTTTTGATTTTTGGATTTTGGTAATTTTTTGTTTGTTATTAAAGAACTTTAACAGCAGTCCTGCATTTTGGGTCTTCCCTCTGTTTCTACATGACAGAACGCCTGTTTTTCTAGGTATTTTTGAGCTATAAAACCACCTGTAAGTGACGGACCCCCAACCAAAAAGTTACACAGTGCACCTTTAAATCAATGCCTTTTTTGTGCGTAAATAATCTTTGCATTCTGAATTTTCTGTTGATGACGCAGGTATAGACTGATCTCTACTTCCTGTATTTTTGTACTTTTCATTTCAAGTTTTCTTCACAAACTGCCACTGAACAGTTATGCACATTTATGATAATCAAGTGACAATATTAAAGAGGGGGTATTATGCAAATTGACTTTTTGGACCTTTCTACCATGTTATTTATTTGATTTATTTATTTGATTTGAGTTAATGGACAAACATGACACAACATGAACGTAAACACACTGCTAATTTCCATCCGTTGTCCCAAAGGGCTGGGGTCACAGGGGGCCAAACAATAAAATACTGCACACTCCACACACTGCACACTTCCCATTATTGCACACTTCCCATTATTGCACACTTCCCATTATTGCACACTTCCCATTATTGCACACTCCACCCATTGCACACTTCCCATTATTGCACACTTCCCATTATTGCACACTCCACCCATTTCACACTTCCCATTATTGCACACTCCACTCATTGCACACTTCCCATTATTGCACACTCCACCCATTGCACACTTCCCATTATTGCACACTCCACCCATTTCACACTTCCCATTATTGCACACTCCACTCATTGCACAGTTGCATGTTATAATGTCGTTCCCTCATCAAAAACACACATGAAGAAGTTTTAGAGTCATCCATGCATGTTTGAGTAATCTAGCGATCTCTCCTGGGCTCTATTCAAACCCTTTTTACGTTTAGCTGTAAGATTCTGTACAAGGCTCCGCCCACAAGCCCACGTTACCCATGCTCCCACACGACAATTCTCCAAAAATATACAAAAACATGATAAAAAAAACTGTACACAACGACTTCACAAACCTGATGCGATATGCAGTAGCTTCATTAGCGGGACGCACACTGATTGTGTTGTGATAACGCTCTGAAAGGGGAGAGACTTAGCATGGGGAGCAAAGAGCATCAAAACAAACCTGAAACAAATGATTTTAAAAGTTGTTTTTGGCCAATCTCAACAATAATCTCATTCTGTTCATTTCATTCTTAATGCTACCGTTAAAGTGCAAAATGTTCTGTTCGGTAACTCTGAATGATACAAACGGCAGAAGCTTCATTTCATTTTTTTTTTTTTTAATTTGTTAAGAGGGACAATGTACATTAATAAACATTACAACAAATGTAAATATACCTGAGTTAGCCGAAAAGGCTATTTTTCATCGGTAGTCCCCCTGCCAGATGTTAATAGGCATCCTAAAAATAACAGTCATAAAAATACACAATAATAATACTAATACAGTGGGAAAATTCATGGAAAACAGTACATTTTATAAAAGCAGTAACATTTAAATATACATACACACAAAGAACAATAAAATACAATAAATTAAAAGTTTTTAGTGTTGGCATGTTTGGGATTCAAAGAGCCACTTGTAAACATTAGATTTAAATGACTGAAATGTGGGTAACTCTCTGATTTGTTGGGGAACTGTGTTCCAGTGGTGTGAGGCTGAAGGAGAACACAGCCTGGCTGAATGCAGTTTTACGGAGAGGGATGATACAGTCCCCTCGAGGGGAACCTCTGGTGTGTCTGCTGGATGAAACAGTGATGAATGTAGATAAAGGAGGTGGAGCTAATCCATGCAGTGTTTTATATAATAAACAGATGTGGTGAACATTCCAGACTAAAAGTATCAGCTAAACATAATATTTATAACTGGACAATACAAATACTTTGGTTAGACTCTCAGAAACTCTTTGGTAGACGCTTGTAGACTTTCAGAAACCTCGGCGAGATGTTTATTGATTGACCCTGATGCTGTGAATCCTGCTGTGACATCATTAAAGGTGCTGTGAACGATCGCCGTGCAACAGAAGGTAGATACATAGAGAATATAAACATGTGTGTGTTCTTTTTCATCCTGTGTAACCTGATAAAAAAGCTCCTATTTTAGCCACACCTTCCCTGGGACAGACTGACAGAGGCGAGGCTGCCAATCTGCACCATCGGCTGTGTTTTGCCTAAGGACACAACAACAGTTTTTACGACTGTCTCCCATCCAAGTACTTCTGAGATCAGACGAGATCAGACTTTGACCTGGATTTACGACCAAACTGCACATTTATTTTGACTTGTACAAATATCTGCACTGGGGCGAGGCACATTTTACTCAAATACGTGAAAAGAAACGGAGGACAGGAGAATTTAAGGTTTAATTTAAATAAAAGAAGATGTATTTAAAGAGAATGAGGCAGCTGCAGATGTTTTTGGTTAACAGGTGTCTGGGTCACAGTGGTTTGACCCAGTTTGAGTCCTGATGTAGATCCGGCCTGGTCCTGTTCTAGTTCTGGTTTAGTCCTAATTTTGATGTGATGATTGTTCAAGTGTGAACACAACTTTAGACTTAGTTTAGTCCTGGTTTAGTCTTGCTTTAGTCCCTGTTCAGTCCTAGTTTAATCCTTGTTTGGTCATGGTTTAGTCCTTCTGGTTTAGTACTGGTTTAGAACTTGTTAAATCTTGGTTTAGACCTGGTTTAGTCCTGGTTTAGTCCTTGTTTAGGTCTGTTTCAACCCTGTTTCAGTCCTGGTTCAGTCCTGGTTCAGTCCTCGTTTAGTCTTGGTTTAGCCCTGGTTCAGTGGTGGTTTAGTCCTGCTTTAATCCTGGTATAGTCCTCGTTTAGACCTTGTTTAATCCTGGTTCAGTCCTGGTTTAATCTTGGTTCAGTCCTGGTTTAGTCCTGGTTTAGTCCTGGTTTAGTCCTGGTTTAGTCTTGATTCAGACCTAGTTCAGTCCTGGTTTGTTGTCAGGTGAGATGTATGAGCCGTTTTGACCTCCAGGACCATTAGTCCTGGTTTAGTCCTGGTTCAGTCCTGGTTTAGCAGTGAATCTGTCCTGGTTCAGTCCTGGTTTAATCTTGGTTCAGTCCTGGTTTAGTCCTGGTTTAGTCCTGGTTTAGTCCTGGTTTGTTGTCAGGTGAGATGTATGAGCCGTTTTGACCTCCAGGATCATTAGACCTGGTTTAGTCCTGGTTTAGTCCTGGTTTAGTTATGGTTTAGTCCTGATTTAGTCCTGGTTTAGTCCTGATTCAGTCTTGGTTTAGTCCTGGTTTAGTCCTGGTTCAGTCCTGGTTTAGTCCTGGTTTGTTGTCAGGTGAGATGTATGAGCCGTTTTGACCTCCAGGATCATTAGCAGGTTTGAGCTCATAATGAAGATCTGTCACTTAACCCTTTGAGCTCTGGTCTCTTTTCATTCATAAATTATTTATGATCTTTTTCTCACCGGGGACGCAAACCTCGACGACATTTTCCAATTCAAACTCAACCCACAAATCCGCTCAAATCAATATCCTACATGCAATTCCCAAACAAAGACAGTTTTCCCTACAGACACATGTTTAACGCACAAACCCTGCATATTTAGGCTGAGTTCTTCTCTCAGACTGAAAAAATAAACTCTGTTCCACCTTGTGATGTCATGTTGTAATACAGGAAGTGCTCCACTGTGTTTTTAAACTGTGCACCTTCACTAAAATCGCCTAGGTGAAAGGCAGCTGTTAACTGGAAACTACCCGAAAAACACTATAATTTACACTATAATTTAAAGGTGCATTGTGTAACTTTTTGGTTGGGGATCAGTCACCTGCTTGTTTCTATGGATACGTCATTGCTCTGCTTAAAATGTTCCACAGTATGACATTAAACAGCTCTACTTTACATTTATTCAATTACAGGTGGTTTTATAGCTCAAAAATAAAATGAAAAACAGGCATTCTGACTGTGAGCACCAGAAAAGTTACACAATGCACCTTTAATGCAGGTATTCTGTAACTAAATACATTTTGAGTGTTCTTCCATCTCTGTGCACAGTTGGTGTTTGGTCTCAGTCGAACAGAAGCTTGTTTGTGTATCGATGTTTCAGACAGAGGCTGGTGTTACGGAGCTGAGGATCGATCAGAGACCAGGGTTTGGTTTGAGTTTAGGCCCATTTACGATTCTTCACCACTGAATAAATGACACAGAAGACGGACGCTGCTCACACTGGGATCCTGCTGGGAGAAGGTCCATGTCCAACTATATTCTTCTATTAGCATGTGAGTGGACTAAACCAGGTCTAAAACAGGACTAAACCAGGTCTAAAACAGGACTAAAGCAGGTCTAAAACAGGACTAAACCAGGTCTAAAACAGGACTAAACCAGGTCTAAAACATGGACTAAAGCAGGTCTAAAACAGGACTAAACCAGGTCTAAAACATGGACTAAACCAGGTCTAAAACATGGACTAAAGCAGGTCTAAAACAGGACTAAACCAGGTCTAAAACAGGACTAAACCAGGTCTAAAACAGGACTAAACCAGGTCTAAAACAGGACTAAAGCAGGTCTGAAACAAGGACTAAAGCAGGTCTAAAACAAGACTAAACCAGGTCTAAAACAGGACTAAACCAGGTCTAAAACAGGACTAAAGCAGGTCTAAAACATGGACTAAAGCAGGTCTAAAACAGGACTAAACCAGGTCTAAAACAGGACTAAAGCAGGTCTGAAACAAGGACTAAAGCAGGTCTAAAACAAGACTAAACCAGGTCTAAAACAGGACTAAACCAGGTCTAAAACATGGACTAAAGCAGGTCTAAAACAGGACTAAACCAGGTCTAAAACATGGACTAAACCAGGTCTAAAACATGGACTAAAGCAGGTCTAACCAAGGACTAAAGCAGGTCTAAAACAGGACTAAACCAGGTCTAAAACAGGACTAAACCAGGTCTAAAACATGGACTAAACCAGGTCTAAAACATGGACTAAAGCAGGTCTAAAACAGGACTAAACCAGGTCTAAAACAGGACTAAACCAGGTCTAAAACATGGACTAAACCAGGTCTAAAACATGGACTAAACCAGGTCTAAAACATGGACTAAAGCAGGTCTAAAACAGGACTAAACCAGGTCTAAAACAGGACTAAAGCAGGTCTGAAACAAGGACTAAAGCAGGTCTAAAACAAGACTAAACCAGGTCTAAAACAGGACTAAACCAGGTCTAAAACAGGACTAAAGCAGGTCTAAAACATGGACTAAAGCAGGTCTAAAACAGGACTAAACCAGGTCTAAAACAGGACTAAAGCAGGTCTGAAACAAGGACTAAAGCAGGTCTAAAACAAGACTAAACCAGGTCTAAAACAGGACTAAACCAGGTCTAAAACATGGACTAAAGCAGGTCTAAAACAGGACTAAACCAGGTCTAAAACATGGACTAAACCAGGTCTAAAACATGGACTAAAGCAGGTCTAACCAAGGACTAAAGCAGGTCTAAAACAGGACTAAACCAGGTCTAAAACAGGACTAAACCAGGTCTAAAACATGGACTAAACCAGGTCTAAAACATGGACTAAAGCAGGTCTAAAACAGGACTAAACCAGGTCTAAAACAGGACTAAACCAGGTCTAAAACATGGACTAAACCAGGTCTAAAACATGGACTAAACCAGGTCTAAAACATGGACTAAAGCAGGTCTAAAACAGGACTAAACCAGGTCTAAAACAGGACTAAAGCAGGTCTGAAACAAGGACTAAAGCAGGTCTAAAACAAGACTAAACCAGGTCTAAAACAGGACTAAACCAGGTCTAAAACAGGACTAAAGCAGGTCTAAAACATGGACTAAAGCAGGTCTAAAACAGGACTAAACCAGGTCTAAAACATGGACTAAACCAGGTCTAAAACATGGACTAAAGCAGGTCTAACCAAGGACTAAAGCAGGTCTAAAACAGGACTAAACCAGGTCTAAAACAGGACTAAACCAGGTCTAAAACATGGACTAAACCAGGTCTAAAACATGGACTAAAGCAGGTCTAAAACAGGACTAAACCAGGTCTAAAACAGGACTAAACCAGGTCTAAAACATGGACTAAACCAGGTCTAAAACATGGACTAAACCAGGTCTAAAACATGGACTAAAGCAGGTCTAAAACAGGACTAAACCAGGTCTAAAACAGGACTAAAGCAGGTCTGAAACAAGGACTAAAGCAGGTCTAAAACAAGACTAAACCAGGTCTAAAACAGGACTAAACCAGGTCTAAAACAGGACTAAAGCAGGTCTAAAACATGGACTAAAGCAGGTCTAAAACAGGACTAAACCAGGTCTAAAACAGGACTAAAGCAGGTCTGAAACAAGGACTAAAGCAGGTCTAAAACAAGACTAAACCAGGTCTAAAACAGGACTAAACCAGGTCTAAAACATGGACTAAAGCAGGTCTAAAACAGGACTAAACCAGGTCTAAAACATGGACTAAACCAGGTCTAAAACATGGACTAAAGCAGGTCTAACCAAGGACTAAAGCAGGTCTAAAACAGGACTAAACCAGGTCTAAAACAGGACTAAACCAGGTCTAAAACATGGACTAAACCAGGTCTAAAACATGGACTAAAGCAGGTCTAAAACAGGACTAAACCAGGTCTAAAACAGGACTAAACCAGGTCTAAAACATGGACTAAACCAGGTCTAAAACATGGACTAAACCAGGTCTAAAACATGGACTAAAGCAGGTCTAAAACAGGACTAAACCAGGTCTAAAACAGGACTAAAGCAGGTCTGAAACAAGGACTAAAGCAGGTCTAAAACAAGACTAAACCAGGTCTAAAACAGGACTAAACCAGGTCTAAAACAGGACTAAAGCAGGTCTAAAACATGGACTAAAGCAGGTCTAAAACAGGACTAAACCAGGTCTAAAACAGGACTAAAGCAGGTCTGAAACAGGACTAAAGCAGGTCTGAAACAGGACTAAACCAGGTCTAAAACAGGACTAAAGCAGGTCTGAAACAGGACTAAAGCAGGTCTGAAACATGGACTAAACCAGGTCTAACCAAGGACTAAACCAGGTCTAAAACAGGACTAAAGCAGGTCTAAAACAGGACTAAACCAGGTCTAAAACATGGACTAAACCAGGTCTAAAACATGGACTAAACCAGGTCTAAAACAGGACTAAAGCAGGTCTGAAACAGGACTAAACCAGGTCTAAAACATGGACTAAAGCAGGTCTAAAACAAGGACTAAAGCAGGTCTAACCAAGGACTAAACCAGGTCTAAAACAAGGACTAAAGCAGGTCTAAAACAAGGACTAAAGCAGGTCTAACCAAGGACTAAACCAGGTCTAAAACAGGACTAAACCAGGTCTAAAACAGGACTAAAGCAGGTCTAAAACATGGACTAAAGCAGGTCTAAAACAGGACTAAACCAGGTCTAAAACAGGACTAAAGCAGGTCTAAAACAAGGACTAAAGCAGGTCTAACCAAGGACTAAACCAGGTCTAAAACAAGGACTAAAGCAGGTCTAACCAAGGACTAAACCAGGTCTAAAACAAGGACTAAAGCAGGTCTAAAACAGGACTAAAGCAGGTCTGAAACAAGGACTAAAGCAGGTCTAAAACAAGACTAAACCAGGTCTAAAACAGGACTAAACCAGGTCTAAAACAGGACTAAACCAGGTCTAAAACAGGACTAAACCAGGTCTAAAACAAGGACTAAAGCAGGTCTAACCAAGGACTAAACCAGGTCTAAAACAAGGACTAAAGCAGGTCTAAAACAGGACTAAAGCAGGTCTAACCAAGGACTAAAGCAGGTCTAAAACAAGGACTAAAGCAGGTCTAACCAAGGACTAAACCAGGTCTAAAACAAGGACTAAAGCAGGTCTAACCAAGGACTAAACCAGGTCTAAAACAAGGACTAAAGCAGGTCTAAAACAGGACTAAAGCAGGTCTAACCAAGGACTAAACCAGGTCTAAAACAAGACTAAACCAGGTCTAACCAAGAACTAAACCGGGTCTAACCCAGGCCTAAACCAGGGATAGCTGCAGTTTGGGGGGATTTTGTTTTTTACCTCAGGCCTGACTGCCGTTTCCTTGGAGACCGTACACGCCTCCATCTTGGATTCTTCACCCTTCAAAAACATGAAGCAAAACCAGGTCAGACACGACTGTAAATGCACAAAACCCCCAGTGTGACTCCACGTGAGTGGCATTCTAAAGGGCACCACATATGACATCAGCTGTTGGACTAAACCAGGACTAAACCAGGACTAAACCAGGACTAATCCAAGACTAAACCAGGACTAAGCATGTGTCATCAGTTAAAGGGCTCATATTACACCCATATTGTTTCCTCATCACAAACATTCCCTGAGTTTTGTTTTGTTTCATTCACACACGTTTAACACACAAACCCGCCATAGAAATACAGTACATGTAGAACACCCCCAGAGTGATGTCATTGCAAAGTATGAATAAGCTAAATGTTATACTGTGGAACATATTCAGGCAAAGAAAAAACATCACCATGAAGACAAGCAGGTGGTGGACCCTACACCAAAGATATTGATTAAAATTATACCATCTGTAAAATTCCAAAATTCCTCAAACTAAAAAGGATTCTACATTTTATACCCCACTGATTCAACCGGAGATTGTATAAAAAATGGACTAAAGGAGTGTGACCCAGACACTGCAAATTTCTCTGATCTGGCCAAGATTTTAAAACTTAGATCAGATTATTCATCTTGTATAAAATTGTTTTTAAAAAAAAGATTATTCATCTTGTTTTCAGATTTATTCTCTACTTACTAGTTCTGAGACAGTTTAATTCTAGTCTAGAGGGAGTTTATTTTAAGATAACATCCATCCATTTTCTGCCGCTTATCCGGGGCCGGGTCACGGGGGCAACAGTCTAAGCAGGGACTCCCAGACTTCCTTCACCCCGGACACTTCCTCCAGCTCCTCCGGGGGGACCCCAAGGTGTTCCCAGGCCAGCCGAGAGACATAGTCCCTCCAGTGTGTCCTGGGTCTTCCCCAGGGCCTCCTCCCGGTGGAACATGCCTGGAACACCTCCTGAGGGAGATGTCCAGGAGGCATCCGGAACAGATGCCCGAGCCACCTCAGCTGCTCCTCTCGACGTGGAGGAGCAGCGGGTCTACTCCGAGCTCCTCCCATGTGACTGAGCTCCTCACCCGATCTCTAAGGGAGCGCCCAGCCACTCTGCGGAGGAAACTCATTTCGGCCGCTTGTATCCGCGATCTCGTCCTTTCGGTCATTACCCAAAGCTCATGACCATAGGTGAGGGGAGGAACGTAGACTGACGGTAAATCCAGAGCTTTGCCTTTCGGCTCAGCTCCTCTTCACCACAACGGTCCGATACAGCGACCACATCACTGCCGACGCTGCACCGAGATAAGATAACTTGTCAAGTAAAATTATCTTGCTGATATTTTCACTTCTTTTAAATCATTTTCTGATAGATTTAAGTGTTTATATCTCAGTTATAGAAGCGGATTTGAAGCCGAGTTCCAGTTTAGGAATTCATTTTAGGAATTCACGTACAAAATAGTGAAATAAAAACCCCAGGATCACGTAGAACAAGTTAATACGAACATTTTAACACCGGAATGACAAGGCTCACAGCAGCAGGTGTGGCAGGTTTTCAATGTAAAGTCAACTGGAGCCACAGTCGATGGAGCCGGAAGCACGCCCATGCTCACTTCCTGTTTGTAACTACCGGATTAGCTGTTAGATGTTCATTTATATAAACAGTCTGTGGATTCAACACTACCAGTTTTTCACTTTTCATCTCTGCTTTGACCCTTGTTGTTCGCGGTCCATATTTAAAAGCACTTCTCACCCACTGACTCCCTCCGGTGTTGAATTCCGTCCCTGAGGCAGTTGTGAGTCAGTCGTTTCAAAACACAAAACACTCAAAACATCATCAGGCCTGGAGACAGCAGTATCCACTTCACTCCCACTCATCTCTCCACAAAACACAACGAGGACACTGCAAAAAGTACACGCACTTCTGAGGGGATAATTTAACACTCGCCTCAGTGTTATAACGCTGTTTCCTCGTCACAAACACACCTGGAGTTGTGTTTTGTTTCATTCACACAAACCCTGCATATTTAGGCTGAGTTTTTCTCTAAAACAAAAACAAAAAAACACTCTGTTCCACCTTGTGATGTCATGTGGTAATACATGACATCACATGTATGAAATTGGGGAAAAAAAACAGCTTTGATTCACTTATTCACTTATACTATTTTATTTTGCAAGCCTCAATCTGATTTTTATTTTTATTTTCCTTTTTTTTATATATATATATTTTTAATAGTTGTAATTATTATGTGTATAATCGTGTATGCATGTCTGTTAAAAAAAAAATCTCAGGAATCCATTTTGTGTAATAAAGGATCACAAATCAAGAAAAACAAATACACATTATTGAGGCAGTGTCTAATGCTTTCAGTTTTTGCTACTGAAGTGTGTATATGGTGTTTTGGCATTATCTGCTGTTCCTAGTTGTTTGCCAATTTTAATGGAAACTACTCTCCCATTTTAGACCTGTTTAAGTCCTGATTTAGACCAGGGTGAGACTTAGTTCAGACCTGGTTGGATTGTCAAATAATACATATTTACAATATTTAATTCAGCTAATTACAATTATGGGTTACGTAAGCATTAAACAACTTGCAGTTTTTCCGCCCGCCACGGAGACGCAGTGCTTTAAAACTGTAAAAAGGACGGACCTGTGAATCTAAAAAGCCTGTTCCCTGTCTGTAAATGTCTTAAATTAGTTATTTCAGTGTTTTAAATGAAGCTGGTCCCTACATTCTCCTCAGAGCAGTTGAGGATGTTTTTACCCGTTGCTATGGTGACGTCACGGCGACGGCAGCAGAGCACTGATATGTAAAAGCATTAAACAAAGAGGAGCAGTGTGTTAAAACTGCAAAACGCACAGCTCAAAATTATTAAATGTGCTGTTACCACGGCTACAAACTGAAATGTGTCACTTGTGAATGTGAAAAGTCTGTAAACATCCAAAACATCAGTTATTTCTGTGTTTTAAATGAAGCTAGTCCCTGCATTCTACCCACAGCAGTTGAGGATTTGTTTACCTGTTGCTATGGCGATGTCATGGCGACGGGCGCAGAGCAGTGATACAGAACAGTGATTTGGCTGTTGCCGGAACTACTTGTGCGTTATGCAGGATTAAGGCATGGAAGTTAAACACTGGAATTCTCTCTGACCCTGGGATAAACCTGATTAAGTCCTGGTTAAGTCCTGGTTAAGTCCTGGTTTAAATCTGGGTTGGACCAAGTTTAGACTTTAGAATTTCAGTCCATTTGAGAGAAGAACTCAGCCAGAAACAAAACACAAATCTAGATATGTTTTTGATGAGAAAACAACATTAAAACACTGTTACGAAAATAGTGTAAAATGGGTTCTTTAAAGGTGCACTGTGCAACTTTCCTGGTGGAGGGTCCGCTACTTCCTTGTCTCCATGGAGATGTTATTGCCTTGCCTGGAATGTTCCACAGTATGACGTTTAACATACCCATCTACCATTTATTCAACACAGGTGTTTCTGTTGCTCAAAAATACAATAATTCCTTCTGTGAATAGGGGCGCCGCTCCACAGATCCGAACTGTAACGCCGCGTAGTGCTGTAACCTGCTCGTCTCCCTCGTGATAATCTAATCTATACTGTGGAACATTCTAGACAAATCAATAACATTTCCACGGAGACAAGCAGGTGGCAGAACCGCCACTAGAAATGTTACGCAGTGCAGCTTTACAATTGCATTCTTTCCAGTGATAAAGGCCGGCAGCTGTTCTGTAATGTTATTAAATGCGATTTGCAAATGGAAAACTCAATGCAGAATTATTTTATTTTTATTTTATTTAATGACCACACAATTGTTTTCAGTAGCACATTTCAGAAGGAAAGCGCAGAATCATTTGAGAGCCGTTTTCTTGTCATAAATTCTCCACGTTTTGTGTCTTTTCACTTATTCTTAGTCATTTTTGCCTTGAGCTTGTGCGCGTTTTTTATGGCCCACAGACACTGCGGGTTAATGCAGGACTCCACTCCGTTGTTGCGCTTCACTCTGCAACACAAACACACGGTGAGTAACAGCGCCACCTGCTGTTCCACACCTGCAGCCTCTCATAGGTTAGTGAGAGAATTCTGCTTGGACCTGGTTTAGACCTGGTTTAGACCTGGTTTAGTCCTGGTTTAGTCCTGGTTTAGTCCTGGTTTAGACCTGGTTTAGTCCTGGTTTAGACCTGGTTTAGTCCTGGTTTAGTCCTGGTTTAGACCTGGTTTAGTCCTGGTTTAGACCTGGTTTAGACCTGGTTTAGACCTGGTTTAGTCCTGGTTTAGTCCTGGTTTAGTCCTGGTTTAGACCTGGTTTAGACCTGGTTTAGTCCTGGTTTAGTCCTGGTTTAGACCTGGTTTAGTCCTGGTTTAGTCCTGGTTTAGACCTGGTTTAGTCCTGGTTTAGTCCTGGTTTAGTCCTGGTTTAGACCTGGTTTAGTCCTGGTTTAGTCCTGGTTTAGACCTGATTTAGACCTGGTTTAGTCCTGGTTTAGTCCTGGTTTAGTCCTGGTTTAGTCCTGGTTTAGACCTGGTTTAGACCTGGTTTAGTCCTGGTTTAGTCCTGGTTTAGACCTGGTTTAGTCCTGGTTTAGTCCTGGTTTAGACCTGGTTTAGTCCTGGTTTAGTCCTGGTTTAGTCCTGGTTTAGACCTGGTTTAGTCCTGGTTTAGTCCTGGTTTAGACCTGATTTAGACCTGGTTTAGACCTGGTTTAGTCCTGGTTTAGTCCTGGTTTAGACCTGGTTTAGTCCTGGTTTAGACCTGGTTTAGTCCTGGTTTAGACCTGGTTTAGACCTGGTTTAGACCTGGTTTAGTCCTGGTTTAGTCCTGGTTTAGACCTGGTTTAGACCTGGTTTAGTCCTGGTTTAGTCCTGGTTTAGTCCTGGTTTAGACCTGGTTTAGACCTGGTTTAGTCCTGGTTTAGTCCTGGTTTAGTCCTGGTTTAGACCTGGTTTAGTCCTGGTTTAGTCCTGGTTTAGACCTGGTTTAGTCCTGGTTTAGACCTGGTTTAGTCCTGGTTTAGTCCTGGTTTAGTCCTGGTTTAGACCTGGTTTAGTCCTGGTTTAGTCCTGGTTTAGTCCTGGTTTAGACCTGGTTTAGTCCTGGTTTAGTCCTGGTTTAGTCCTGGTTTAGACCTGGTTTAGTCCTGGTTTAGACCTGGTTTAGTCCTGGTTTAGTCCTGGTTTAGTCCTGGTTTAGACCTGGTTTAGACCTGGTTTAGTCCTGGTTTAGACCTGGTTTAGTCCTGGTTTAGACCTGGTTTAGTCCTGGTTTAGTCCTGGTTTAGTCCTGGTTTAGACCTGGTTTAGTCCTGGTTTAGACCTGGTTTAGTCCTGGTTTAGTCCTGGTTTAGTCCTGGTTTAGACCTGGTTTAGTCCTGGTTTAGACCTGGTTTAGTCCTGGTTTAGTCCTGGTTTAGTCCTGGTTTAGTCCTGGTTTAGACCTGGTTTAGTCCTGGTTTAGACCTGGTTTAGACCTGGTTTAGTCCTGGTTTAGTCCTGGTTTAGTCCTGGTTTAGACCTGGTTTAGTCCTGGTTTAGTCCTGGTTTAGACCTGGTTTAGTCCTGGTTTAGTCCTGGTTTAGACCTGGTTTAGTCCTGGTTTAGACCTGGTTTAGACCTGGTTTAGACCTGGTTTAGTCCTGGTTTAGTCCTGGTTTAGTCCTGGTTTAGACCTGGTTTAGTCCTGGTTTAGTCCTGGTTTAGACCTGGTTTAGTCCTGGTTTAGACCTGGTTTAGACCTGGTTTAGTCCTGGTTTAGTCCTGGTTTAGTCCTGGTTTAGACCTGGTTTAGTCCTGGTTTAGTCCTGGTTTAGACCTGGTTTAGACCTGGTTTAGACCTGGTTTAGTCCTGGTTTAGTCCTGGTTTAGACCTGGTTTAGTCCTGGTTTAGACCTGGTTTAGTCCTGGTTTAGACCTGGTTTAGACCTGGTTTAGACCTGGTTTAGTCCTGGTTTAGTCCTGGTTTAGACCTGGTTTAGACCTGGTTTAGTCCTGGTTTAGTCCTGGTTTAGTCCTGGTTTAGACCTGGTTTAGACCTGGTTTAGACCTGGTTTAGTCCTGGTTTAGTCCTGGTTTAGACCTGGTTTAGTCCTGGTTTAGTCCTGGTTTAGACCTGGTTTAGTCCTGGTTTAGACCTGGTTTAGTCCTGGTTTAGACCTGGTTTAGTCCTGGTTTAGACCTGGTTTAGTCCTGGTTTAGTCCTGGTTTAGACCTGGTTTAGTCCTGGTTTAGACCTGGTTTAGTCCTGGTTTAGTCCTGGTTTAGACCTGGTTTAGTCCTGGTTTAGTCCTGGTTTAGTCCTGGTTTAGTCCTGGTTTAGACCTGGTTTAGTCCTGGTTTAGACCTGGTTTAGTCCTGGTTTAGTCCTGGTTTAGTCCTGGTTTAGTCCTGGTTTAGACCTGGTTTAGTCCTGTTTTAGACCTGGTTTAGTCCTGGTTTAGTCCTGGTTTAGTCCTGGTTTAGTCCTGGTTTAGACCTGGTTTAGACCTGGTTTAGTCCTGGTTTAGTCCTGGTTTAGACCTGGTTTAGTCCTGGTTTAGTCCTGGTTTAGTCCTGGTTTAGACCCACATGAGCGCCTGCACGGTGCAGATTTTGGACGTGTATGTGGCTGCGGCGACGTTCCTGATTCGGATTCCCACATTGGACACAGTGGGACAACACTGGCTCATCCTGGGAGGGGCCACGGCATCTACACGGAAACAATCAGTGTTTAAAGGGGCACTGTGGAACTTTTCTGGTGAGCGGTCTGTGGAGCTGTTTTGCTGTAATGTTCCACAGTATGGCATTATACTTATCTAAGTGTTTGCATTGCTCAAAAATACCTCAAAAACATGAGTGGAGTCTCCTATCCACAGATCTGACCTGTCATTTTAGTTTAATAACTTTAATATCTTCCTGGAGACAAGCAGGTGGCGGACCCTCTACCAGAAAAGTTACACGGTGTATCTTTAATCTGCCAGTAAAATGTGTTCATTTCTTGTAAATTGTTTCTGCATTTTGGATGGAGTTTTTGGTGTTTTTTGACATAGACAGAGGTTTTCCGCTTTAGAATTCACCACTATTTCCTGGGATTTTTTCCAACTTCTTTTCCCACAAACCACAATTTTTTTATTCTTTTGGCACGTTTTCTTTTATGCCAGATGCCCTCCCTGCACCTGCGCATTACTGTTCCTGGTCCGAGCAGGAATTCACCCCACAACCCGCGTTAGTGTCTAACCATACAACGCCATGTCCGTGTAATTTAGTAAAAATGTCATTTGGCTTGCAACAAAAGGTGAGTGTTTTGCTAAAGGGCACAATAACACTATGAACTTCACCAAACTCTAACTAAACCACCATTTTTGAATTATCTGATTTATAATTTACAAATTTAGAAACAAAAACGTTATACCTGAAGAGCAGATGAGCAGAATGACGATCAGCAGAGGAGCCACAGTCTTCATGATCGAGAGTCTGGTCTGGTCTGTGGACTGGTCTAGTTCTGGTCTAGCTCTGGTCTCGCCCTGGTCTAGTTCTGGTCTAATTCTGGTGCAGTCACCTTTATACTTCAGAGCAAACCACACCTTTCTGTTCTTAGTATCACTGACCACAGCAGCATTTCCGTTTTCACAGCTCTTCACACAAGATCCAAGATGAACCCTCACCAAAAGCAGGTGTTTTAGGAAATACATTTATCTCTGAAAAAATAAATAAATGCAGAAATAAATCATGTTTTTTTTTTCCCTGTGTGTTTTAAATGTGC
The DNA here is from genome assembly GCA_029959045.1 of Taenioides sp. WSHXM2023. Lineage (NCBI taxonomy): Eukaryota > Metazoa > Chordata > Actinopteri > Gobiiformes > Gobiidae > Taenioides > Taenioides sp. WSHXM2023. Next base: position 3,373,832 of record CM057091.1, read on the forward strand.
CCATAAGGTCCAGATAATATGACTCAGGATTTATTAGAACTGGCTAAATATCTTTAATCCAAATATTAAACCCAAACCAAACCAGGTCTAAACCAGGTCTAAACCAGGTCTATGCCTCTCAAACAGAGACTACAAGGGATGTATACCACCAATGGACTAAAAAATGGTCTAAACCCGGTCTAACCCAAGACTAAACCAGGTCTAACTCAGGACTAAACCAGGACTAAAGCAGGTCTAACCCAAGACTAAACCAGGTCTAACCAAGGACTAAACCAGGTCCAAACCAGAATTAGACCAGGACTAAAGCAGGTCTAACCCAGGACTAAAGCAGGTCTAACCAAGAACTAAACCAGGTCTAAAAAAGGACTAAACCAATTTGCAGTGACATCACGCTGGGGATGTTTTACATGTATGTTTACGGTGGAATATTTGAGCGTTACCATGGTGACACATTAGCAGAACCTTTAAACTCTGGAGGCAAAGTGAAACAGAAATAATATATTTTCAACGATTAACTGATCCACAAATCTAAACACTGATGGTTTTATGACTTTATAACAAAAAATAAACAATAATTTTGAATATCTAAGGTACAAATACAGGTTAAATTGAAGGATGGAACTGGAGTGGAGGATTTGTCCTGTAAAAACCTAAAAATCTGGATTTTTCTTTTGTCAAAAATGCTTAGTGTTTATCACAATCTCCTGTTAAATAAAAAAAATTATGTAAAAAACAATTATACGTGTTTTTAAACTGGGCTCTATCACTCAGAGTGCTTTTCATTGGCCAAATTTCCCCAGATTTTTCATATTTTGTGATATTCTGATCTTAATTCTGGTTTTCCCATTGAAATCACATTAAGTTCCACTTTTGCCTCCAGCTGCCTCCATTTAACAGATTTAAAATGTTTTTAAAAAGTCTATTAGCAAACACTGTTAAAAAAATACAAAATGGATTTAAACCACACATTTTCAGGAGTCTGTGACCAACACGAGCGTTCAGGGGGCTGTTTAGGAGTTTGATGTTCAGCAAAAAGGTGGAAAACTGTTGTGAGACTTTTTTAACAAATGTTGTAGTTCTTGATAAGTAAACTGTTTCTCAAATAAAGCTCAGATTAAAGTCTAATAAAGCCTCAGACAGAGCAGGGCCCACAGTTAGCATCACACCCCCAGAGAATGTTGATGACACCAGCTTCAAATTATCAAGAGCAGCTCTCGTCTTCTTTAAAATCACAAACTCACGAGCTCCGGAAATGTCCTAAAAATATGTAAAGAAACAACTTCCTCGTATTGAAAAGTGTGACTGAGTTTGCATCTTCACCACAAACACTGGAGTTGTGTTTTGTTTCATTCACATGTTTAACACACAAACCTGCAGATTTACGATTTATTTAGTTATATTTTCAAACTGAAAACACTCTGTTCCACCTTGTGATGTCACGTGGTAATACAGGAAGTGCTCCACTGTGGTTTTAAACTTTTTTTTTTAACTTTCACTAGAATCATTTGGATCATTTCAGACCTGGAATTGCCGATCTTTACTGAACTAAAGGTAAAAGGAGCTGTTCACTTGAACTCTACCACTTCATGACATCACAAGGTGGAACAGAGCGTTTTGAGCTTTGGAGATGTGGACGGACTAATAAATAGAATAAATAAAGTCACTCAAACATGTCACTAAATGGATTTTTATGTCAGATTTTCCCTGGAACTGATTCGTAATGTTTAATGCAGTTATTCTGTCAATGTAAAGCAACAGTATGGAACTTTCTGGAGGTGGCACCCCAACTCTGAACATTCTCCATGGAGACAGATACGTTTTATGCCATACTGAGTTATATATAGCCAAAGGAACATTTCCATGGAAACAAGCAGTAGTAAGAGTCAGGTTTGCGGTAATGCAAGCCCACACAGAGTAAGACCACGAGTTTTTCTACAGTATTCAGTGAAATAATCAGAACCAAAGCGCTTTAACTGTAGTCTAAAAAGTTACATAATGTGGCTTTAAAGGGCCTGTATTACGCTGTTTTCTGATTTATGTTTTTTGTTCACACATCACAAACAGACCTGGAGTTGTGTTTTGTTTCATTCACACACGATTTATTTAGCTCTTCTCTCAAACTGAAAACACTCTGTTCCACCTTGTGATGTCACGTGGTAATACAGGAAGTGCTCCACTGTGTTTTTAAACTCCACACACCTTCACGAGAATCATTTGGATGATTTAAGTCCTGGAATTGCAAATCTCGACTGAACTAAAGGTAAATGTAGCTGTTAACTTGAAAACTCCCGCTTCATGACATCACAAGGTGGAACAGAGCATTTTGAGCTTTGGAGATGTAAACAGACTAATAATAAAAGATTTCTCAAACATGTGAATGAAACAAAACACAACTCCAGGTCTGTTTTTGAGGAGGGAACAACATTAGAACACGACTTAAAGCTCAAATGAGTCAGTTTTGTGTAATATAAGGCCTTTAATAGTGATTTTTAAAGTTCACATGACAAGTTAGTTTTACATAACAATAATAATAATAATAACAATAATATGTTTATTGTCATACTGTGGAACATTCATAGCAACATGATCATCTCCATGGAGACAAGCTCGTAGTCAGGGTTTGTGTGTTAAACGTGTGAGTGTGAATGTGGACCCTGTAAGTTTAATAAATGACTTTTTTCAGAGACTAAACAGGCTGTCAAACATTAATAAAGCTGCATTGTGTAACTTTTCTGGAGGAGGGTCCGTCAAATGCTTTGTTATTGCTTTGTCTGGAATGTTTCACAGTGTGGCATTAAACCAGACCAAGTTACAGGTCAGATCTGTGGAGAGGCGACCCCGCTCACAGTCAGAATGTTTGTTTTTCTAGGGATTTTTGAGCTATAAAACCACCTGTAATTAAGTAAATATGAGGTAGAGCTGTTTAAAGTCACACTGTGGAACATTCCAGGCAGAGCAATGATGTGTCCATAGAAACAAGCAGGTAACAGACCCTCCGCCAGAAAAGTTACACAATGCACCTTTAAACATATAGGCATATTGATTTAAATGTTTCAGACTGACATGAAACAACACATGTGTCAAAACTGTTTAAACCACAAAAGTGTGAAAAGGAAACTGGTCACATCCTGTTTTTTAAAGTCATTTTCACACTTAAAGGAGAGCAATGGACTACTCCCTACAACTGAACAACTCACCCTTATGTAGCAGATAATACTCCCTATGGTCTGTCAATCATCATTTCATCTTTGCATGTTTTTCCTTAGGACGTCTTGTATGAGATATTTTTTTTTTATTTTCTTTTTTTTTTTTATTTGTACATATCCATTGATATAATTATGTCTTATTTAACTCCAGTCTTTTGTTATTTTTGTTACTTATCTTATTTTTTTGTATTTATTTTTTCTCTTTGTTTTTATTATATATTGTGACGTGTGGATCAGTAAAGTTTGTCTAAGTCTAAAGAGGAACCACAACTTTTACTCAAGTAAGAGAATTCAAAATGGAATAAAAGTACACAGTTTGAAATCTACTCCAAAAAGTACAATCTGTTTAGTAGCAGTGGCAGCAGTAGTAGTAGTAGTAGTAGTAGTAGTAGTAGTAGTAGTAGTAGTAGTAGTAGTAGTAGTAGTAGTAACAGGTAGTTAGTGTTAAGTAGTGTTAATAATAAATACTGTAGTGACAGTTAAAGGTGCACAATGTAACTTTTTCTTGGAGATCTCCATGGGGATAGATAAGTTTAATGCAATACTGTGGATCTCCATGGAGACAAGTAGGTGACACGTCCAGGCCAAGTCACAAGTCAGATCTGTGGAGAGGCGGCCCTGATCACAGAAAGAATGTTTTTTCAAGGTGAAGTCCGTGTACCTTCAGACCCTCCACTAAAAAATTAAATAGTGAAACTTTATCGTCACTTTGCCTGGGGGTGTTCTACATGTATGTGTAGTGGCAGAATGTTCAGCAGTTACCACGGTGGCACAATGCACATATTAGCAACCACTGCTAAAAAAAAAAAAGCTTTAAAGGTGCATTGTGTAACTTTTCTGGTGCAGAGTCCGTTAATTGTTTTACTCCATGGAGATGTTATCGCTTTGTCTGGAATGTTCCACAGTATGGCATTAAACCTTTCTAGCTTCATGGAGACCAAACTAAACCAAGTTCCAGGTCAGATCTGTGGAGAGGCGACCCCGCTCACAGTCAGAATGTTTGTTTTTTTTATATTTTTGAGCTTTAAAACCACCTGTGATTGAATAAATGTAAAGTAGAGCTGTTTAATGTCACACTGTGGAACATTCCAGGCAGAGAAATGACATCTCCATAGAAACAAGCAGGTGACTGGCCCTCCAGCAGAAAAGTTACACAATGCACCTTTAAGATTGTCTGAAAACTCAAGAAAAAAAAAAAAATCCATACAAAATGAATTTAAACAGCACATTTTGAGTTTGATGAACAGCACAAATGATCTCACCTGTTGTTTTTCCATCTAAACCAGCTCTTTTTGGTCAGATTGTGTTAAAATGAAGCTCAGATTAAAGTCTAATAAAGCCTCAGATAGAGCAGTGCTTACAGTTAGCATCACACCCTCAGGGAATGACATCAGCTGTAGAGTATCTATAGGCCTTTGCCAATACAATAGCAGTAATATTCACAGTAATACAGCAGCAGAACATGGACTTCTTTTTACATTTAGCAGTGGCAGCGGTTGAGTTCGAGTTGGCTCATTTTCATTTTGATCCATTTCACTTTGAGATGGGAGAAGAACGGAGGGAACGGATTGGCTGAGAGCTCCAGGGGGCGGTTCTCCTCGACGCTGCGTTTAATGGAACGAATCGAGTGCACGGAGAGGCCGGACTTTATCAGGAGCAGGCGGGAGACGTGAGCCGAGCTGGAGAGGGAGGCGGAAAGAGGGAAAGAGGGAGAGAAAGAGGAGAGGAGAGAGATAATGAAGACGGGAGAGGGGTGAGAAGAAAGGAAGACAGGAAGATTTTAGTAAGAATAAAAGCGTTGTTGTAAATTCCCTAGTGTAACTGTTCAGTAATTGATTTAGATCAGGCATTCCTAAGCAGCTAGGGGTCCTTAGGAGTACCATGGCAACGCTGTTATTGGTACCATGGCAACGCTGTTACTGGTACCATAGCAACACTGTTACTGGTACCGTGGCAACGCTGTTTCTGGTATCATGGCAACGCTGTTACTGGGACCGTGGCAACGCTGTTAGGGCACTATTTAGGAGTCACGCCACTTTTAGGGGCGTCCGAATGTCCAGTTGGTGAAAAAGTAGTGCACTCAAAATTTCCCACAATGCACCTTGAAAAGTAGTGGTCATTGGTGGTCACTAGAGAGGTCAATATAGACCACAATGCACTGGGAGAGTCGGGGAAACAACGGCTACAGCGACAGGTGTTTAACTGGACACAACCTGACTGAATGAAGCTGATAAAAGTACTACAAATACTACTACTGTTATACTTGTACTACTACTATAGTACTATTACTCACCCGACTGAATGAAGCAGCTAAAAGCGCTGGTTTATGGAACTGTAGATCCTGATTCTGAATAAAACACAACTAAATAAAGCATTATGGTGTTAGTGGTGCTTTACGTGAAATCCAGCGTGACAAAAACTCGTATGGTTATTATTAGTCCATAAATACTTGTGTATCAGTCTGTTCTGATCATTATTTATGACAGAAATGAAGTTTTATCTGTGTTTAGCGGACTTTTTTCACCCAGACGGCAGAGTTACGTGAGCCGACAGTAGTGATCCAGCGTTTTACGTTTATTCATATGCTAATGATTCTACGTATGTGCTAGCTATTACTGCTCTGATACAGTTATTTCAGTTAGTAATATTATTCAGATATTCTTAAAAATTACCAGATGAAAGGACAGATAAGCAGATGGTCCGTTTTTTTTATTTCAATTAAGAACAAAAAAACAATAAAATGGGAGAACAGTTTATTTCATTATTCTGTTTTAGCGTCAAACAAAAAACAGCTTTCGACCTCTATTTCCAATTTTTAATTTAAAGTTAATTTCAAATCACACCAATCAAAAAACATCATCATCGTGCCTATTTCAGTTTTGATATTTTATTCTCTCTGGTTTATTTGCCCCGGTGTTCTGCTGCTGTGCGGTCTAGAGAGTATTTTTAAGTTTCTGGATGCATCAGTCTGTCGTTGGCTGCCATCGAGTTGTTTGGAGCAGCCAAGACACATGCGGAAATTTCCGCCGCACTGAAGCAAAATGGAATTAAGATGTGCTCAGAAATGAGTGTTCGAAGATTTTGTGAAAAACACAACCAAAGACACAAAGGATTAGATACCGATGCAGAGTTGGAACGAGCTGTGATGGGTTCATTTTGTGGACAAACACATTCTCTTCTTTTAAAGCGACGCGTTTACTTTCGCGTCTTAGAAAGTAACTGTTGAACTCCATGACGAGAAACAGGAGCAGCTCGGCGATAAACTCTTTTGTTCAGTTGAACCTGAATTAAGCAGCAGAACACCGGGGAAAATAAACCAGAGAGAATAAAATATCAAAATTAAAACAGGCACAGAGACTGTTTTTTGATTGGTGTGATTTGAAATAAACTTTAAGTCAAAATCTGTTTTTTTTTTTTTTTTGGGGGGGGGGTTTGTTTTTTTTTTTTTTTGGTTGACACTAAAATGGAATGATGAAAGAACAAACTGTTTCCCATTTTATTGTTTTTTGTTCTTAATTTAAATTCAAAAGAACGACTGGCACACGGGCCACAGACAGACAGATACAAAGACACAAGAGAAGACATTAAAGCTCCACAAATCTATTCCTGTGTCCGTCTTCACTCTGGGACCGGCGTACTGTTTGGGATAAAGTGTCCCAGCATGCATCATTCTCCACTAAGCGTATTATGTACAGACACGTCTCTATACACTATAATCGTTTGAAAAATCATGATTTAAATTTTGGTTGAAATAATTCTTGTGATTATTTTTTCATCATTGAGCGGCGCTAGTGTCCGTCTGCATTTGACCCGTCGTTCAGTGTCTCTGGGTCAAACCTGTCAGGAGGCTGTATAAAGAAATGGACTAAACGAGCGCGACGTCACCCACGGCGTTCAGTCAAATGAAGCTCACAGAGGCAGTTACAGGAGCGAATTTGAAGCCAGGCTCTTTACTGTACCTTTCTTTTTTTATTTCTGTATTTCTTTATTTTGGATCCCCGTTAGTTTTTTCTGCCCGGGGTCCTGTTCTGTACCTGAGGTCGGGGCAGAGCCGGACCAGCAACACCAGCTCCAGTTGGATCGAGTCCGGGTCCTGAAGTCTGAGGATTTCAACCACGTGAAGGAGGAGCTCAGAGATCCACCGAGAGGTACTGCCCTGCACGCACAAAGAGACACACAGACACACACAGAGAGCAGAGAAACACACACACAGAGACACACACAAAGAGACAGAGACACGCACAGAGAGAGACACACACACACACTGTTAGTGCTGGTGACAGGTTTTCATGTTTTTCTGATTCTGTCTTGGTTTGGTGGGTTCGAGTCTGTGCTAAATATTTATTATAGTTTTACATCTGAAAAACTGAAAACTTCAAAACTACAGGAAGCAGCTCTGAGTTCTAAAACAGAAGATCTGTCCCCAGGGCCGTCTCGAGCCATTTGGGGGCCCTACGCACATATACTTTGTAGAGTCCCCCCGGGCGGTTGAAATTTAGGACCGGGGGATTGGGGGGGGGTCAGGGTGAGTCGTAAACGCCCACGATGGTCCCCTCAAAGTGCCACCGCCGCACCGCTGAATCCTACGCCGCCGGGATGGATAGTTTTCCAGATTCACCAGCCTGATTTTTTGGTGGTGCCCTACTACGTAATCCGCCTCTGTCATCAACATGGAAAACTCTGTCCAAAACGCAGGAGAGCCACTCACATACTGACTGAAGAATTCGTCCATTTTGGTGACATCCTCCTTCATCCTGTTGGCCCCTTCCACCTGCTCCTCCTGACTCCGCCTCTTTGTTTTCACCAGGTTTTTAAAGTAACGCAGCGCCACGTCCCGATGGAGGCGCCCGAGCACCCACTGAGGATCAGACACGGGGTTATTGAGAATCAGAGTCAACTTTACACATTCTGAACGAAATCATGTAGTGACAGTGGAATTATTAGTCTGTCTACATCTAGGCCACGGGCTAGGATAGTCACGTGTGCACCCCCCCACAACCTTATAAATTTGGTATCACTGGAAACCTTGGGATGTCTAGATTACAATTATAACTGGTAACAGTAAAAAAACTGGGACTTGCTATGACATATCAATAGTTTTATTGACCTACCATAAAACGATATCATATGTTTTACCTAGTGATCGATAAAACACTTAAATGAATGCTGAAGATCGCATCATCATTTCAACTTGAATTATATATTATTAAAATGTATTTAACTTGAAACAAAATTGAAATGCCATAGGTTTTAGGGTATCAACAAACCTGTACTTCTAATATTCCCAAGTTTCACCCACATACAATGTTTAATATGTCTTAGCAGGTGCAGTTACTACCGATCTGGTTCACAGGTGATTTCCTGCCAAAAGAACTTCTAGATATTGCTGAGGAAACTGTGGTAACTGAGGACTTCAGTGAGGACCTGGATGACTTAGATTCAGATCTGGTTTGTGATATCGATGCTGACTTTGAATCATTTGTGGAAGATGAAAGTGACTGTGATTCAGACTGAGATGATCTATGTTACAGGTCAAAATAAATGCACAAAAAACTCACTAAAACAAAACGACCGAAAAAAACATGTTCATTAGTTTTCTTTTATGTTTCAGAAAAGATAAGTAACAGAATCAGTTATTGTTTTTGACATACGTTTTGAAAGCTTGGCGAGATTGACTTTTTGTGTCAATTTATGTGTTACTGGTTATTGAGTTATTGTGGCACACTGAGACATATCAAACATTGTATATGATGGAAATGAAAGTGGTAATATTGCAAGTGTAGGTTTGTTGATACCTCAAAACATATGGCATTTCAATTTTTAAGCTGAATATGGGATCATTATGCGATCTTCAGCATTCATTGAAGTGTTTTATCGATCACTAGGTAAAACATATGATATCTTTGCTAGTATTTGTCCTACCAGATTACTTTTGGCATGAGATCAAAGCTGAGAGATTGGGCTTTCTTGTTGTGCATATAGTTTAGGCAAATGTATGTAGAATTATGATGAAAACAGAACTATTGTCATATTCATCATGTATTGTCATACGAGCATTTATTGTTTATATGGTGTCATATCTTCAGACACAATTAAGACAGACATATCATTTAAAAAGGGAATGATTTGGCACAGAGTTAGCTTTCATTTCATGTCTTATATGTTTATTTAAGTGAAAAATTGATGATTTACTGAGTCTTTATATCATGTGGCGAAATCACAGGTTTCGCATTCAGCCATTTCATGAGTTTTATGGTAGGTCAATAAAACTATTGATTTGTCATAGCAAGTCCCAGTTTTTTTTACTGTTACCAGTTATAATTGTAATCTAGACATCCCAAGGTTTCCAGTGATACCAAATTTATAGGGTTGTGGGGGGGTGCACACGTGACTATCCTAGCCCGTGGCCTAATCTCCAAAGCTCAAAATGGTCTGTTCCACCTTGTGATGTCATGAGGCAGTAGTTTTCACGTTAACAGCTCCTTTTACCTTTAGTTCAGTCGAGATCAGCAATTCCAGGGCTGAAATTATCCAAATGATTCTAGTGAAGGTGTGTGGAGTTTTAAAGCACAGTGGAGCACTTCCTGTATTACCACGTGACATCACAAGGTGGTTTCAGTTTGAGAGAAGAACTCAGCCTAAATCTGCAGGTTTGTGTGTAAAACATGTGCGAATGAAACAAAACACAACTCCAGGGGTGTTTGTGATGAGGAAACGACATTAGAACATACAGCAGATCAGAAAATAACGTGATACTGGCCCTTTAAATATAGAACGCAGTCGTTTGAAACCCAGAAATCGGCGTCCATCTTGTTGTTTCGTGTTTTTACCTGAGCGCAGCTGGGTTTGAGGTCAGTCAGCGGTTGTAGTTTCTGATCCACAAAGTCCAAAAGAGCGTCAATCACTCGGAGTGAGCCGGCCAGCCACTGCGCAGTCCACAGCCCACAGACCAGCTCCTACACGCACACAAACACACACAAACACACACAAACACACACAGATCAGGCTAAAAACAGCTGATACTTCATCTGATCTTTGTTTTAAGCAGACCTGTAGACGGATTATTTGTTTGCTTTTCAGCCTGAGTGCAGAAAGCGCCGCTGTTTGTGATTTTAACATGAAGTTGCAACACGAACCAGCGATGTTGTCAGCACTAAAACAGTTTCACTAGCAATGCCACGACAATGGAATACGATAAAGATATTTATTGACAGCTGATTCAGAACCCCCCCTCCTTAAAGTCTTCAAGCTGAAGGATGGACGAGAGAGCGGACATGGACGGTGTTGTCGGAATTGGCCGTATTAAATAGGGCTTCTGGGTAATTGAAGCCGTGGTCGAGATGAGCTGCGGTTGGCTGGAGAGGAGGTTGAGGCGTGGTCCAGCTCCTGAATCTAAGTTAATCATATGAACTCCACTTATCGCCGTGTAATAAAATAAGTTCTGATGCTAAATGAACATTAGTGAGTGGGACACGCCTTAATTACCCGTATGTGTTAAAGCAGGTGAGTGCATAAATGATGAGAAGAAACATCTCAAACTTCAGTAGCCGAACCTGGCAGCTGACCACGCCCACAGGAAGTAACAACAGCTGACCACGCCCACAGGAAGTAACAACAGCTGACCACGCCCACAGGAAGTAACAACAGCTGACCACGCCCACAGGAAGTAACAACAGCTGACCACGCCCACAGGAAGTAACAACAGCTGACCACGCCTACAGGAAGTAACAACAGCTGATATACGACACGTCACCACCAACACCAGTGACAGTTCTGAAGATGCAGCAGCAGCAGCCGAAACATGTCAACAAGGTAAATACACGTTACTGTATTAACTTTAAAAAAGAACCCAAGAAGTTAAAATCCGCTCATACCTGATGGACACACCTAGCCCCGCCCCCTGAGAGCCTGAAATCTGCTGAAATCCTACGAGACACTGACATGATCCCAGACAGGACAGCGACTCTTTCTGCAGGAGACATGCGCAGTAGAGCGAGAAGTGACGTAGTCTGATAATCCGTCTATAGCTGGGGTCTCCAACCTGCAGCTCGGGACCTACCAGGAGCTCTCCACCCCCTTCCAAGTATCTCGCCAAGGGGTTTCAGAATTATATGCATTGTGCTGAAATTAACTACAAATGTTGTTAATGAAACGCCCATTACCAGTGTATATGAATCGTTTTGATGCCTGTGCATGAGGAAATGGATAATGATTTGTTTCATTGGCATCTAACTGTATCCCTCTAAGGCTGTGGCTCTTATTCTCAGTTTTTCGGTAAGAGGGTATGGAAATGTCAAACTGCCCAATGTTCGAACTCCCCGTAAACGTTTCTGTGTGTCTATATGTGGTGTAAAACTCTGGAACTGTCTGGATACACGTCTCAAGAAATGCCAAAATATCCATAAAATGGGTCTGAATATTAGAACAATCTCCCTTCTGTAGTTCTGGTTTATCTTTGTTGTTTCTTTACCTTTGCTGGTTTGTTCTGTCCATTACACTTGTATCTGCTGTGTGTTTCCATTGTTGTGATCCTTAATTTCTTTACCATTGTTGGTTTCCTTTTGTGTTATTGCAGTATGATGATAGTTGTGTTACCGAGCTGTAACAGTGACGCTTTGTCCTCATTGTAAATAGTTCATATGGTCTAATGTAAAATGTCTGAAGAATTCCAAAAGAAAAGCTCATTATGTTAAATTAGAATTAAATAAGTTTTCTTATTCCCACTCCTTCTTGGGCAAATGTTTTCTCTTGTTGTTATTTCTGTTATGATTGCACTTTTGTCATATGTATATGTAAAAGAATGTAAACTGCTTACTTGTCCAAAATAAATAAATAAATAATACAATAAAAATAAATAAATAAATAAAAATTTGAGCACTAAAACTAGTAGCTCTCTGGCAGTTTTGTTTTATAAATGGAGACCCGTCCTCTACTGTGCAAATTTATGACACCAGTGGATGATTCTTTCTCCATCACCACTGTGGACTCTTTCTGCTTCCTGGGCACCTGCATCACCCACGACCTCAAGTGGGAGCCGACCATCAGCTCCCTCATCAAGAAAGCTCAGCAGAGGATGTACTTCCTGCGGCAGCTGAGGAAAGCCAAGCTGCCTGCCCAGATGATGGTGCAGTTGTGTGGTACGCTGGGGCCACTGCCAGGGACAGACAGAGACTGCAGCGCATTGTGCGCTCTGCTGAGAAGGTGATCGGCTGTAGCCTTCCATCTCTCCAGGACCTGTACGTCTCCAGGACTCGGGGGCGTGCAGGCCGGATAGCAGCTGACCCCTCTCACCCTGGACATGGACTATTCGAGCCACTTCCCTCTGGCAGAAGGCTACGGTCCATACGGACCAGAACCTCTCGCCATAAGAACAGTTTCTTCCCCTCTGCCGTTGGACTCATAAACACTTTATGAACACTTATAACACCTGTACTAAGGACACGTTATAACACCTGTACTAAGGACACTTTATAACACCTGTCACCTTAAATAAGTCATGCCACATCACTTGATCTTTTGCACTGTCAGTTTGCACTGTTGTTCTGATGCTTCTGTATATACTGTTTTTATTTTTTATTTTTTTTATTATATATCTTAATCTTTTTTTTGCATGCTCTTACTTTATTTTTAAATAGTGATACTTTATTATTATTATTATTATTATTATTATTATTATTATTATTATTATTATTATTCAGTATTCTATGTTGCACCTCATCACCAAAGCAAGTTCCTTGTCTGTGAATTGTGTTCACTGACAACGGCAATAAAAGCTTTTCTGATTCTGATTCTGATTTTACATTTTGTGCATTTTAAATCACAATATTCATCCAAAACGACTTCATAAAAGAATCTTGCTGAGTTCCGCATTAGAAAACTGTGGTGCCCAATGGGAAACGTCGTCACAACAAATCGCCGCGTGCTGTGGGCCCCTCCTACAGCTGCACGTCACACTAAAGCAGAGCATTTTTTATTCCTTTGTACCAAAATGACTAAATATGATGAATGCTGCTAGAAAAGTTACACCATGCACCTTTAAAACCAGTGTCGTTTTTGTGCATAAACTCATTACCTTGAGTCTGCTGCAGATTCCACTGGTGAGACTACGGTACCCACAATCCCTCAGTGCATCCAGCGTCTTCAAGCAGCTCTGCCTCCGCTGCTCGTCCATTTCCCATTTCGACACAAACTCCCTGGAAAACGTTGAAAACTGATTCATTTAAAACACTGATAATAAAACCTAAAACAAAACCCTCATTTTTATCATTTTAATAATAATTTCATTTGAACAGTTTTCCGTTTTTCGAGTTGGTTTTACCTGAACTGTTCTTCACACACGAGCTGAGCCTTTAACACTGACGCGACGTTACTGTGATTTCCTTTGATGAACTCCTCCACCGCCTGAACGTAGCTGAAGGAGAACACATACAAGTTTAAAAGTACGCCTAAAACAGTACAATTGTAGTCATTTTTTGATTGATTTATTGTTTGTATTTTTCAATTTACATATATGTATTATAACAAATATTATTCCTTACAAAATAAAAGAAAATACTTGCTCAAAAGGGTGTGAGAAGATAAAAATACCAGTCCAACATACAGTATATATGACTTTTTTTTAACTTTCTAATAACTATAGAGATACTACCTTATGTTTAATTGTTGTTACTGACACATACAATACAGATACACATATTAAAGTTAAATACACAATAACATTTCTAATTTCTCCACCTTTTTTATATCCTGCTTTGAATTGGTGAACGGAAGAGCACTGCATCCTGGTAGTTCTTACGGCAGGTACTTTAAAGTTATTATACGCCCTCAAGTTATGCTCTTTTAATTTGAGTAACGCAAAATAGTTTTCTTATTATCAATAGCTCTACTGTTCAGCGTGCACGCTCTACTGGCAGAACTTTCAGCAGTTGCCATAGTGACACAATGCACATGTTAGCAAAAACAGACAAAAGAGTTTTAAGATTGTCTGAAAACTCAAGAAAAACGGAGCTAAACAGCAGATTTTCACGAGTTTGTGTTTGATTTTCAACAAAAATGTGAGTGACTAACTGCAAAACTGCTGCAACTGTATGGAATTTGACCTTTCTATTTTCATGAGAGACCAAACCAGACCAAGTTACAGGTCAGATCTGTGGAGAGGCGACCCCTGCTCACAGTCAGAATGTCTGTTTTTCTAGGTATTTTTGAGCTCTAAAACCACCTGTGATTGAATAAATGTAAAGTAGAGCTGTTTAATGTCACACTGTGGAACATTCCAGGCAGAGCAATGGCATCTCCATAGAAACAAACAAGTGACGGACCAAAAAACCAAAAAGTTACACAATGCCTAACAGAGCAGTGCTTTCACTTAGCATCACAGTGTCAATAGACGGTAAACTAAAAAGTACAAAAACACCTTGAACCTGCAGTGTCGTCTTCCATTCACTTTTTTTTTTTTTTAAACTAAGAATGCTGGTACATTTATGAGCACATTTCAGAACTAAAATAAATTCTGATTAAAGCTCTGAGTCTGATTTAAAAAAAACTCCACAAAGACGGTGAGGGTCTGGGGCTCACCTGCAGAGGAAGGTGTCCAGGTGAGCAGTGCCCGTCTGACTCTTCTCTGGCCCCACACAGCTCACCTTCAGCAGGGACGAGTCTAACACCTGAAACAGCACACACACAGGGACGAGTCTAACACCTGAAACAGCACACAGACAGGGACGAGTCTAACACCTGAAACAGCACACAGACAGGGACGAGTCTAACACCTGAAACAGCACACAAACAGGGACGAGTCTAACACCTGAAACAGCACAGAAACAGGGACGAGTCTAACACCTGAAACAGCACACAGACAGGGACGAGTCTAACACCTGAAACAGAGCACAGAGACAGGGACGAGTCTAACACCTGAAACAGCACAGAAACAGGGACGAGTCTAACACCTGAAACAGCACACAGACAGGGACGAGTCTAACACCTGAAACAGCACACAGACAGGGACGAGTCTAACACCTGAAACAGCACAGAAACAGGGACGAGTCTAACACCTGAAACAGCACACAGACAGGGACGAGTCTAACACCTGAAACAGCACACACAGGGAGGGGTCTAACACCTGAAACAGCACACACAGGGAGGGGTCTAACACCTGAAACAGCACAGAAACAGGGACGAGTCTAACACCTGAAACAGCACACAGACAGGGACGAGTCTAACACCTGAAACAGCACACAGACAGGGACGAGTCTAACACCTGAAACAGCACAGAAACAGGGACGAGTCTAACACCTGAAACAGCACACAGACAGGGACGAGTCTAACACCTGAAACAGCACACACAGGGAGGGGTCTAACACCTGAAACAGCACACACAGGGAGGGGTCTAACACCTGAAACAGCACACAGACAGGGACGAGTCTAACACCTGAAACAGCACAGAAACAGGGACGAGTCTAACACCTGAAACAGCACAGAAACAGGGACGAGTCTAACACCTGAAACAGCACAGAAACAGGGACGAGTCTAACACCTGAAACAGCACACAGACAGGGACGAGTCTAACACCTGAAACAGCACACACAGGGAGGGGTCTAACACCTGAAACAGCACACACAGGGAGGGGTCTAACACCTGAAACAGCACACAGACAGGGACGAGTCTAACACCTGAAACAGCACAGAAACAGGGACGAGTCTAACACCTGAAACAGCACAGAAACAGGGACGAGTCTAACACCTGAAACAGCACAGAAACAGGGACGAGTCTAACACCTGAAACAGCACACAGACAGGGACGAGTCTAACACCTGAAACAGCACACAAACAGGGAGGGGTCTAACACCTGAAACAGCACACAGACATGGAGGGGTCTAACACCTGAAACAGCACACACACAGGGACGAGTCTAACACCTGAAACAGCAGACGCTAATATTTAAATGAGATACAATGACTACAGTGAAGTCAGAACAATAAAGGTGCACTGTGGAACTTTTCTGGTGTTGGGTCCATTGCTAGTTTGTTTCAGATGTTATTGCTTTGTCTGTCCATTGTATGTATTAAACTTATCAATCTTCATGTAGACAAGCAGGTGATGGACCCCAGCCAGAAAAGTTACACATTACACCTTTATCAGCCCTATAACATACGACTATAAAACATACATGCCTATTTTGGCTTTTAAACGTCTTTGAAAATGACTGTTTAACTGTCAGATTGCAGATTTGTTGACCAGGTTTATGGTTAATATCGATCTTTAAGTTCAACATCTTCTCTGTTCGTATAAATTAACAAAAACAAGATTATTTATTTTATTATTTATTTATTTTTTCCCAGTAGTTTCACAAAGTGGTGCCATTATTCAACGCCAAAGACCTGAATGTTGTCAGTTTAAAAAGTGAATTGTGTAACTTTTCTGGTGGAGGGTCCGTCAAACGCTTTTCTCCATGGCGATATTATCGTTTTCTCTGGAATCTTTCACATTACGTACTTAAACCGTTCTATCTTCATGGAGACCAAACCAGACCAAGTTACAAGTCGGATCTGCGGAGAGGCGACCCCGCTCACAGTCAGAATGCCTGTTTTTCTAGATATTTGTGAGCTGTAAAACCACCTGTAATTAAATAAATGTAAGGTAGAGCTGTGTTATTAGGTTCTTTTTTCAGACCAAGAGTTTGTTTTCATACCTGACAGTTTCACTACTCCCTGCGGTCTTTCTCAGAGCGGTCACGTGATGTTGCTGTGACGTGTCCGTTCAGCTGATTTATACAGATTTTCTGGGACAGAGCAAAAATCATTGGGACAGAGGACAGAAATACAGAAACGCGGGACTATAAACCAGGACGAGGGGGCTTTTTTACTCTCACACATCTGGGATACTGTCCTGAGGAAGTCGGACTGCAGATGGCGCTGTCGTCCTGCCTCCACCGGTAGGAAGACGGCGCCAAAATCTGTTTAAATCAGCTGAATGGACACGTCACAGCAACATCACGTGACCACGCCGAGGAAGACCGTGCGTGAGCAGTCGAAACTGTCAGGATGAAAACAAACTCTTGGTCTGAAAAAAGAACCTAAAAACATAAATTATCGCAAGACCAAATTAACCTGATTGGACTAGTGAGGTAGAGCTGTTTAAAGTCATACTGTGGAACATGTCATATCCATAGAAAAAAACAGGTGCACCTTTAAACTCTGAAAAATGTTGATCATTCTTTTACGTTTTGTTTGTTTTAAATACAGAGCAGTGAGAGATTTCAACATTCGTGGATCATAAGTTTGAATATTTCCCACACAGGTAATAACTCCACACACCTGGATCACGTCTGCGGCCAGGGGGCTGCTGCAGTGAGGCCCGTCCTGCTTCACGTTGGACTGCGTCACCCACGACTCCTCCTCGATCTTCAGCGCCCTCTGCAGCCACTCCTGTGTAGTGCTCTGATCACACCAACAAACACACGTGAGGTCAGAAGACGAAAATGTCACTCGAAAAGTTATATTATTTGAGTAGAAGTAAAAGTACTCAAAAAATACAACACGCCATCTCATTTGTACAGATATATGGTACTTTATGATTTAATAATAATAATAATATTAATAATAATAATATTAATAATAATAATAATAATAATAATAAGTCAAACACAACAACTGAACTTATTTAACTTTTGCAGCCAATGTTTTGCTACTTAAGTGGAAAATAAAAAATTGGGTTTTATTTTATCTTTAGAATAATTTTGGTTCATAGATCTTCTACAAAACCTTTCATGTAACACCATTTTGTTCCATCTTGTTTGTTAATCTTCTCAGGTATGTCCATAGTATTTACAGATACAATCAGACCAGATAATTGTCTTTCAGATCTCTCTCCCTTGAAATGTACCACACCGTTTATCTTTTTAACTCCACATGTTCATCCTGAGGCCAAACCAACTCATGATGTCATCAGGTTTGCCTGGTTTGTCTTTCTTGTATAAATACTGCGAGCTCATAGGCTCTAGGGGGGCTGGAGGAAGAGAGATAAGACTTTCTTGAGATCCAAGGTCATATCTGTTGCAGCACAGAATAAAACTGCTTCTCACGAGGCTTTTGTGGTGGATACGTCTGCCGCCACTCCACAGGGTTGGTATTATTTCATTTCATTTAAATTTTCATTACAACACACATAGTTTAATTTAATTCCGTTATTTAGATTTATATTCCAATTTGGGCAAACACGTTTTAGTTAATTTAAGTCTGAATTATTTACTTACACTTGTTCTTTTTTTATAATAGGAGTCGACTCTTGGCAGAATCCAACTACTCCGAACAAAGGGGGAGCACTATTTAGTTAGTTTGGTTAAGTTAGTTTGTCTAGTTTGTTTAAGGTTACTTTATTATCACTTTTATTATTTTCTGTATTATAATTATTTGCCTTTTTGTTACTTTGATTAAGTCAGTAGTTTTAGTTAGTCGTCCAGTATTTAAACACCCCTGTTCTTTGTCTGGTCGGGTTAGTTTTGTTCTGTTCAAATTTGATTTAAGTTAACCCAGTTGGGCCCAGCCTTTTTTTAATTATTTGCTAATTTGAGCTTTAGTTAAATTACATTTCTTTGACTTCATTAAATTTAAATTTGTTTTATACCCTTGTCGTTGCCTTTCTGTTTGGTCCACTACACACTTCTGATCAAAATTTTGCACTGTTGGATCTTAAGAAGGTTCTAAGTCGTGCTTCAAAATGCAAAAAGAAGAAATGGGAGTGAGACAAGAAAAAAAATTGAGTAAGCAATTTATTGCAAACAAGCATTAAACTGAAATAGGCCGTTTATCAGCTGATCAAAAGTTTAAGACCGCAGCCTTTAAAAGCCCAAATCTTCACAAAAATGTGGATTCAGCTTCATTTTCTGTCAGATGTCCACACTGTCTCGACCTCCTGATGGCAAAGGCAAAACGTTTTCTCTCTTTGAACGCGGTTGGATTGTTGAGCTGCATCTCGCAGAGCGCCATTGCTGCTGAGGCTGGACGGAGTAACACAGTTATTTTGAACTTCTTAAAAGATCTTGAGGGATCACAAAGCCTGTTAGTGTCATGGAAATTATTTTTCTTGCAATACTCAATTTTAGAAGCTACACTCCTGATCAAAATTTTAAGACCAGGTGACAAATTGCAAGAATTCACATTTTGCATTGCTGGATCTTAAGAAGGTTCTAAGTAGTGCTTCAAAAGTGCTTCCTCAGATGTGTTAGCCCTGGGTGGTGATTATGGGAGAGAGCCCAGTTAGTGAGATCAGTTGTTTCGATAAAGTTTCATGATAATAGTTTTGATGTGATGAAATCTGTTTTTATCCCATCAGTGCAGGTGACTCGTACCTGTGTGTTGTTCAGGTGTTGTTCCGTTAGCTTTAGCAGCAGGTCTGAGGGCAGCAGAGGCCCCAGAGACTCACTGTCCACTTTACCCTCCAGATCTGGGGCTATGACATCCCTAAAACAGAAGAGCAGGATTGTAAAGTAATGTAAAGTAACATAACATAAAGTAAAGTAACATAAAGTAAAGTAACAAAGTAAAGTAAAGTAACGTAAAGTAACGTAACGTAAAGTAAAGTAAAGTAACATAAAGTAAAGTAACGTAACGTAAAATAAAGTAACATAAAGTAACGTAAAGTGACATGTTACAGTATTTTTTAATAGTTTACTCCATGTTTCAGATATTTAGGAGTTATTGCTCTGCCTGGAATATTCCACAGTATGGCATTACGTCTTATCTACCGGCATGGACACAAGCTTATGACACCACCTGGCCAAGTTGCAGGTCAGATCTGTGGAGAGGCAAACCCGCTCACAGAAAGAATACATGTTTTACAGTTGTGTTTGTCATCAGTAAAACCAGCTGTAAACTGTCAAACTGTAAACAAATGCAAGCTGGATACGTTAATGCCATACTGTGCAACATTCCAGGCAGTTTCATATAATCGCTATGGAGACATGCTGACGATGAACCACTCAAACTTCACACATAACCTGGGACTTCAACCTGGAACCTTCTTGCTGAATCATGAGTTTAATCTGCTTTTTTACATATAAATACCAAATCTTAAATGTGCACTGTGTAACATTTCTAGTGGAGGGTCCGCCACCAGTTTGTCTCCATGGAGATGTTATTGCTTTGTCTGGAATATTCCACAGTATAGCTTAAACCTGTCTACCACGAGGGAGACAAGCAGGTTACAGAACTCCGCTAGATTACAGTTCAGATGTGTGGATGAATAAATGCTCTGAATATGTCATACCAGTGACATCTCCATGGAGACAAGCAGTTAGTGGACCTTCTACCAGAAAAGTTGCGCAGTGCATCTTTAAGCTAATTTCTCCTTTCTACCGTTGTCCCAAATAAACCGTTCTTGTCTAAATAAAATGTCGACAAACACAAATTTTGGTCAAGACCTACAGCACTTCTCACCTGGGGTACTTGTGATTGGCCCAGCTGAGCAGACAGTAGAGGGCGCTGTCGTTCAGAGTGGTGTTGGCGAGCTGCTGGAGGTGAGAGGAGAAGCAGCGGTGGTAGAGGAGCAGGTACGTGTTTAAAATGTCCACGTCGCCATGGTAACAAGGAGACACTTTCTCCTGGATGTACAACAAGTCCTGCCTCATCTGATCAGTCAGACGAACGATCTAAACACACAAAAAATCTGTTTAGTTTAGATCCTCTGCTCCTCTGCCCCTCTCCTCTGCTCCTCTGACCCTCTCCTCTGCTCCTCTGCCCCTCTCCTCATCCTCTGCTCCTCTGACCCTCTCCTCTGCTCCTCTGACCATCTCCTCATCCTCTGCTCCTCTGACCCTCTCCTCTGCTCCTCTGCTCCTCTGACCCTCTCCTCATCCTCTGCTCCTCTGACCATCTCCTCTGCTCCTCTGACCATCTCCTCTGCTCCTCTGACCCTCTCCTCTGCTCCTCTGACTCTCTGCTCCTCTGACCATCTCCTCTGCTCCTCTGACCCTCTCCTCTGCTCCTCTGACCCTCTGCTCCTCTGACCCTCTCCTCCGCTCACCTAACCATCTCCTCCGCTCCTCTGACCCTCTCCTCTGCTCCTCTGACCATCTCCTCTGCTCCTCTGACCATCGCCTCTGCTCCTCTGACCATCTCCTCTGCTCCTCTGACCCTCTCCTCTGCTCCTCTGCTCCTCTGACCCTCTCCTCTGCTCCTCTGACCCTCTCCTCCGCTCCTCTGACCCTCTTCTCCGCTCCTCTGACTCTCTCCTCTGCTCCTCTGACCCTCTCCTCTGTTCTATCTGCTCCCTCACTTTCGGTTCTAGTTGAGTTGAGTCTTACTTAAACCGACCTCCTGAGTGACATCTACAGAGTTCTGCTCTGAAGCCTCCTCAGATTCAGTAGTGGCACTTTCAGATTTAGACTGATCTTCTGCTCCATCCTGAGAGAAAGAGAGAGCGGGGGAAGAGATAGAGGGAGAGAAAGAGGGGGAGAGGAGGGTGGAGAGAGAGAAGGAGGGAGAGTTTAATTACGGTTTGACAACTGTAGAAACTGAAATAAATACAAGGTGCACTTTGCAACTTTTCTTGCAGGTAGTCCACCACCTGCCTGTCTCTATGGAGATGCTATTGCTTTGCCTGGAATGTTCCACAGTATGGCATTAAATGGATCTTCATGGAGACAAGCAGGATAAGCCACCACACCACCTCCGGAAAGGTGACAGTAAAAAGTGATGTTTTCAAAGGTATTTTTGGCGTGAGACAAACTTGAAAAAGGTGAGATCAAAAGAACTGTATTAACACCGTTGCCATGTTTGTAGTGACTCTGTCACACCTGTAGAGGGCGCAGTGAGAGGCGCTCTTGGACCATGCTCCACAGCAGCTCGTTGTGATCCAGCAGAGTCTTGTTTGGACGCCACACCGGGACCAGACCTGAGACCAGACCAAAGACCGTATAAAGAAGTGGACAAAGGGAGTGCGACGTCACCCACAACGATCGGCCCCAGTCAAATGAAGCTCATCGAGGCCACGGGTTACAGCAGCAAATTTGGAGCCGAGTTTTATATTTGGAAATCCAGCCGCAAGTATCATAGCAACCAAAGAGCCAATCAGGAGCGAGGCTTTTGAGCAGGTGCTTAGTAACGCTGTCAGTCAAAAAGCTAACGCTAGTGGGAGCGACTTCTGGGAAAGAAAACACCTGACTGGCCTGTAATTAATGTTCATATTTTGATTCACAGACAAAATAACGAAATGAAAAACCCCAGGATCATGTAGAGCGAGTTACAGAGAAGTTACAGAGAGATTTTTCAGTAGAAAGTGAATTGGAGCCGAAAACGTGCCCTTGATCACTTCCTGTTTGGAACGTAGCGGCTAGTGGGTTAGCTATGTCAATTTATATGTACAGTCTACGGTCCAGACCTGAGTCCTGACCTGAGTCCTGACCTGAGTCCTGACCTGAGTCCTGACCTGAGTCCTGACTGGTCCAGCGCTGGTCCATCTCCTCCTGCTGAAGAATACAGAGCACTGCAGCACGCAGACCCGCTCTGTCAAAGTCCGGACTAAAGGTTTTCTGGACCTCATCTCGGATCTGGGTCCAGAGTTGGTCCAGTTCTTGGCGCAGTTGGGTTTGGTCTTCTTCAGACAGACCCTCCTCGGTCATCATCTGCTCCTCCCTCTGCACCAGCTCCGTGCAAAGCCGCTGTAAAGGCAGGACTTCCTCTGCACCTTCCTGTGGTGCATGAACTAGAACAATAAGATTCAAAACAGAATGAATCCTCTGCTCCATCTGACCCTCACCTCTTCATCCTCTGCTCCATCTGACCCTCACCTCTTCATCCTCTGCTCCTCTGACCCTCTCTTCTTCATCCTCTGCTCCTCTGACCGACTCCTCTACATCCTCTGACCTTCTCCTCTGCTCCTCTACTCAATATGACCCCCTGATGGACTTTTTTACAATTTAAACAATTTAGAATAATTGATTTTTTATTATTTTGGGACAGTGTACATTAATAAGTATTACAATAACGTAAATGTACCCAAATTAGCCAAAAGGCTAGTTTTCATTGGCAGTCCCCTCCCAGATGGAAACAGGCTCCCTAAAAGTTCAAACCTTCATATAAAAGTCAATTTGTTAATATGCAAATACACATAAGATTCAAATACACAGTTACACTATGATCATAGAAGGAAAACAAAAATAAACTTATAGTGTTCACATTTGTGTGATTCAATTAATTGTTGTGTGAAGGAGAACACAGTTTGCCTAAAGGCTGTTTTCCTCAGAGACGTGCAGCGCCCCCTGGAGGTGCCTCTGGTGCGTCTGTTAGACTGGACCATCCAAGGACTGGACAGGGATAAAGGTGGAAAGAGGTGGAGCTAAACCATGTGGAACTGTTTACACTAAACACATGTGATCCAGTTTCAGAAGGTTTTCCCAACTCAGATTTAAATACACAACAGTTACAAATGAATTATTCTTTTTGCCTAAACTTTCACATTTTGATATTTTTAGTGAGTATAATTGTTAAATGTTCAGGAGTAAAAGTTTACTGGAAAAATGAATGGGAACCCACTGTTGAGTTGTATTGCGTTTGTGCACATACTCGTCCTTAAACCAAGTCTACCCTCTGGCGCCCCCTGGTGGCCTGAAAGCCTCATGCACTTGCCTTCCCTTTCCCTCTTAATGCCCCACCTTCCTCTTCACGGCCTCTTCTGTTACACACAGATAACACACGACCAACTAGATAATGGTTATTTTTACGTCTTTTTTTTCCATTGCTACAAATATTATTAATTCCGTTTTGTACAAAGAGGTATAATGTCTCTAAATACTTCTGACCTGGAGTAGTTTCATTTTTAACAGCTTTCTTTTTCTTTCCAGCTTTCTCTCCTCTCTTCCCAACTGCACAGACAGAAAACAGTTAAGACAACAACAAGGCAAGGACACAAGTGCGCAACTAAGGAAGCAAAAAAAAGGACGCAAGGAGTCAAAAAAAGGACGCAAAGGTGTTAGGAAAATTGTTTTCAGATGACATCACTACATGCCATATGCAGATGGTATTTTACAGAGAGAGGGTTAGGTAAAATTAAAATAGTAAATGTGTTTTTGGTGTGGTCTAGTGAACAAAGTGAAATTGTTTTGGATTTTTATAAAACTGAAAATATAATTGCCCATATATTTCTATAACAAAAGCAGAAAAAGACTTACCTTTGCACATCTTGTTAAATGTTTTCCCAAATCCTCTACAAAACTCCATCTTTAACTGCAATGAATGAAAAAGGACTAGACTAAGAATAAACCAGCACGAAACCAGGACTAAACCAGGTCTAAATCAGGACTAAGCTAGGTCTAAACCAGGACTGAATCAGGTCTAAACCAGGACTAAACGAGGTCTAAACCAGGTCTGCAGCAGGACTAAACCAGGCCTAAAGCAGATCTAATAGGACTAAACCAACCAGTAAATCAGGACTGAATCAGGTCTAAACCAGGACTAAACGAGGTCTAAACCAGGTCTGCAGTAGGTCTACACTAGGTCTGCACCAGGACTAAACCAGGACTTATCTGAGGCCGCTCAGAGCATCCTTCCTTCTCCCAAAAGTACTTTCAGTTTCAGTTTGAGTCTGCAGCATCACTTTAGGACGCCCTCTGCTGGTGAAAAATGTGAACTGCAATTTCCATATCCACTGAAGTAAAAATGTTTAAAGCTCCAAAATGGCGTAGTAAAAGCTATATAAATCCAGAATAAGACTAAGTTTAAGATTTTTTTTTTTTATGCGCACTCAGTGTCCGAACATAGACGTAAAGCCCAGAGAATGGAAGTGCTGCGGTCACCAGTGAGTGCGTTGTAACTGCATTCATAATTAGCCTTGAGAATATGTATTTAGTTACTTTCCAACACTGGTTGTCAGAAGATTCAGCTCAGACTCACCTTTTATCCATAGTTTTGGAGAGACGAGACTTGCACGCTCAGGGGGCGCATGTGGTCAAATGAGGAACTGCACACAACACGGTATAAAACATTATTGGCATATTAATTTATTTTTATTTATGTATTCATTTATTTAGTTATTTATTGATAAAACTTACTTTATTTGATACTGATTAAAAATACGAATATATGTCTTTTTTCTTTTCTTTTTTTTTTTTTTCCCCACAATCCGACAACCGATCGTCTCAGCTCTCGCGAGATCTCGTTGCAGTATATAAATCCTGACCTCTCGCGGCTCTTCCTTTCTTTCCCTTTAGCGGTGAAGGTGCAACAGTTTTCGGTCGTCCCGAAACCGGGTTCATCCGACACCCTCACCACAAATTCATCTGATCTGAGCTCCACAGCGGCACCATGCCTCCCAAATTCGACCCCAACGAGATTAAGATTGGTACGTTTCTAATAATGTCTGAAAAGGTTTAATAAAAGCTCTTCTCCGCAGCCAAGATGGAGTCGCTTCGTGCCGATCGCATTTTTATGATCGGCCTGAGCGATCTGAACATTTAAAATCGTAATACGATTAGTTGGTCGTTACATTAGTGATGGACGTGTTATATTTTTGATCGATTGTTTAATTGGGTTGTGTGAGGATTGAAGAAAGTACAGTTTGACAGCGACCACGTGTGCGAAGCGGTGGAAGAGGCTAACGAGGTTTAGCCACGTTAGCCGCACGCTATAATCTTTTAACAGTAGGATTATTTTTGTTTTATTGGGATAAAATGTCCAGTCCAGTCTCAAAACATTTCAACATCAATATTTAGTATGAGTACTCCATTGTAGGGTGACCAGATTGTCCAAATAAAAAACTAGGACTGGGTTTGGTAATGATAAACTGTTAAACGTGTGTAATCAAGGAAAATTGTTGTGCACTCTGCTCATTCATGACCAACATGTGAGCATAGCCACGTTTTGCTTGTGTTTTGGTCATTTTTTAAGCAGCTTTTCTGTATTTTACCTAAACAAGTGACCATTTATGCCTCTTTACTGTTGGCAGGTGTAAGATTGTTGAAAAATGGGGACACCTGGGACATTTCTTGTATAAAACTGGGACAAATCACTGGTTTTGAATAAATCTGCTGGGACAGGGGACACAGGGCTCACAACTCGGACTGTCCCAGGTAAATGGGGACATCTGGTCAGCATACTCTATTGACTATAATCATGGGTTTCAGCTCATAACTTTTAAATCAACATTTTGACTTTTCCCCCATTCAGATTACAGTGAAATATTGTGTTTTATTAAGTTGGTATACAGAAAAAAAATACTTACTTTGGCTTAGAGCTTTTGGAATATTGAGTTATTCTAATTTGAGAACTAAAATACCAGGAAAAAAAAAAATGGTGGATGAACAGGGGAACTTGAAGAGCCATTTCCACCAGAATTTAGTGTTTGGACATTGGTGATTGTGGGTAGAAGGATGCTGAGATTACTAGAGATGGAGATTCATGACGATGGATGTACCCAATGTTGCCATTTAACCTGAAAGAAATTGCAAACTCTCAATTGTACATTTTAAAGTAACGGCTTTGAATGATTCCTTCAAAATGGATAAGGACCGTGCAATAAAATGGCCATGTTACGTGCGTGTAGTTTATAAGTGGTGCGCGTCATTTTTAATCTCCAATTAAACTACTAAAACTAGCAAACTGACAAACTTTTGCGTGACTCTTGAATGTAAAATGGCAGGAAAGTTGGCATTACTTGGCCAGCCACAACCACGCACTTTTAAAGGGGCAAATTATTACATTTATTACATCTGATGCTCTGTTTATTACCCCAGTCCAAAGTAGTTTGTGTACTGTCTCGTAGGGGTGAAGGGATTAATTTCAAAGATTTTAAAGTTGTGAAAATGGACTTCAAATTATAATTACTCACAATCCAACCTTGCTAGGCCTGGTTGATGACAAACGAACATAATTTCCTCTAAAAGTAAAGAAAATGATGAGTTGTATTCTATATCATCTAACCCTTATCACATTGCTTGTCAGATTAGTCCCCAACTGGTGCATCAGTCTATTTTGTCTCTTAATTTCTTAATTGCAATGCCTAAATTTTAATTGGAAGGCTCAACGATATGAAAAATATCCTGTTAGAGTTAAGAATTTGCCACAGGCTTTAGGTTTGTAGAGATTCAAAACAAAAGGCACAATACAGACTGGTCAGGCCTTATTTCACAAAACGAGGTCCTGAGGAAATTTTGGGTGTCTTGAGTTCAAATTGAGTTAAATTTCTATGCATGGGGTTTAATTTTAATACCTGTTCTTTGCTTCTTACTGTTAAATCCAGTGTTTCCCACAGGTTTATACCAGGACTATGTGGGCACAGGCGATCCATATTTGAATCATTTTATTTAATGCAATAATTTGATGCATAAATGTCAATTACTGCTTCTACTGAACAAAAAAAAATCACTCATTAGATTCAAAATGGTTACATATATTTTTATAAAACTACAAGCATTAATAAAGGTGCACTGTGTAACTTTTTGGTTGGGGGTTCGTCATCTGCTTGTTTCTAATAAGTCGCTGCTGCCTGGAAAACTCCAGTATGACATTAAACAGCTCTGCCTTAGATTTATTAAAGTAGTTGGTTTTATAGCTGAAAAATACCTAGAAAAACAGGAATTCTGACACTGAGCGGGGTCGCCTCTCCACAGATCTGACCTGTACCTTGGTCTGGTTTGGTCTCAATGATGGAAAGGTTTAATGCCATACTGTGAACCCTCCACCAGAAAAGTTGCACATGGCATCTTAACTAGACAGTTTTATTTTTTTTCCTCAGCCACTTTTTAGACTCTGGGGGTGAAAAAAAAAAAAAAAAAAACTCGACTGTGGTCTCATAGTCTTTATTAATGAGAAACACTGGTTCTATCACTCACATGTGGTGTTTTAAAGTTCTGTCTCTTGTGTTTCAGTGTACATGAGGTGCACAGGAGGAGAGGTTGGAGCCACTTCAGCCTTGGCTCCTAAGATCGGTCCTCTGGGTCTGGTCAGTGTCTCTGGTTTTTAAATAAAGTTCATTTTCCACAGCCTCCCGCCACTATGCCCGTCTGCAGTGACGGAGTGTATTCCAGTGGAGGCTCAGAGAAACTCGGCTTTAGGAAACAGGGCTGTTCAGTCCCGTGGACCGTTCTGTGCCGAAAAGACTGGGACAGGCACTTGAGTTTTCAAAGAATCTGGAATTTTTATTTTGGCACCTCAATTATGATCCATATCAGTGTTGGGAGGTAACAAAGTAATAGTAAAGTACTGTACTTTAGTAAAGGCATCTGTACTTCCATAGATTTTAAAGTGGATACTCTTCACTTTTACTTCACTACATTTGAATGCAGGTATCGGTACTTTTTACTCCACTACATTTTTTTTTTTTTACTGAAAAGTTTTTTGTTTTTTTTTTGTTTGAGACCTGCTGAAAAGGCTGAGGGGCCATTAACATATTCATAGTTTGAGCAAATGTACAAATAAAAACAGCTAGGAAAAAAAAAACTAAGGAAGGAAATTGATTAAAGTACTTTTTTTAAGCAGATATTTTAACACTTGTAGATTTCATGTCATATTTTTGGTGTTTTTTAATTATAATCAACATTGAGTACTTCCACCACTGACACCAGATGTTTGAATTCCTGCTTATATCAATAACAAGATTTGTTTTCTCTCCGGCTACTGTGGTTTATATTTTGAAGTCACTAGCTTTTTTTTTTAATTTTCGCACCATTTGTATATTTTTGCATTTCACTTGATCACGATTGCTGATTGGCTGTGAAAGATTTTAAGTTTTGACCCTGCTGTGGTACATGGAATTTATCAGACACATAATTTGATTTGTATTTTTCTTTCTAGTCTCCCAAGAAAGTTGGTGACGACATTGCCAAAGCGACCGGTGACTGGAAAGGCCTGAGGATCACCGTCAAGCTGACCATCCAGAACAGGCAGGCGGCTGTAAGTGCAACAAAACGGTCTGGCTTGGGTTTTTAGTAGATCGACATACAGGTTTTCATGGCCATTACAGATTTAGAATCCAGAGAAACCGATGAGCTCTGCTGATTTATTTTCCCTGTATTATCTCATTTGAATTTTGTAGAAATGGGTGCTCAAATAAAAGTTTATGCATATTTTTTAGGCAAAACTAAATAATATTTGGGCCAAACTAAATATCGATCTGCTGGATGTAAGGCTGCTGGCTGATTTACTAAAAATATCGAGCCGCTATATCGTTCTCTCTACTTTTTAGTAAGCGTTTTACCAGAATATCAACCGGGAACTGAAAGCATTTTAAGTAGAAAAGTGTAAACCTCACATAAAATTGAAAGCGTAGAATTTTCAACGTATTTGTAAGTTTGTAATTGCATCTCAAATGACAGTGTTGTGCAATCTAGTCGAGAAAAAAGAACATTTATTCATCCTGCAATCAAGTGTTGCAACAAAGTTCAAGAACAGAACCTGTAAACAAAAATCAAGAGACGTTTAAGACATGTATCGGATTAATAGTTGACTGTAAGTAACTGGAAAGGCTAGACTAGTGCTAAAAGGCAGTCAACAGATTTTTTTGAGTGATGTTGGACTCTTTGGTGAGCCTCCCGCCACTATGCCCGTCTGCAGTGACGGAGTATATTCCAGTGGAGGCTCAGAGAAACTCGGCTTTAGGAAACAGGGCTGTTCAAACCAGTGGACCGCTCTGTGCCGAAAAGACTGAAACAGGCACTTTAAAAAATATTCTGCATAACCAAATTCCAATTTTCTTCTGAAATTCTTAAATTGTTAGTGCTTTACATCTACATTCGGCAACATCTGAAATTTACCACTACCATAATTTCCTCCAGAGACAAAATATCCATATCTAGTCTTATTCCGCATAAAAACGGCAAACCCTTTTGGCTTTAGGTCTGTTCAGGTTTGTCTTTTGTCAGTTCTCCTGGATGCTTTAAAATGACCTTTGAACAAAATTATTAAATTAAAAATGAAATCTAATGAAAACCAAAATGCTTGCAAGAAAAATAAAAACAAATCCCAAATGGTTCAGCCTTTTCTTGCGTTTCTGTAGCTTTAAAATGTCAAATTAGGGAATCAAAATTAAAAACCTGTTGTGTGTTTTCAGATTGAGGTGGTTCCCTCTGCCTCAGCCCTGATCATCAAGGCCCTGAAGGAGCCTCCTCGTGACAGGAAGAAGGTCAAGAACAGTGAGTGTCAACCATTTAAACCAATTCTGATTTTTATATTTCATTTTTGACTGAAACTAAATCCAAACTTTGTTCCAGTCAAGCACAGCGGGAGTGTGAGCTTCGACGAGATCGTGGGAATCGCTCGCGTCATGAGGCCCCGCTCCATTGCCAGAGAGCTGTCCGGTAAACGCACAACTGCACCAAAATACAGAATCGGTCCTTTAGTTTGGATACGTCATTGCTCTGCCTAAAATGTTCCACAGCATGACATTAAACTTTACATTTTGATGGACACAATGCACCTTTAAAGACCAGGGCACTTAATTCATAAAAGCGACGAGAGGAGCTAAAACTAGAGATCAGTTTGTTTCTGATTGAACATTTGTGAACGTTGGTCAAGTTTTCACCTGGTGGCCAAAAACAATTTGCATTTTATATGTGAATAAAAGAAAATTACATCGTTAAAACAGGGATGGGACAATGGCTTTTATCGTGATAATGAGTAGATAATAGTTTGTGGGACATTTTAAATAAATGTGAGAATCTTCATGAGCAGAAAAGGTTACTTGTCCATGATCTCTGCTATAACTTAAAACGATCTAGAAAAGTACAATATTATAACTGTTAAAACATGGAACCTATTCATAATAAAAGTATAATTATTCATACCTTAACATTTTTAAACTGTCAGAAACTTTGACCATGATCATCGTGACACCACATTTCAGTAGCTCAGAAATACAAGTAATAAATTCTAAAACTAGCATCAATACTGTAGAAAAATCACCTCTTTGACTCTTTACACACAGCCTCCCGCCACTATGCCCGTCTGCGGTGACGGAGTATATTCCAGTGGAGGCTCAGAGAAACTCGGCTTTAGGAAACAGGGCTGTTCAATCCAGTGAA
Source organism: Taenioides sp. WSHXM2023 (assembly GCA_029959045.1). Classification (NCBI taxonomy): domain Eukaryota; kingdom Metazoa; phylum Chordata; class Actinopteri; order Gobiiformes; family Gobiidae; genus Taenioides; species Taenioides sp. WSHXM2023. The sequence goes on from CM057091.1 coordinate 3,405,043, forward strand.
CCGTTCTGTGCCGAAAAGACTGGGACAACTCAAGCTGTAGACCTTTTTCACGACGGCCGGAAGTGCAGCGCTGTAGATTTGTGGAACTTTTGGTAAATTTTTTTCTCTGGCAAAATGTGGAAATGTCTCACCTACTCTCCACCAGGTTCATAAATCTGCCCTTTGTCCAAATCTTCAACCAACAGGTCCTCAAAGGATAAACATGAATTTATCCACAACTATCAGGGAAGAAAGACGAAAACTTGAAGGCGAACGACTCGATTAGTGAACTGAGCAAAACAAACGTTATGGTATCCTAAAGATGTCTCTCATTTGAACTGCACAAATCTATCTATGCTAATATTGACATCATGAAATAGATTTTTTATTTTATCATTTTATCTGAGTGAACAAGTAATTTGTTTTTGCTCAGTAGTTCGCCAATGCTCATCGTCGTTCACCTTTAAGTTTTTGTCTTTCTTGCCTTGATAGTTGTGGATAAATCCTTCATGGAAGAATGGCGTCAAGAACGTTTATCCTTTGTGGACCTTGAAGATTTGGAGATGGGGCAGATTAAGCTGGTGGTGAATAGGCAAGACATTTCCAGGCGTTTTGCCATAGAAAAACATTAACTCAGAGTTCCGCAAATCTACAGCGGGGCACGTCTGGTCTATAATCTCAAAGTGATAAATGAACGAAATATGTAGTGCTGTTGTCCATATTCACCATTACAACACAATAACCCTAGTTTATTAGTATTAGAAAATGTCTGTATGGGGCACTGTAAAATGTAGAGAAAAGTAGTTACTCCATGGGCCGAGTTCTTAAACAGCACCATTTTTTGATCTGTTTGGTTTCCTCATCACAAACAGACCTTTTTTTTCTATTCACACATGTTTAACACACAAACCCTGCAGATTTAGACTTCTTCTCAAAGAAAAAACATTCTGTTCCACCTTGATGTCGCGTGGTAATACAGGAGGTCCTCTACTGTTTTTAAACTCCTTACACCTTCACTATAGTTTGATTTCAGACGCAGAATTGCCAATCTCTAAACAAAAGGTAAAACTTGGCTGTTAACTTAAACTACTTGTGCTTCATGACGTCACAAGGTGGAACAGTGTTTTGAGTTTTGAGTAACCCTGTATTAGTCTGTCTACATCTCCAAACATTTATGAAGGAAACGAATCACATCTCCAGGTCTGTTTTTGAGGTCGCAACATTCAATTTTGCGTGATACAGGACCTTTTAAAAATGACACCACAGAACAAAACATTTTCTCCACGTTTACATCGTTTTACCTCATCAGCTTTGCCTTGGAGAGCAGACGTTTTTCTTAGATGTTGACGCTTGTGTCCCGTTTGATTTTTCAGGAACCGTGAAGGAGATCCTGGGCACGGCTCAGTCTGTCGGCTGCACCATCGACGGGCGCCCACCTCATGATGTCATCGACGACATCAACAGCGGCAAAGTCGAGTGTCCGGCCGAGTAAAGACAAAAGACAATAAAAAAAACAACCTTTGTATAAAATCAACTTGTGTTTGGGTCAGTCTTTGCAAGTGTACAGACTAAAACAGCTGAACAAAACTTAAAGGTGCATGGAAATGTTACTGCTTTATCACGAGGGAGGCAAGCCCGTTACAGCACTACGCTCTATTACAGCTCAGATCTGTGGAGAGTCGTCCTGTTCAGAGTGAATTATTGTATTTTTGAGCAATAGAAACACAAATAAAGAGGTTAAATGTCAAATCAGGGGTCTCCAACCTGTAGCTCTCCACCCTCTTCCAAATGGCTCACTAAGGGATTTCTGAATTCTATGTATTGCGGATAATGAGTAAAATTAGATTAATTATCATAGTAAATGTATAATTTTGATGCCTAACTTGGTGCACTGATAAATGGATAATGGTTTGTTTTTATAAGCGTCTGTTCCCCATCGCTATGGTTCTTATTTACTTTGCGACTGCTGAAATAGGTCGCTCACTGGCATTTTTGTTTTGTAAAGGGGGCTCACTGGAGAAAAAAGGTTGGAGACCCCTGTGCGAGATGGATTTGTTTAATGTCATATGGAACATTCCAGGCAAAGCAATAACATCTCCATGGAGACGAGTAGGTGATGGACCCTCCAGCAGTAAAGTTGCTCATTATGCCCTTAAGTTTTGAGGTTAAAGAGCGCAGGTTCAGGTTAAACTGGAGTAAATGGAGTCTTTTAAAGATTTCTATACAAATGGGAAAAAGAATTGGCTTTTTCTGGCATTTGGAAACTGATCCCATGTGACTGAATTCCTGTTAAAACTGCAGAACTAAAGGGTCGTGACAGTGGCTTTTTTTTTTTAATTACAAGTAGAAGTGGGCAGGGAAGAGAGAATTCAGTCACAGCACTCAGGCAAATGAAAAATGCATGAATCAGAATCCAACTTTGAGGCCAATGTTGAGGGAACACCAACATGAAAGGGTAAATTTTATATAAATTTAAAACTCAAAGGAGGTTAAATGATGTCTAAGGTAAAGAGATCAACACAACACAAAAGTTTTAAATGATATTAAGTAAAAATACACACTGAAGATCGAATACGCAGAGGTACATGGCAAACAATGGTTTACGGTGGGAGTTTTCCTACTTTGCAACATAAATTAATAATAAACATGAATTTGCAAAGGGCGGGACTGAGGAAATCCTGTCCCTTTGCCTGAGCTCACGTCTCAGAACCAAGAATGAAAACGTGCTCAGAGCGGTGAATTTGCTCTTCCCAAATCTGGAGGACTTCCCTGTCGGAATTTCTATTTTTTTTTTTTTTACCCCAGGCAAACCTCAACCTAAAATCCGCAACAGTCTGAAATGTTTCCTGCAGATGAGGCCCCTGATGTTGGCAATGATCATGTTTCCTCAAATTACATCATTTTTCAAACCATATTTTTGGGACATGTGGATTCTGAAAGTGCCCAAAATGCAGTAGAACATTTTACACATGGATCTTCTAGAAGCTTGAAATACGTTTATTTTATTTTATTTTTTTTTACAAATGTATAAATATCAACATGAAACAGAACTAGTACAGCTGTGTCAGTTTAACTTTAACTTTAAATGAACCAAAATGTGCTTGAGTCCTGAAACTTACCAAATGTTGAAATGGATCAAAATCAGGATGGAGAAATCTTTACAAATAAATGTATAATTTGAATTTCAGCTGAATTTCATTGTGCTTTTTAGGCTCTTTATAAATCAGACCCAGACATGCATCAATTATTATCACTTTGCATATTCAATTTTATGTTTTTTTAAAAGGTGCACTACGTAACTTTTCAGGTTTGGGGGTCTGTTACCTTGGAGATGCTTTTCCTTTACCTGTAATGTTCCACAATATTGTATTAAACTTGTATAAGATGCATTCATTCAGTTATGGGTGTTTTTATTACTGAAAAATACCTTTAAAAACAAACATTCTGACTGACGGCTCGCCTCTTCACAGATCTCACCTGTACATTGCCCGGGCGGCGTCTCCTGCTTGTTTCTATGGATACTGAAAAGTTTAATGCCATAATTTGGATATATATTGGAGGTAAAGCCATAACAAGTAACTGGAGGGTCCTCTACCAGAAAAGTTACACAGTGCAGCTTTAGTGGAAACGTTTATCAAAATGTGACGTTGATTTTCGGCTGAGAACCACAAAACTTTTAGGAAGACGCGTTTTAAACCTCGCAGAAAATTCTAGTATAAAAAGTCCATTTCACTGCAAAAAGATCAGAAATTAGAAAATTACTTTGCAAACTAAAGGCGCACTACGTAACTTTTCCGATGGAGGGTCTGCCGCCTGCTCGTGTCCATGGCGATGCTGTTGCTTTTTCCTGGAATGGTCCACAGTACGGCATTAAACTTTATCCATCTATGGAGTGACACCACCAGGCCAAGTTACAAGTACAGGCTTATCTCAAGAAATGTTCCACAATATGGCATTAAACCCATTTATCCTGTATTTATTCAATTATCTGAGCTTTTAAACGCTCTAAAACGTGTATTCTTCTTACTCTTGGCCACCTCTCCGCAGATCTGACCTGTAACTTGGCCCGATGGTGTCACCTTCTTGTCACCGTAGAGATCTGTCTAATGCCTTACTGCGGAAAGTTCCAGGCACGGCAATTACATCTCCATGGCGACAGGCAGACGGCGGACTCTCTACCAGAAAAGTTACACAGTGTACCTTTAAATGATCTAACAAACTAGTTAAAAAGTATTCAAACGAAGAAATCTACGGTGAAATCAAGTCCTTTAAACCCATTTTAAACCCGTGTCGTTCTGTTCGGTTCAGCTCTCGGCTTCGTCCTCCTCTGCGTCTGGCTCCTCTTCCATCCTCTCCTCCATCCTCTCCTCTTCCTCCTCCTCTTCTCGGCTCTTGTCGTTTTCAGAGTCCTGTTTCTTTTCTTTGTCCTTTCGTTTCTGCTCAGACACCTCCTTCTTCCCCTTCTGGCCCTTTTTATACACTGATGGAAAATGGAAAATCAACATTAGATTTTCATTAGATTGTGTCTATGTATTTTCAGATGTTTTTTAAGCCTCTTCAAAGATTTATTTTCTTTTGTTTCAAACACAAAAGTTGATGGTTCAATCCCAAATAAAATCAGTTCATACAGTCATGTCCTTAAACCTTTTTTTTTTTTTTATATATGTCAAAATAGAATAAGTAGTTTTTGTTTTATAAGTGGAATGTGCCTAGTTCTACTAAAAAGTCTTGCATTTTTAAGATTTCTTTGTTCTTTTAAGATAGAATAATAATGTTATATAATCAACACGAATGAAATGGAGCAGAAAAAAGAATAAATGTGTATTATCCATCTCATTTTCACACAAAAACATTAACACTATCCATTTATAGAAGTCTTTTTTTAGGTTAATCAAAATGACGCTTAAGTGTTACTAGATTGTGATCACGTGCGTCATTATTTCTCCAGAACCACTTTTGGACTGTATGTTATTTTCAAACAAACCTTCAAGCGCTTCTTTGAGAGGCTCCAGAAATCTCTCAAACTCCATCTCCTCCATCGCAGCCATCACGTCTCCCGCGTTCAGGGTTTTCCTCTTGGCCTTCATCGCAAAGTTATTGGCGCTGCACAAAACAAAACAGAGATATGAGACTGAAAATGCGCTCCAGTGAGTCCAGTAAAGTCTCAGATCTCGTCTCCATAGTTACCAGGACGTGGCGTAGAGGACAAAGACACTGGCCGCCTGGGAAATGGCTCTTCTGGCTTCTTTAGACACGTTCACGCCATCGGGCAGCTGTGGGCAGGAATAAACAAGTTTTAAACGCTGAAAAACTGGATTCACATTATAGAATTTGATGATTTTGTAAAGCAGGGGGCTGTATGTTGGGTTTCAGGCAACATCACAACATTCTTTTATTTATATTTATTTAATACAGATTGAAGGTTTTGGGTTTTTTTTTTTACATAGCTAGTTCTAAGCTCTACTCACCAACAGGAATAATCAGGTTCAACATTTGTGAATTTACGAGACACAGTTTTCACAAGACAAGATACACCACGAGATTAGATCCACGAGAAAAGACGAGATTTTGGCATAATGTGTAATAATAACAAGCAGTGCAACACATTTCACAATTTTGGCTTCACTATTGTTTATTTATTTTATGTAACAATCATAGTAGTATTGCTTTTTGGAACTACCGCTTCTCAAATTATATAACTCACCAGCTCTCAACTTTTTTTTTTTGTCTAAGGTAAAGGTAAATTCAGGGGGGAAAAATCTCACGAGATCATTTTTCGATCTTGTGGCAGTTTTGTCTTGACCCATCCCTATTACCTCTGAATATTTTGAATAAACATTAATAAATAAGAGGGAAATGGCTGTTGCCCCCTAAAAGGGAATATGATGTCATCACAGAACAATAATAATTAAAAAAAAAAAAAAACACCAATAACTGTCACTGAAATACCAAACAGAAATGCTGAGTCTTGTCATTATTTGTTATAAACTGGCTCCACAAACTTGCTAAATTTATCTTTGTTAAGTCTTTTTAATTGACCAAAATCATGTTTTAGGGCCTGAATAAAGGTGCCACTTTTAGAAGCTCTTGTTAAAAAATTGCTTTTGTTAAAGGTGCATTGTGTAACTTTTCTGGGTCCGTGTAGATGTTACCTCTTTGCCTGGAATGTCTCACAGTATGGCATTAAACTTTTCTATCTTCATGGAGACGAGACCAGACCAGGTTACAGGTCAGCTCTGTGGAGAGGCGACCCCGCTCACAGTCAGAATGTCTGTTTTTCTAGGTATTTATGAACTATAAAACCCCCTGTATCTGAATAAATGTAAGGTAGAGCTGTTTAATGTCATACTATGGAACGTTGCAGGCAGAGCAGTGACATCTCCATAGAAATAAGCAGGTGACAGACCCCCAACCAAAAAGCTGCAGCTTTAATTTATACTGATGTTGAACCTCGAGCGAGTAACTAACCGGAGGGTCCAGACCTCTATGGAGATGTTTTGTTAGTAAGTCTCACTGTATACTATATTAAACTTATCCATCTGTCCATTTTGAGAAGCAGATGAGGCAACCAAGCGCCAGGTCTGTGGAGAGGCGACCCCACTCACTTCTCGGTACTTTTGAACCTTGAGCAATAAAAACCCTTGTAACTGATTAAATGCAATAGATGTAGGTTTACTGGCATATTGTGGGAAATTCCAGGCAAAGCAATAACATCACATCACCATGGAGACAAGCAGGTGCCAACCCCTCCACCAGAAAAGTTACATAGTACATCTTTAACCAATAACCTGGCCTAAACCTTTAAAATGCTTTTGATGCTTTTGAGATGGAATAAAATGGTTTGTAATTAGTTAATTTAAACCTCACCACGTGCAAACTGGAGTAAACACTGATCATTGTTTATTTGTTTACTCACAGCTTCTTTAATAATCCGGGTTATTACGGCATTGGGCAGGTTTAAGTCTTCTGGTCTCTCCGCCATCCTCACACCGGTAAATCCTCACGTTCAGGCCGGGGACAGAGACACCAGGAGCGGGGACACACTCTGCAGACAGGCGCTAGCAGAAAACCGCGGATCCACCACGGGACACGGCGTGGTTAGCCTCTTTAGCTAACGCAACAGGCTGCAACAAACCGCCCTCAGTGTGTCGTTTTTAACTAAAATAAAAGTGCAAATGGTCGGAAATCGTGCTCCTATTCCCCAGTTACATCTGTGTGAACGATGAAAAGGTGAAAAAACTGTCTCGATTTGTGCAGGAAAAGATCAGATGGACTTTTGTTTTCAGAGATTTCCCGCGAAGCTTCCAACCACGAGCGTTCAACTTTCAACTTCCGCTTCTGATGTCAAGAATGTGACGCACTTCCGCCAAAACAACGGCTGTATTTATTTATTTATTTTTTATTACTTTTTTTTTTTGTATAGTTTTTTTATTTTTATTGTTTATTATTTTTATGTATTATTTATTATGTATTTACTATGTATTATTTATTATTTTAGATCATGAGTTGTACTGTAAATAAGTTTTGCATATAAAATACAAATTAATATAACCAAAGTATGTTAAAATATTGAATCTACACAACTGATGTAAGACTATGATAAATAGGTATTATCCCACCAAACCAAGTAGTAATTAGAAAAAAAACATACATGTCATATGAGCTTTAAAGGTCCATTGTGTAACTTTTATGGTGGAGAGTTATTAGATGTTAGATGTTGCTTTTTCTATAATGTTTCACAGTATGGCATTAAACCTTTCTATCTTCATGGAGACCAAACCAGACCAAGTTACAGGTCAGACCTGTGGAGAGGCAACCCCGCTAACAGTCAGAATGCCTATTTTTCTAGGTATTTTTGAGCTATACGTAGAGCTTTTTAATGTCATACTGTGGAACATTCCAGGTAGAGCAATGACAAATCCATAGAAGCAAGCAGGTGACGAACCCCTCATCCAAAAAGTTACACTGTGCACCTTTATGTGATCTGATAAAACAGAATAACAGTAATAACAGTTACTCGGTGCTCTACAGGAATTTCCCCACTGTGGGACTAATAAAGGCATATCTTACAGTCGTTTCCATGGCAGCAGATGTTCGTCCCACTCGCTCCAGAGAAAACTCCAAACAAAGACCAGGTTAACGCCCACCAGGTTCAAGTCACCGAGCTGATTTACTGCTTTCAGATAGAGTTTCATTTGTGTAAAAGCTACTGACACTTTGCAGCTGATGTCATCAACGTTCCCTGGGCGGTGAAGCTAACTGGAGGCACTGCTCTGTCTCAAGCTCTGTTACTCAAGTTAGACAATCTGAGCAGAAAGAATTGATTCAGCTGGAACTACTACTTTTTGTTAAAAATCAAACTCCTGAACAGGACCATGAATGCTCGAACTGATCACAGGCTCCGGAAAATGTGCTGTTTGAATCCAATTTTTATTTTTACTTGACTTTTCAGCAACTGATAAGGTCTGCACGGTGTCACCACTGTAACTGCTGAACATTCTACCACAAACATACATGCAGAACACCCCAGCGTAATGTCACTGCAATTTGTTATTTGTCACGGGATTTAGTCAAGAACTCATTTCCAGCAGCGAGTATAAACTCTACACAAGTGGCACAAATTAGGGCTGTACGATGAGAAAAAAGATGTTATGTTTTGTATTAGAAAAATCATATAATTACAATATTTTTATATATTTTTGGGCAGAATGAGGTCAGCGAAATTAAAACAAAAAATGTACTTGTCAGTGCCACAGTATGTCCTACGATCTTCCTAGGACACGTTGGTGGGACTCCTCTTGATGTGGAGGAGCAGCAGATCTAATCTAAGCCCCTCTTGGATGACCGAGTTCCTCCTCCACCCCCGCAGAGGAAATTATTTTGGACGTTTAAGTATCTAATTTAGAGCAATTAACCGTTAAATATGTGGTTTAAAGGTGCACCATGTAACTTACTGGAGGTGGCACCTGCATAATTCCATGGAAGTTAAAAACATGTGGAGATATTGCTGAGTTTTATGCTATAATGTGGAATATTATAGCCAAACTAATAACATCACCATGGAAACAAGCAGGAGACGGCCCTCCTCCAGACCAAATAAGAGTCAGGTTTGTGGAGATGCAAGCCCACTCAGAGTTTTTCAGTTTTTCAGTGCTAAAAAACGTGCTTTTAATCTAGTCTTCTTTGTCTAAAAAGTTACCTACTGTGGTTTTACATAAATGTTAAAGAGTTTCTGCTTTTAGGTTAAGAGATGATAAAATTAACCTTTATTCATCACCCAGTGAGGAAATAAATGCCAATGTTGCAACACAAAGTACAAGTGCATCACCGGGAATTAAAATACACAGTCAAAATGAAATCAAGATAAATAACCAGGCATATTTTGATGTTAAATCTCACCAAAAACATGATTTCTCTTCTGCTGATGTGATGATGGGCTGAGGAAATGCCATGAAATCCTTCCAAGACGTGGGGGGGAACCACTTTGGGCACGGAACACAGCCTCCTGCCAACCAACAAGAAGACACTACAGAATCAGATACACAAATTTCTGCCCAATCAAAAATCCACATACATACATAACCCGTGACTAGTAAGAGAACTCCTATAACTCCCTTTAATTCATAATTTACTTAAACTTTTCAGTGCCAACCTATGGGCTTTCCTGGTGTTGCCCTCTACTACTTCCCCTGCAATCAATGCCAAGGAAGGATTTTATTTACGTAACTAAACTCTACCCTCATTAAGAAGTAAGGAGGGGGCGTGTGCATTAAAACTATAGCAGTAAATGTGGTTAAATGCATGACTTTGAGATACTTTCTGGTTTTTTCCTTGTCCTCGGGAGCCACTCTTCGGCCGCGGTGGATGTTTTAGGAAGAAGAAGGTTTGTTTACGCGGCGCTACTTTCGTCTCCATCCGAGGAGCCGTGGCGCACACCAAACGCGGCGATTTAACGTTTCATCCTCAAACATTACGTCATTATCAAATCGCCACGCTGATTTAAAGCCTTTAACAACCCCGGGGAGACTGTTTACCCACACTTTTAGTCAAATGAGCGAGATTTTTTCCGTGTGTTTTGGATCTATTTTCTTGGGGATGGCCGAGCTGCGCCTTTCTCTCTCTCGCTCCCGTGCTAGGCCGCCATCTTGAATTTTAATGTTAATTTTCGAAAAAAAAAAAGGATTTCCTCTGATATTTTTGTTATACTCAGCGTGCCAAGCCTGGAATATTTTGAAGATCCGCCGCTTTTATCTTTAAAAAAAAAAAAAAAAGAAAAAAAAAAAAAACACCTCGTAAGTATCAAACGTGGCCGTGCGGTTCGGTTTGTCGACCTGAGGCGCTGCGTGGAAAAGCTCTCAGCTCGGACATGGTTTCTTTTGTAAATAACGCAGCGTGTGTACAGTTCTCCGGGCTTTTATCCCTCTGTTAAAGGCTCAAAGTGCGGTTCTGTGAGTTTGGGACGCCGGGGGAACTTTTAATGCGTTCATAAACAGATTTGCTGAAGGCTTCACGTCCCGACGCTCTTAGCTTTAGCATTAGCATTAGCGTTAGCATGAGGATCGGGAATTTGCAGGTACGTACACGATCTCATGTTTGTGTTAAATCTAGAGGTTGTTTTTTCATTATGGGCGTGTGTAAATCATCATTATGTGTGTGTAAAGCTTCATTAAAAACCTCAAAATAGCTCGGACTGTTAAATGTTTGGAATCGGCACCGCTCGAGCTAAGTTAGCCTCACTGAAGTTGAGTTTGATGCTATAAAGAGATAAAAAAAAACACAAACACAAAGTCCTTGCAACTGCGTGTTTCCTTTCACTGTTAATTGTAGAAAGCGTGTAGTGGTGTGTGTTTTAATGCGGGTACATGTGTGGTTCTGGGCGTCAGGGGTGTTAATTGTTGCAGTATTGATATCCGCAGCACGTCGCTTTAAATATGGAGTTTGGACGCACAAACGCCACACCTCGAGCAAATGAGGAGAATTCTTCTCTGCCCTATGCCCCATTTCCCGTTTATCTGCAGGTGTAGTCGGTGCACGGCACGGAGAGGCGGCTTGTGAGGTTTTCTTCTGTATTTGAGCCCTTCAGAGCCGGAGCCGGTGTCGGATGCATGCTAATCCAGGACACACTGGGCTCTGTGGTCCACCCGCAGCTGAGGGACTGAACGTGGAGACGGGCCAGATCTGCACAAACAGCGTCCAAACTAAACCACACCGATCCACACCGTGCCGTCCGCAGTGTCCGGCGGATTCTGTGTTCACTGTGCTTTTTATTTATTGCTAAATCCTCAATACGCGTTTATACATCCACAACTCAGATGTGGAATCAGTTTTGGTACCACAGCTGAAGCAATCGCAAACTAAAGCCAGATATAAACCCTGAAAGCTGTGATCATTTCAGAGGAATATTCAGGATCATTCATAACTTGGATGCTGCCTCTGTTGCGCCTCACAGACGGCGTTAAACTGCATTATTTTGGGTTACCGCAGAGTGGCGCTGTCCCTCCACGTTTGAGCCTTGTTTACTCCTCCGGCTCAGTGTAATTACAATATTCATCAGCGCCTTTCACAGCGGCTCCAGTGTGTTTGATGCAAGAACGGACCGTGCATTAGACTCTCATGAGGATGGGTTAAGCATAGACATTTACGTAGACAACTGTTTACTGCTGGGAAATTGGCAGTTAAGGTCGTAATGCAAAACATTTCTGTAATTTTACATCTTCTTAATGCTTTTCTGGAATAGTGAACTCAGTGGAGGCTGTGGTTAATGAGTCCACCTTAGCTGCACAATGCAACAGCACTGCTTCATTAGGGCTGAATGATTGTGGAATATTAATATCCAAGTGCAGTTTGTTGAAGAGATTTGTAATTTACTTTTAATAATAATACTCTTATTTAAACACATCTAGAAGAAACTTTTTTATTATAGTTTGAGATCTGCTGAAAAGGCTGAGGGTTTATTTTTCATATATTTGAAGTTTGAGCAAACAAAAATATACAAACAAGAACAGTTAGGAAAAAAATATTGATTAAGTTCGGGACAAATCTGCATCAAAATCACTACATTTGAAGCTTTATTTGACCTCAAAATCTTTGTGAGATACTTTTGCTTTTTACTCTTTAAGTACATTTTTAAACAGGTACTTTTTTACTTGAGTGATACTTTTTATTTTTTAATAATAGTATTCTGCTCTAAGTTATTTTTTTTTACACACATCCAGAAGAGACTTAAGAACAAAAACGAATACAAGAATCACATTTGCCCACGAGAAAAATTGCACACAAGAGAGAAAAATTATCTCGTGAGATTTTTTTTCCTTTTGTTTCCAATTGGATTGGACAAAAAGGGTCACTTGTTGGTGATTTGCATCCCTTACAGTTCCAAAAAGCAGCACTAGAACAGAAATGAAACTATGAAATGAAATAATTAACAAAATCGTGAGTCCAAACTTGGAACCTGAACCGTGAAATGTGTGTGTATATTAGGAATTATGTTAAAATCTCGTCTCGTTCTTGTGGACCCTCGTCTTGCCTCGTGGAAATTTTGTCTCGTCCCATCGCTATTGTTTTGTTGTTTGTGGAGAAAGTTATGGTACTTAAAAATACCTTCCTTTGATTTTAAATTGCGATTTTGGTTCAGTTGTGATTAATCTTGCAGTCCTATGCTTAATGTTTATGAAACCTGCTGATTAGATGTTGTTTGGTCTCTTAGGAACAACTGATACTTTGCAGTGACACCACTCTGGGGGGTTCTACTTTTACATCTTCAGCAGTTACCATGGTGACCCAGTGTACACATTAGCAATAACTACCGGAAAAGTTTTAAGATTGGCTGAAAAACGTGAAAAACACAAAATTTATGTAAACAGCGCATGAGCAAATAAAGTGCTCATGGTCAGTGGTCACCTTTAGGAGTTTGATTTTCAACAAAAAATGTGAGAGTGACTAACTGAAAATCTGTTGGCTAATGCTAGCTAGCTTGTGACTGTAATGTTATTTGAGAGGGACTTGTGTAACAGCACAAGCAGCTCACTTGTTGTAGCTCCAGTTAAGTCAGCTCTTTCTGGTCAGACTGTTCAAACAAAACTCGGATAAAGTGTAATTTAAAAACAGCTTCAGAGAGAGCAGTTCCTCCAGTTAGCATCACAGGGAATATTGATCACATTAGCTGCAAAGTATCAGTAATCACTTTTGTTTATTTTTATTCTTTATTTTTACACAGTATCATCCATATTGACATTATTGCATTCATTACAACAGAAAAGTAGTGGTGGAAGGTAACAAAGTAAAAGTAGTAAAGTACTGTACTTAAGTAAAAAATGTAGGTACCTGTACTTCACTTAAGTACATTTTACAGTGTGCACATTTTACTTTTACTTCACTACATTTGAGAGCAGGTATCTGTACTTTTTACTCCACTACATTTTTGAACAGGACTGAAAAGTAAAAGTATATTTTTTATAATATTTTGAGACCTGCTGAAGAGCTAGAGGGGGTATTTTTTTACACGTTTGTAGTTTGAATAAATAAAAATACACAAATGATAACAGCTAGGGAAGAAAATATTGATTCACTTGTTTCTGTTGAAGAAATTCAGCACAAATCTGTATCAAAAACACTACATTTGAAGCTAGATCTCAAAATCTTTGCAAAATACTTTTTCTTTTTACTCTTTAAGTACATTTTTAAACAGGTACTTTAATACTTTTACTTGAGTAGATTTTCTTATGTGATACCATTATTTTTTTGCTTATATATCTGTAATCTGTAACAAAACTAAGCACCTCATCCACCACTGCCTGTAGGCCTGGTCAAGCTACAGAAAGTTCAGGCTAAGGATGTTTTTTATTTAATCGGCTAAAACTAAAACTACATTTGATTGTAACTTGACATTGTAACTGAGTGGGTTGAACAGTTGACGTTTTTTCTGTTTAGAAATCCATGCAGTGATTTTATTCAGTCTGAATCAGCTACTAAAAGTGCATAACTGATTGAAATGTCTTAATTCGAGGTCATGAAATTGAGGAATGGTTATGGAAAAGTCATGGAGAACCTCAAGTCTGTATGAACCCTGTTTTACTTAAAGGTGCACTGTGTAACTTTCTGGTTGGGGGCTCGTCACCTGCGTGTTTCTATGGATATGTCATCGCTTTGCCTGGAATGTTCCACAGTATGACTTTAAACAGCTCTGCCTTACATTTATTAAATTACAGGTGGATTTATAGCTCAAAAATACCTAGAAAAATAATATTCTGACTGTGAGCGGGGTCGCCTCTCCACAGATCTGACCTGCAACTTGGTCTGGTTTAATCTCCATGAAGATAGAAAGGTTTAATGCCATACTGTGAAACATTCCACACAGCACACAACAACATTCCCCCCAGAAAAGTTACACAATGCACCTTTTTAGTAATAAAACTGAGTACTTCTTCCACCACTGAACAAAACAGATGATTCGTTCATGTCTGAGCCTGCATCTGTGCTTCTGTGTGCAGGTTTCTCACTCTGACCCCAGTCTTCCCCACCTGAGCGCGTTTCCTCACCTCGGAGACTAAATGCACCTGGACCCGGGGGCTTGTGGGCATGAAGTGGCTGGGCGAATCCAAGAACATGGTCTTAAATGGCAGACGACACGGGGCCAAGTTGACCAGCGAGACGCCCGCCAGCCGCTCCCAGACACAGAAGAGCTCCCTACGCCACAGCAAGGCCCTGCAGAGGAGCCGGAGATGTAGCCGGAGTGAGCAGAGGATAAGACTGGGGGAAAAAAGTGAAAATCAGATACTAATTGATATTACAACTAGGGGTGGGACAAGATTTCATGAGACAAAATTACCATAATCTTGTACAGACGAGAAAGATGATCTCATGAGTTGGAATGGAACAGTAACTATTACATCATTTAACATGATAAAAAGGGTACAAAATAATGTTTCATGGGACATTTTGTATAATCGTGATAATCTGCAACAAAAATAGTTGCCATTAAATCACCAGAATGTGCAGAAAAAAGCTTAACCTTAAAGTTCTCTGCAGGATCATCGCTGTTTTCACTTTTCACAATTCTATAACAGTTGTTAGAATATTAAAAGTATAATTAATCATAACATTTTTAAACTGTCAGCAACTTTAATAATTATCGTGATATAATTGTTAATCGCAGTTATTTTAACCGTGACAGTCATGACGTCAAATATATATTATACCATGCCTAGCAGAAGATAAGGTAAAAAAAAAAGTATTGAAAACCAGATACTAATTGATATTAAAACTGGTAGCAAAATAGGCCTGTCACAATAACAAATTTTGAATCACGATATACTGCAGAAGAAATTATGGACGATAAATTGTAATACTGAAACTACTTATGGCTCTGACACAATAATCCAAGGGCAGATTTAAACCTCAAAAACTACAATTTTGTTAAAAAGCCACAAGCTGCAATAAATAAAACGGCAGAATGAAACACTTTAATACTTATTTTGCATCTGTAATGGGTCATAGAAGTTATTTATTCTACTTTTTTATGGCTCAAATCTTATCATATAGCCAAAAAATAACCATAAATTGATTATTGAGTTTATTCTCAATATCGTAAAATTTTGTATCGTGACGACTCTTAATAGTTTTGAAATTTTATGTGTTTAATAATAAGATTTTGTTCAAAGTTCACATTTTAAATGCATCCAGGAGAATTAACAGAACAAATGAACTTTATGGCTATAGAGATGTAATTATGTCATAACTCTACCTCTGGGTTAATTCATTCTCAAGCATCATTCACTTTTTTTTTTTTTTTTTTAACAATTCCCAATTATTAAAACATTTTACTGTACAAAAATGTTAGATGTTCTAAAGATTGGCTCCAGCAGTGCAATTTACAATAAGAAAAATGTATACTTGTCCTGGTTTGGGCCAAGAGTCCTTATGTAGATTTGGTTTTACCCTGTTTTAGTCCTAGTCTAGTCCAGGTTTAGTTCTGTGTTTAGTCCCAGTTTTGACGTGGTGATTGTACAAGCTTAATACTTTTATTAAATTGAACTTTTACTTCAAACATGATTCTAACGTGACGTGTTCTTGCGTTTCCAGGGTTCACTGCGTCCAGCCTGGAGTCGGAGCGGCGGTATGTGCCCTCCTCAGGGATGACCGCCAAAGAGCTGTGTGAGAACGATGACCTCACCACCAGCCTCATCCTGGACCCGTACCTGGGCTTTCAGACTCACAAAATGAACACCAGGTTTGTACTCACTGGGTTTCAGATGTTAACACCATTTTATATTTGGTGATGGAGGCTGGTGCTACTGTGAAGCTCAACAGTGACCGCCCACCCCACGGTTCCAGAAGTTGATTTAATTTTTCCCATAAACATTCCGCAAAGTTTGAAAGCTTCGTGTTGACTAATGAGCACAAGACCTGTAATTTCATTTAAAATTTATTATAATCCTCCAAGTTATTAGAACATTTCACATTTTTAAATGTGCTTTTTGGACTTAAAATAATTGCGTTATGGATATTAGCAGCTTCGCGATGCCTTTGAATTCTGTAATATTTAAAATTTTGGAAAAGTTTATTAAAAATGTACGTCTGGAAGCAGAGCGGACTTTAAAATGGGTGGGACTGTTGAGCTCCATTGTTGAGCAGGTGAATTTTGTGTAATATAGCAAGGCCCTAGTCAGTGATAGAGTAAATTATCAGGTTCACAGTTTGTTCAGCTGTTTTTGTTTTTAGCTTTCTAAACTAACTTTACAAAACTACAGCATTGTGTTAATATCCTTTGAGTTTAGACTATCGTGGACTGTATTTTACTGATATGGCTTCTTTAAGTGCTGGTTACAGGGTTGATCTTGTTGTATTTGCTCTTCAGGTTTCGTCCAGTTAAAGGGAGACAAGAGGAACTGAAGGAAATCATCGAGCGCTTCAAAAAACACGACAACTTAGAGAAAGCATTTAGAGCTCTGACGTCCGGAGACTGGGCCAGAAACCTGTTCCTCCATAAAACCAAGGCTCAAGAAAAACTCTTCAAACAACATGTGAGAAATAAGAAATGTTATTACAGTTTCCACATGAGAAACATACCTGGAGCTTTGGTTTATTTCATTTAGTGATCTATAAAGGGCCCATATTTAGCTGTTTTCTGATCTTTGTTATAATTCTTCATCAAAAACTTACCTGGAGTTGTGTTTTGTTTCATTCACACATGTTTAACACTAGGGATGCAACAGTATTTGATATAATATTGACTCATTCGATACTGGTCTCACGATTCAATACACAAGTTAGGTACACAGCGTCCTCCTCAGAAGCAGCAAGAAAACAGCTCTATAGGGACTTGCAGCTGAAATATTCTAACAGAGGTGGATTTAATCTTTCAGTCACTTTTCATTTTACGTTGATAGACCCAAGAATTACAAAGATATTAACTTTTAAATACTTTAGAATTGCTTTAATTAAATGCGCTCGTATACACACTCATGATGCATCTAAAGATGTACGCGATCTTTATTTTAGTCAGAATACGGTCTGCTGAGACATTTCTATGTAATATAACATAGTTTTAGTGTCCTGAAAGAGGATGGAGAGCGCTGTGTGTCTGTTGAGAGCACAGACTGAAGCAGGGCAGTGTGGGAGGAGTTACTGTGTCGCTGACACAGACGTGTGAGAGGAGAGACACACTCAGGAGGAAAAGAAATCATCAAATCATCATCAAAGAAGAAAAAATCTGATAGTGTAACTCCCCTACCACTCTATATAAAGAGCAGACTGTCTATATTATAAAATATAAAATGTCCTGAGAAAGCTCTGTTCTTATTTTCACTGAATAAAAATTCTGAGCTGTAAATCATTGAACCAAATGAACTAAAACACATGCAAACTACAGCTTTACAGTAGTTGTACTGTAATGTATTGTATATAATGTATGTATTGTTTCATTAATAATATAGTGTTATTATATTACACTCATTAGCAGAAAAAATTACATGAGATTTTTTTTTGCATCTTAAAATGTATCAAAATCGAACCGATATTGTGACCCGTGTATCGAGACAGTACATATCGAATCGTGGAAAAACTATATTGTTGCATCCCTATTTAACACACAAACCCTGTATATTTAGGCTGAGCTCTTTTCTCAGACTGAAAATACTCTGTTCCATCTTATGGGGTCATGTGGTAATACAGGAAGTGCTCCAGTGTGTTTTTAAACTCCATACACCTTCACTAGAATCATTTGGATCATTTCAGCCCTGGAATTTCACTTCATGACATCACAAGGTTGAAAAGAGCATTTTGAGCTTTGGAGATGTAGACAGACTAACAGTAAAGGATTACTCAAACATACATGATTGAAACAAAACACGACTCCACTTATTTTTTTGATGAGGTAACTCATTAGAGTGCTCTGTTCTCCCAGCTGATGTGAGTAGGTGGAGCCCTCCTCTGTGTTTATTCACCTTTCACTCATTCTGCTCTGGCTTCTTTGTATAAAGAAATTAGAGCTGCATCCCTTTTACCTGAATTTATCCAAAAGTTCTCTCAAAATACTGGAAAAATGCGTAATATTCAACTTTTATTTTTTATTTTCTTCCATGACTTGAAAGTAATCACCATTTTCACATTGT
Organism: Taenioides sp. WSHXM2023; assembly: GCA_029959045.1. Taxonomy (NCBI): domain Eukaryota; kingdom Metazoa; phylum Chordata; class Actinopteri; order Gobiiformes; family Gobiidae; genus Taenioides; species Taenioides sp. WSHXM2023. Next base: position 3,423,633 of record CM057091.1, read on the forward strand.
TCATCATGAATTTTAAGTGATGCTTCAACTAAACATCTAATTTTTTTCTTCAGGTTTTCGTCTACTTGCGAATGTTTGCCCAGGACAGCGGCTTTGAGATCCTCCCCTGTAACAGATACTCGTCGGAGCAAAACGGAGCCAAAATCGTGGCAACTAAAGAATGGTAAGAGACCACAGGGATCTATTAAAACTGCAGGTCTGGGAACGTTCGGAAAAGTTTGGAGCTGATAAGAAATTTCATTCTGTGATAATGATCCAACTCAGAATATGACTTGAAGCACATTTAGCAATTAAAATGAAGTGTATTTGTATTACACTGACAGAATGGTTTAATTTGTAACTCCATATTTCATAGAGGGGGTCCATATTTAATACAAAAATGCATGTGAGTCTATGGTGGGCAGTGGTAGTGACACAGTGCACACATTAAAAATACACAGCGTTATAAGTTTATATTGTCTGACAACTCGGGTGATGTTCGTCAAAAATTGTGTGTAACTGACCGAAAAAGGGCTAATGGCTAGTTGGGTTGTGATTTAGACTTACTGATCCACAAGGGAAATTATTGGGACACAGTAGCTCACACATCACAATATATTATAATAACAAAGAGCAAAAATATAAATGCTAATGATTAATTCAAAAGAAGTAGCAAAAATAACAAGAGACTGTTGTTAAATAAGGCATAATTATATAAATGTACATGTACAAGTAAAAATAAAATATAGTAATACAAATTATCTCTGTTATATACAAGACGTCATAAGGAAAACAGTGTAAAAATGATTGACAGGACATAGGTTATCTGTTACATAAGGGAGTTGTTGTACAGTTGTAGGGAGTATTATCTTTTACATAAGGGTGAGTTGTTGCATGGAGTATGGTATGAATGTGTTGAGAGGGGCAAGCAACTCACCTGTTATGATTCCAAATAAACCAGCTCTTTCTGGTCAGATTGTGTTAGACTTTAATCAGTTTTGTTTTAACTTTAGCTTCACCTCCCCAGGGAATATTGACGACATCAGCTGAAAAGTGTAAATAAACTACTCTAAAGTGATTTGTTGTTGTTTTTCAGGAAGAGGAATGATAAGATGGAGTATCTGGTGGGCTGTATCGCGGAGCTGTCCGAGAGCGAGGAGAACCAGCTGCTCAGACACGGAGAGAACGACTTCAGCGTGATGTACTCCACCAGGAAGAACTGTGCCCAGCTGTGGCTCGGGCCGGCAGCCTTCATCAACCATGGTACGAGTGTATGCAATGACCCCAAAGACTAACCCCCGAAGACTTGACCCCCCGAAGACTTGACCCCCCGAAGACTTGACCCCCCGAAGACTTGACCCCCCGAAGACTTGACCCCCCGAAGACTTGACTCCCCGAAGACTTGACTCCCCGAAGACTTGATCCCCCGAAGACTTGACCCCCCGAAGACTTGACCCCCAAAAACTGAACCCCCCGAAGACTTGACCCCCCGAAGGCTAAACCTCCCGAAGACTGAACCCCCCGAAGACTTGACCCCCCGAAGGCTAAACCCCCCCGAAGGCTAAACTCCAAAGATGAACCCCCAAAGACGAATTTGTTTGTTAATAATTGAAAAAAATAATGCATTAGACTTTTATACCATTTTTCAAAGTCGCTTTACAATTTTGTGAATGATTTATTCGCGCCATACTCAGTGATGGTCGCTAATTACTGTTGCCTGGGGCAGACTGACAGAAGAGAGGCTGCCAATCTGCACCATCTAACCTCCACCTCCACCTCCTCACTCCCACAGTCAAATCAAAGCACCAGACCTTTGGGGACCGAGCCTTTGCCACGGCTGCACCCACACTCTGAAACGGTCTCTCTTCTCATCAGAAACTCAAACTCACTAAACACCTTCAAAAAACAAAAAACTGCTCAAAACACACATTTTCTTCATAGCCCCCACACATGACATGACATGTTTTTGTCTGTCCTGTCCTTGTTTTAGCGTTACTTTATTGTGTTATTTTAGTGTTATAGTGTTACTTTATTTATTATTATTATTATTATTATTATTATTATTATTATTATTATTATTATTATTATTATTATTATACAATACATTGATATTTCAGTATTTTCGCACCCCCCTAAAAGTCATGATTTAAGTAACTACTCTCTAAAGGTACTGGATTTTTTTTTTCTTTTGGGGTTCAAAGTTTGGTTTAATGTTACTCTTTGTGTTTTTCAGACTGTCGGCCAAACTGCAAGGTAAATTCAAAGCAACTTAATTATAACTTTGATTGAACTGCTATTTCCAGCCTCTCACTTTCCTCTGTTCAGTTTGTGTCGACAGGTCGGGACACAGCCTGCGTGAAGGTCCTGAGGGACATCGAGCCCGGGGAAGAGATCTCCTGTTACTACGGCGACGGCTTCTTTGGCGAGAATAATGAGTTTTGTGAATGCTACACGTGTGAGAGGTGCGTGTTATTATTATTTTTATTTTTATTATTACAGAGAGGGGCAGCGTTTTTAAACGTGCAGATTACAGATGCAAGATTAAACACAATTTGAAAGGCAAATCACAAAGCCAACAATTGTATAAAGGTGTATTATGTAATTTCTCTGTTGGAGGAGCTGCCACCTGCTTTAACCCTATGCAAATATTATTCCTTTGCCTGGAATATTCCACACTAGGGCATTAAACTTCTTTATCTTGTATTTATCAAACTACTTTTATTGCCAAAACAGTCATTCTTACTATTAAAAAGTTTGCGTCTCCACAGATCTGAGCTATAAATTGACGTGGTGATATCAAGTTTAATGTTATACTGTGGAATATTACAGGTAAAGCAATAACCTCTCCATGGAGACAAGCAGAAAGGTTATGTAGTGCACCTTGCTAACGTGTGAACTTGCTAACCCTGTAGTCCAGACGTCTACAAACATGTTCTGAAATGCATAATTCTTGTATTAGTTTATCTGTTCATGTTTTCATCTCTCAAATCTTAATGTTCCTGGCAGTGTTTAAAATATGAGATAAATATAAGATAAACGTAATGATAAAAATGTTCCCACACATCACTGATACTGGATAAGTAGACAGAAGAAATGACTTTATTATACGTTTGAGGTCTTTTTAATTGTTGGAAAATAACATAGACCCATAGTTTTCAGAAGATAATTTGGGATCATCATAAACTAAACCAAACCATAGAATGTTGACATAAAAGATCCCATAAGCTCCCATTTTCCTGATTGTCCTACTTTAGGCGCGGCACGGGGGCGTTTAAGTCGAGGGCGGGACTTCCTGTGGAGGTGCCGGTCATCAACAGTAAGTACGGTCTGCGGGAGACGGACAAACGACTGAACCGACTGAAGAAGCTCGGAGAGAAAGGAGCCGGATCAGACAGTCACTCTGTGGGATCACACACGGACGCAGAGACTCAGGAAAACACCAACACACACACAGGTGAGGATACACACAACACACACACAACACAGGTGAGAATATTCACAACATACACACAGGTGTGGATATACACACACAGATGGGCACACAACACACATAAAGACAGGTGAGGACACAACATGCACACACACACAGGTGAGGACACACACACACAGGTGAGCATATGCACACAGATTCAGAGCTTCTTCTCTTGAATGTGGCTCTATGTTAAAACACTTCCCCCTCCCACTCCCCCTATTGGTCAGCCTCTGTCATGAGTGACAGGTGGATGTAACCAATCACAGAAAAGTATGAATTCTCTGACGCATCAGATGGTTTTGGTTACTCCTTATTGGCAGACGAACCGTGAAACAGCTGCATCTGCTCTACTGGGCATATTGGCCGTCCCAAATGTGGATATTATAGGATGTTACAGTGAGGTAAATTCTTTAAAAAAGCCCATCTGATGTATGTGTTTGAAAAAAATGTTTTTTAGAAATATCTTTTAGATCAGATGTTTCTTCATTACAAGTCAAGCAGTCTAGTCTGGCCCTCTCTTATATTCCCAGGACCTGAAATTGAAATATTAACTCTTTGCTTCTGTCTCTGCAGCTGCCAGAAAAAGGACATCATCTTCATCTGGTCTGAAATACAAAAACAGGACTCAAACCAGATCCCTTTCTACCTCATGTTCCAAACAAGGTCGAGTCACAAATAACAGGGTACCAAAGAGACTGAAGTCGTCCCAGCCCCGGCCCTCCCTCAGCCGACTGACGCTGAGGAGCCGGCGGAGGGACTCACGAGCGCTCAGGGACGCTAAGGCAACCACACAATGTAAGAACGTGTCTGTCAAAAAGGAAAAGCACGAATCACAGGAAATCACACCGCAGACTCCAGGCTCACGGGGTTGTATCACCAGACACGCTGCGAAGGAAAACGGCAGCCTACAAAACGGTGAGGGTAGCGCCACCTATAGAACTCGGAGATCAACTCGAACCCTTAAAAATCAGGAAGGTAAGGAGGATAGTTTGGATGGTGCTAGCTCTGTTCCCGGTGGAGTTGTGATTAAAACCGAACCGGCCGATATGGAGGAGTACTTGCACCACCAGCAGGGGGCGAGCTTGCCCACGGTCAGCACAGGGTATAGTCGTAATAGGTGTACGCGGCAGAAACGCATGACTTTGCTAAGGTCGGAGCGGACGATAAAATGCGAAAACTACGCAGAGACGATAATGCCGCTAACGGGGAGTAACGCTAGCTTTTCGGATTGTGATAGTAATAATGTTTTGCTAAGCTACGCGGACGCACATCGGGATTATAATGGAATGTCCAAATCGCTCCGAAGGGACAAGAGGAAGTCCAGTTCTCCAGATAAAACCAAGAAGAAGCGGAGGATCACGCGCTACGATGCTCAGCTCATTCTGGAAAACAGCACGGGGCTGCCCAAGCTAACGCTACGCAGGAGGAGGGACAGCAACAGCAGCAAAACGAACGAACCCAAAGACGCTAGCTCCGCCTCCTCCTCCTCTTCCAGTAAAATCAGCATCAAACTGAGCAAGGACCGCGATAACAAGGACAAAGGCAGCTCTTACGTGTCCAGACTCAATAACGGATACGCTCCGGTGGTGCACAGTAACTCTACGAAGCTAAAAATACAACTGAAAGGAGCGGACGATGCGCGGAGGGCGGCTCACACCACCAAACCCGACCAAATGCCCTTTAACGGGGACATTTCTCAAAGTGTGGAGCCGCGAAACGGAGCACATCGCCCCCCGAAGGTGATGGGGGAACCTTCATCAGACGAAGACAACGCGGACGAGGAGGAGGATTATTTTGACACAGAGTTTGAGGACGACTTCATTCCACTTCCTCCTGCGAAACGGCTCCGTCTGATCGTGGGCAAAGACTCCATGACCATAGATATCTCCTCCACGAGGAGAGAAGAGCAGTCCCTGAGGCTCAATGCATAAGCTCACTGCAAACTGGGAACACCTGCATGAGGGGAAATGACTTCAACTCTCAATATTACACTTTATTTCAGTACTTTTGACCTGTTAAAGATACACTGTGTAACTTTTCTGATGAAGGGGTCCCTTACCACCTTGTCCCATGGCTAGAATGTCCCACACTATAGCATTAAATTATATATACAGCTTATATTTATTCAATTACAGTTTTTATTACTCAAAAATACCTTAAAACATGCATTCTTATTGTGTGCAGGCTTGCCTCTCCACAGATCTGTCCTGCTCGTCTCCATGGAAATAGATTAGTTTAATACCATAGTCTGGAACATTCTTAGCAAAGTAGTAATCGTCCCCCTGTCTCCATGGAGGCAAGGAGGTCACCTGAAAAGTTCCACAGTGCTGCTTTAACATGTATTTACTTATTATGCCCAGATTTTGAAACATTTTATATATTTGACCACCTGATAATGATACAGCAGATCTAAACCAGGTCTAGAACAGGACTAAACCAGGTCTGAGCCAGGATTAACCCAGATCTAAAGTAGTTCTTGATTTGAGTAGTTTTGACTTATTGACTGATTATTTATTTACTGAATCCAGGGCGTGTGAGTTTGATATTTCCCACGAGTTTGTTTTTGTTTGTGCGTTTTTGTGTTTTCCCCTGACAGATTTTGCTTGAATTTAAACTTTTTGAAACTGCCCTGAAATAAAATCAAAATTAGTCCCATTTCAATTAGGAGTTACTGAACTAGGGCAGGGTACCATTAAAGGGTATCATTGAGCGAGTACTGGTAAAGTTATTTTTTATTTTTTTATTTTTATTACCCAGCACTTTATCAAACTTGTATGTGATTATTTCAAAGATTTGTATCTAGTTTTGTGGTAATTTATTTTTCCGAGCTAAAATATCTGTTATTGAGATTAGGTTTTAAAGGTGCATTGTGTAGCTTTTCTGGTGGAGGGTCCTGCTTGTTTCCATGGATATGTCATTGCTCTGCCTGGAATGTTCCGCAGTATGACATTAAACAGCTCTACTTTACATTTATTCAATTATAGATGGTTTTAGAGCTCAAAAATAACTAGAAAAACAGGGATTCTGACTGTGAGCGGGGTCGCCTCTCCACAGATCTGACCTGTAACTTTGTTTTCGTTTGTTTTTTTTGTTTGTTTTCTTTATGAAGATAGAAAGGTTTAATGCCATACTGTGAAACATTCCAGACAAAGCAATAACATCTCCATGGAGAAAAGCGTTTGACAGACCTTCCACCAGAAAAGTTACTCAATGCACCTTTTAATTTTTTGGTTTTGTGAATATGTAGATAAATCATTTTTGTTTGAATTAGAAAAATGTTGACTAGTCTTGGTTTATCTACAGTATTTATAGGTCTAAAAGTGAATTAAATAAAGAATATTAAATAATGAATCAAAATTAAATCAATCACCAGCAGACCTTTGTAAGTCTACAGTCTATCAAATCAATTAAAATCTAAATATACTAAAGGTGCATTGTGTAACTTTTCTGGTGGAGGGTTCGTCAAATGCTTTTCACCATGGAGATGTTATTGCCACACCTGGAAAATTCCACAGTACGGCATTAAAGTTCTTTATCTTGCATTCGCTCAGTTTAGTTTGTTTTCATTACTCAAAAAATACCTTGAAAAACATTCTTGAACATTCTGACTGTGAGCGGGGTCGCCTCTCCACAGATCTGACCTGTAAATAACTTGGCCTCTCCATGACAGGGGAAGGACTCTCAACCAGAAAAGTTACACAGTGCACCTTTAAGTAAACGCTATTAAAATCAACTTGAATATTTTGAGTTGAAGTCACTCGGCGTCGTGGAGCTGTTCCTGTTTGTGGTGCTTCCTGTGTTTTTCTGTAAATAAAGATCACTCGCTAATCAACTGTTGTGTTGATGTAAAAGAAGTAATTTAAAAACAAAATGGCTTCCTGGAAAATAATTGTTACTAAAGGGAGAGGTTGACTTGAAAAAAATTCGTAAAACATTTTTGTATTTTGGAATTTGAAGGTTTGTTTGGGATATTTCGAGTTTTGGCAGTTCGCTTTTCGCATTTTGACCAAGATTATTTTCGATATTATGAAGTTTATAAGGGGAAAGGAGCAAACACTAAAGGATGTATGTGTATGAACTGAAATTATTAAAGGTGTACTGTGTAACTTTTCTGGAGGAGGGTACGTCGCCTATTGGTTACCATGGAAACAGTGCACTTTGCCTAAAATGTTACGCAGTATGGCATAAGCTTCTTTAGTCTTTGCATTTTATTTATTACATTATTGTTATTCCTCAAAAATATCTAAATTTAAAACATTTTAAGTATTCTTACTGTGTGTGAGTTCGCCTCTCCACAGATCTGACCTGTAACATGGCCTGGTGGCATTATTGCTTGCTTGTTTCCATGGAGATAGAGGTGTTTAATGCTATACTGTGGGTCAAGCATGACAGAACCTCCACTAGAAAAGTTACAAAATGCACCTTTAAAATACATCTCTCTTTTCCAAATTTAAATTAATTGTTCAGACATTTCAGTTAAAGCTGCACTATGTAACTTATAAGTTGGGGGTCCGTCACCTGCTTGTTTCTATGGATACATCATTGCTCTGTCTAGAATGTTCCACAGTGTGACATTAAACAGCTCCACTTTACATTTATTCAATTACAGTTCGTTTTATAGCTCAAAGATGCCTATAAAATCTGACCTGTAACTTGGTCTGGTTCGGTCTCCATGAAGATAGAAAGATTTAATGCCATACTGTGAAACATTCCAGACAAAGCAACAGCGTCTCCACGGAGAAAAGCATCTGACGGACCCTCCACCAGAAAAGTTACACAATGCATTTTTAATATTGATTTAACAGCACAAAGTCTTTCCTGCTCCTCTTTATTAGTCCAAACCAGCTTTCAATTGTAATTATATTTAAATTGCCAATAGGAAATATCCCGTACACCTTCACTGTACAAAAGAACTGGCGTATCCCTATATTTGAAACTATTTGAAGACTTTATTTTTGTCATTTTAACAATCATAAACCTTTGAAATGCCCTGTAGAGTTCACAACAAGTCAAAGAGCTGAGGGCTTTCTGTCTATGTATTAATTATGCACAATTCACCAAATAACTTGAAATACTCTTTTTAGCATTTCACACAACATTTTCGTCGCAAATTGCTTGAATCGAATAAGGATACAGCTCAACAGTTTGTGGATAATTCGGGTTTAATTAATAAAAATCAAATTTGTTCTACAGTTGACTTAAAAAAAACTGTTTAAAGAGGGGGTATTGTATGAAATCTACTTTTGGAGCTCCATGTTATAACGTTCCCTCATCAAAAACGTGTCTGAAGAGGATTTAGAGTCATCCATGCATGTTTGAGTAATCTAGCGATCGCTCCCGGGCCCTGTTCAAACCCTCTTTACGGTTAGCTGTAAGATTCTGTACAAGACTCCGCCCACAAGCCCACGTCCCCCATGCTCCAACACGATAATTCTACATAAATATATGAAAACATGACAAAAACTGTACACAACAACTTCACAAACCTGTGCAGTTGTGCGGTAGTTTCATTAGCGGGATGTACGCTGATTGTGTTGCGATAACGCTCTGAAGGGGGAGTAACTTAACGCGAGGAGCAAAGGACAGTGTCAGAATCTAAAGTGAATTTTTGGTGAATATAGCATTTTCAGTTAATAGTAAAATAAAGTAAATTAAAATACCTCCTCTTTAAAACCTATAATTAAAGAGGAAAAACATGTTAAATGCACTTAAAATCTTAACACAATTTTGCATTTATTTAAAGCTGAAACACTTTGTCATTAATTTGGATTTTGATATTGTTTTTGCGTTGTTGTTTTTTTGGTACAATATGTAACTTTTCTGTTGGAGCGTCCGTCACCGTGTTGTTCCCTTGTCGATGTTTTCGCTTTGCCTAGAATGTTCCACAGTATCACTTTAAACTTATTTATTCCAATGGACACAAGCCAGGGACGCTACCAGGCCTAGTTACGGGTCAGATCTGTGGAGAGACGACCTCACTGACAGTAAGAATGTTTTTGTTTTTTTTATCAAGGTATATTTGAGCAATAAAAACACATAACGTAAGTCAACGAACGCTTGATAGACAAGTTTAATGCCATACGGTGGAACATTCCAGGCAAAGCAGTGACGTTTCCATGGAGACGAGCTTTTGGCAAACCCTCCACCAGAAAAGATCCATAGTGCACCTTTTAATATTTGAATTTTCCCCCAAAATCGAATAGGAATTAACATTTTTTTTACCATAAAAGTCCACAAACTGTTGAACTCCACTGGTTTAAAGTTTAACTCTTCCTTTAAAACAAATGCACTTGATATTATCTCACAAAGGACTTGGGTATTGTAGAAAATGTACAGTTTTGGTGACTGTCTTTGTCTCACGGGGCCGCTAATTGTTTTTTTGTTTATTTCCTGTCTTTATTTTTTATCACAAACCATTAAAGGGCCCACATTACACTGTTTTCTATGTTATAATGTTGTTTCCTCGTCACAAACAGACCTGGAGTTGTGTTTCGTTTCATTCACACACGTTTAACGCACAAACCTGAGTTCTTCTCTCAGTAGGAAAACACTGCTCCACTGTGTTTTTAAACTCCATACACCTTCACTAGAATCATATGGATAATTTTAGCCCTGGAACTGTCAATCTCTTCTGAAATAAATAAGGTAAAAGGAGCTGTTAACTTGAAAACTATAGCTTCATGACATCACAAGGTGGAACAGACTGTTTTAAGCTTTGGAGATGTAGACAGACTAATAATAAACGTGTGAATGAAACAAAACACAACTCCAGGTCTGTTTTTGAGGAGGAAACAACATTAGAACATGACTTAAAGCTCAACAAGAGTCAGTTTTGCGTAATATCGGACCTTTAACTAAAGACACAATTGGTCCAAAAATACATTATCCTCACATTAAGTAAAATGGAATCAGTTTAAGTTGTTGCTGCCATGTTATAATTACTGCTGTGGGACTATTAAAGGTGCACTGTGTAACTTTCCATGGAGATGTCACTGCTTTGCCATTGATGTTCCACGGTATGGCATTAAACCTGTCTGTCTTATTCAACTTATTCAATTACATGTGTTTCTGTTGCTCATAAATACAGTGGAAAAACATGCATTCTTATCTTGTGCTTGCTCCACAGATCTGACATGCAAGTTTTAGCAAGTTTAATTCCATACTGTGGGACATTCTAGTGAAAGCAATAACATCTCCATGGAGACAAAGCACTTGGCAGACCTTCTACAAGTTAATTTACACCCAGTGGTATTAAAAAGGTGCACTATTTTTTATTTTATTTATTTAATTTTTTAATTTAGTCCTGGATTATAATAGCAAAAATAATTCTCTAATTCATCCCTAGAGGAAAAGTAAAATACACTTTTTGCTTTTTTGTAGTCAAACATTTTAAAACCAAAATGTACAAAACCCAAGAGCAGGTTAAAATCTCCCAGAATCCCATTATTGGGTTGGAATTGGGCTGGAATTCTATTGGATCTTAAAGGTGCATTGTGTAACTTTTCTGGTGGAGCGTCCATCAAACGCTTTTCTCCATGGAGATGTTATTGCTTTGCCTGGAATGTTTCACAGTATGGCATTAAACCTTTCTATCTTCACGGAGACCAAACCGGACAAAGTTACAGGTCAGATCTGTGGAGAGGCGACCCCACTCACTGTCAGAATGTTGTTTTTCTAGGTATTTTTGAGCTATGAAAGCACCTGTAATTTAATAAATCCAAGGCAGAGCTGTTTAAAGTCACACTGTGGAACATTCCAGGCAGAGCGATGACATATCCATAGAAACAAGCAGGTGACGGAAACCCCAAACCAAAAAGTTACACAATAAACCTTTAACAGTCCCATAGCTGGTGTATAAATTCAATATAGGGCTAAAAAAGGCTGTATTTTTATTTTATTTTTTCATCAAATAATTTCATTTCTCCTTGAATTTAGTTCCTGTTCTGGTTTCACTGGAGCACGGTTGTTTTCGGTCGCTTTATTTTGAGCAATTGCAGTGATTAGTTTTGTTAAGGCAGCAATGAAGTTGGTGGTATTTTAAGTTTTTTGCATTATAAAAACATGGTGCTTTCCCAGAAGACATTTGTCATTAGTTACTCGTATATTCAAAGTAATAAATGGGAAGACTGGAGAGAGGAAATGTAATTTTTATGCAAACGTAGGTTAGTCTTTTAATTTTACTTAAAACGTAGATTCACTGTTTGGTGCTACTTGGAACGATACTGTCACTACACTCTTCTCACTATTCACACAGTCCCAAAACTTCTGTGATGTGAAACCGTTTCCATGGAGATGTCGTTTCTTTCTCTGGAATATTACATAGTGCGGCATTAGACTTGGCTGTATCCACGGAGACGAGCGGGTGACGTCTGTGGAGAGGTGACCCTGTTTATAGAAATAATAAGAATGCATGTTTTTCAAGGTATTATTTTTTAAAGTCACTAACTAAATGCAAGGTCAGTATGTCTAATGCCGTACTGTGGAGCATTCTGATCAAGACAAGTCACAACATCTCCATGGAGATGAGACGAAAAGTTACGTACATACCTTTAAGGAAAGAAATGTCCCCAGTTATAACTTTATAGATTAACTGCTTGGTGCTTTTTGGATTTTTATTTCACTATTGACAGATTCACAAATTCAAAGTGATGTAAAATCGTTTCCACGGAGATGTCGTTTCTTTGGTATATTCCATAGTATGGCATTATTAAACTTATCTCCATGGAGACGAGCAAGTGCAGCCCCAGACCAAATTACACAGTTCACAGTAAGAAGGCACGCTTTTTATCAAGATCTTTTTTTTAAATAACTAAATAAATGCAAGATCATTAATGCCATACTGCGGAGCATTCTAATCTAGACAAGCCAGAACATCTCCATGGAGACGAGACAAAACGTCACATAGCATACCTTTAACGAAAAGAATGTCCTCAGTTATAATTTTATAGATTCAGTTTTTGGTGCTGCTTCTTAACAGATTCCCAAATTCAAAGTGATGTAAAATCGTTTCCATGGAGATGTCGTTTCTTTGTCCGGAATATCCCGTTGTATGGCATTATTAAACTCGCCTATCTCCATGAAGACACACCGGTGCTGCCCCAGGCCAAAATACACAGTTCACAGTAAAGAAGGCACTTTTTTTTGTTATTTTTTTTTTATTCAAGGTATAAGCTCAATAATGCCATACTGTGGAGCGTTCTAACATAAACAAGCCAGAACATCTCCATGGAGACGAGACGAAAAGTTACACAGTGCTGCTTTAACAAAATAATGTCTGTGTTTTCTCCCAGTGTAAGTTTATAGACCTCGAACCCAAACTTACATCATGTGTACATCACCACACATTTTATTAGCAAACCAATACAAACGTAGGTGTCTGTAGTATCTCCTGTAATGAACTTGTGTCCAGTCTTCCTGTATATTTACTTTTCTCGTTTGGGATCAACTGGCCTCAATCATTTTTTCACGTGTTTATCTGTTCATATCACCAGCAGCGTTTCTGAATTTCGTCTTTTTCCCCTCTTTGTTTCATTTCTATAAACCTGTTCACTGTTTTCAGATTTCTGCGTGTTCTGCCCTATAAACCGCTGTCAAGACTTTTCCATCAAAAACGTTAAAAAAGATTTAAAAAAAAACACAAAAAAAAAAACAACGACAAACAAAATGGCCACTCACTATCCCACTTGTGAATAGCTTGGACAGTTAGCGCGGGGTAGAGCGGAGACGGTGTATAAAGAGAATTTAAATCTGGACAGAGTGGGTTGTCCTATATGTAAATCATGTTGTACTTATTTAACAGTTTTGAATACTTGAAAACTACATAAAGTTTCTTTGTGACTCTTGGTTTCAAAACGCCTTTTATTCATTGGTCTTTTGCTTATGACATTAATCCATTCGTATATTTAAGTCACTGTTTGATTTTTATTTTGTTAAAGGGCCCGTATTACGCTATTTTTTTATTATGATCTGTGTTCAAATGTTTTTTCCTCGTCACAAACAGAACTGGAGTTGTGTTTTGTTTCATTCACACGTTTTAACGCACAAACCCTGTAGATTTACAGTAGGCTGAGTTCTTCTTTCTTTCTTTCTTTCTTTCTTTATATATTCCTATTCCTTATATACTGAGCAGGCAAGTTTAAATTTTCTAAAATTTTCAAAACTTAAGATATTATATTTCTGAAGTATGAGACAATGATGAAAAGATAAAGATTTTCTGTCAAATATTTTTAAAGCTTTTTTAAAAAGTGATTCTGTTGCTTTTAAGGTTGTCATACTTGTCATTGACCAGTTAGTAATGCAGCATTCAATGTGAGAAACAGAAACTCTCAAACAGAAAACACTCTTCCACCTTGTGATGTCATGTGGTAATACAGGAAGTGCTCCACTGTGTTTTTAAACCCCACACACCTTCACTAGAATCATTTGGACGATTTCAACCCTGGAATTGCTGATCTCTGCTCAACTAAAGTTAAAAAGTTGCCGTTAACTTGAAAACTACAGCTTCTTGACAGAATATTTTGAGCTTTGGAGATGTAAATAGACTAAAGTGTTACTCAAACATGTGAATGAAACAAAACACAACTCCAGGTCTGTTTTTGAGGAGAAAACAACATTGTACCACACCTTAAAACGCACAAAAGTAAAGTTTGGATATTATAGGACCTTTAAAGGAGCTCATAAGAGGTTTTTTAAAGTACTACAATCACAGCTGAACGTGGGTTTAGGTAGTGCTTTTTGGTTTAAATCTGATCTTGCTGCTGAAAAAATAACCAAGAATTCCCCACTACTATAAAGAAAAAGTCCCCACAAAATAAATAAATACCCTAAAAATCATTGTTCCATTTATAATATATCGAATGATAATTTTAAATAGTTTAATTATAACAGGCCTACGTATAATTAAAAATAAAAAAGCCAGTTTCAAACGACTCTGACACAAACCAATCCAAAAGATACAAGTGCACACAATTGTTTTTATTATTTTTTATTTATTTATTTTCATTCACTTTAAAAAGTCTGGTATATTCATTGAGGTGAATTTAAATAGTGGCAAATTGGTTATATTTTAGACATTATTATGTGCGGATCGGCCAGATATACAGGTTTTGTATCAGTTGAATTTAGGTGTTTTTACAGTTCAATATTTTGTTTCAGTAATTCACTCCAAAAAATCTTCTAAATTCTTTGGTGTGAATTTAAAAACTGCCAAATTATTTTACTTTATTTTTATTATTTTTATATCTGTCCCATCCATTTAAACATAATAATCATGTGAGAAATCTAGTTGAATTCAGGTGTTAGGGCAGGTGACAGGTGCTGACAGGGGTGGGGTTAGGGGTTGGGGGCAGAGGAGTCGACAGCAGGGGACAAAGGGGTATGTTGTCCCGGGCCAAGGGGTCTTAGGGGCCCAGAATTGGACCCTGTTCCTATTCATTTATATTAGAGTGGGGCCCATGTGAGGCTTCTTTGCCTGGGGCCCCCAAAATTCTGTCAGCGGGCCTGGTTAGGGGTGGGGTTTGGGGTTGGGGGACGGGCAGAGGAGTGAGGTTGGGGGTAAGGGTTTGGGGTGGGGTTGGGGCAGGGTGGATTTATTGGACTGACCCGGACCGCAGATAGGAGCTGAGAGGACCTTTCCGTATTAAATGACTCCTGAAGATCTTACTCAGTCCTGAACCTGCTCGTGCTGTCGTAGGACCAGCCAAGAAGGTGCGGACTTGGATGGCGAGATGTTGCTTCACCGTGGCCTCAATGAAATCCGTGTTGCTGTCTGAGAACAGTGCGGACACAGAGACAATCTCTTTTAGCAGGCTTTCAGCAGCTGCTTTACCAATGTTTTTGAGATCCTTGACTCTGAGCTCACTGTTCTCAGGGATCACAATCTGGTTCTCCACTTTTCGGAGTCTTCGCACAAGCGCCACCTGTTGGTCATTATCAGGAAAGTGCTTGAGTTTGAGAACCAGTTTTTTGACCATTGCCTTGATCATGCAGTGTGAGGCTTTGGGGCGCATTTTTACAATGGACCCCGCACTTGCTTCAAATGGTTCCTCTGGTTCACTGGAGGCCTTACTTGTAGGTGTGGTGAAGACCTCTTGGGATAGTGTTGGCGCTTGAGGTTGCTAGTTCAATCTCCTCTCGTTGAACATCCTTTAGCTGAATTTCTGTGTGATGGAACTCCTGTATTTGGATTTCCTCTGGTTGGATGACTTCTGATTGGACCTCCTCTGTTTGAATGTTCTCTAGCTGGATTTCCTCAGATTGGATCTCCTGAAGTTCTAGCTGAACCTTTCCTAGTTCTGTCTCATGTAGTTTGGTCTTCTCTAGGTGAACTTCCTCTTGTGCAGGAGGATCCTCTACTTCAGTGACAGCATCATGAGTGAAGCCCTGAGGAGTTACAGAAGGTTCAG
This sequence comes from Taenioides sp. WSHXM2023, assembly GCA_029959045.1. Taxonomy (NCBI): domain Eukaryota; kingdom Metazoa; phylum Chordata; class Actinopteri; order Gobiiformes; family Gobiidae; genus Taenioides; species Taenioides sp. WSHXM2023. Next base: position 3,439,488 of record CM057091.1, read on the forward strand.
GGGTGGAGGCCAGAGGAACCATAATCTCCTCTGGTGGTCGGATAGAGTCTTCTGCTGAACTTTCAGACTTAGTAGAGACTTCTTGTGGAGCTGAGGGCTGTTGAAGTGTAATTACCAAAAGTTCGTCGATTTCCTCTGGTGGTACAGCCTCAGTAGGACTTGTGGTCTCCTCCACTCCTTTAAACCAGCTTTCATTAGCCTCTTGAGGAACAGAAAGCTTTTCAGATACTGGGACCTCTGTTGTATTGTCGTCTGGTATGATAGATTCCACTGTTGAAGCATCAGGAGGTGTAGACACATCCAGAGATACATGCTGTTTGGCAGCAGGGGGCTCTGGTGCACTAGGGCCCTCTGCTGGACTTACAGACTCAGCAGAGACTTCCAGTGGAGGTGGCGTAGGTGTCTCAGGTTCAGTGATCTCTAGCGGCTCTTCTGCTGACCTGACAGTATGACTTGTAGTGTCCTCTGTGTGATCCACCGCTTTAAACCAGAACTTAACAACACTGGTAACCTCTGGAGGAAGACAGAACTGCTCAGTTATTTGGGTCTCAGTGGAGTTCTCCTCTGGCAGAACAGGCTTCTCTGCTGGACTGAGAGACACCTGATTTTCAGCAGTAGGGGGCACTGTGTCGGAGAGTTCTGGTCCTCTGCTGGACTAGTGATGTCCTAACAATGTGAGACCAGTTCTGGGGTTGAGACTGGTGGGACCGGCTCCACTTCTGAGCTAACAGGACTCATGATATCCCGAGGAGCTGGAATCTGGACTGGCCTGGGTCTCTCTGGGGTCCTTGGTTTTTGAGGTATCTGGACTGACCCAGCATTCTGTGGGAAGTGGCCTTGTATGGGATACTGTGAGACCTGATTTGGCCTGACTGGCCTGGGATTTTGTGGAAACTGACCTCGTCTATGATTATGGGGAAAATACCCTGGAGTGGGTCTCTGTGGGAACTGACTAGGCCTTGGATTTTCTGAGTACCAAACTTGCCTGTGATTGGGTGGGAACTGGTTTGGCCTGGTACCAGGTGGGAATTGACCCTGCCAGGAATTCTCTGGGAACCGGGCTGCCCTGGGATTTGGGGGGGAGCTGGTTTGGTCCCTGATACTGTGAGAACTGGTTTGGCCTGTCTCTCTGGGAGGTCACCTGGTCTGGGATATTGTGGGGTATTGACTGGCCTGGGTTCCTGAGCTTTTCTAGGTTCCTGTTTTGGTCCTGATTCCTGGTTTAGTCCTGGTTCCTGGGCTGGTAGTCGAAGGGCTCTCACAGACTCCTGGTGTTGCCTCTTGAATTGTCCCTGCAGCTCGAAAACATCTGCTCCTCATGTGGCTGCATTTGAGGGTTATGAAGTTCCATTAGCTCTTTGAACCCCATCATCTTCAGCATTTTCTCTGCTGCCAGGACCTTTACCTTCTGTTTGCTGGGACCCATAGCCTGGCACGACATTCGACCCACTCTTACCTCCATCATGTACTGCACCCTGTTACTGGGCAAGGTTCTAACATCAACAAATTAATTCCGCCGTCTTCTGCCTCCACACCATCAGGATTTCCACCAGGGCACTGACAGGGTTTTTCTTGTAAAAGAAGTATGGACGCTCCAGTAGTTCCATCGGTTCCAGGTGAGGTTTACACCAATATGGAGTGGTGTTCTCTGGCACAGGGAGCTTCATCAAGTCCCCCACAACTTTTGAGGCTGCGTTTAGCTTAGCCTTTTGTTTTGAGGGACCTGAGCCGTAGCTAACAAAGTCCCACACGTTCAGTTTGATGTGGAAGGTGGGCCTATGGTCTGGGCCTTCTTTTTCCATCTCATCAAACTTGACATAAAGGTTGTGCACCAAAGCCAGTTCGTGCAAACGTTGTAAATCGATTTTGCAGTTTTCCTCTGATCTTTGACTTTCCATCTTTATGTTGTATGTATATTTTCAATAAAGTGTCAAAGTTTAACATAGTAGTTGCGATCTTATCTGTTCGTCTGTTACATAAATCTACAGTAAATATCTCTCTGGATCTCAGTAAGCAGCTGAATCTGTAATGTTGTGTCCGGTTTGAGCCAAGAACCTACACCCACAGAGCAAAAGGGCTTTTACGACATACAGCAGCATTTAGCATTGTGACGTGTGACGAGCGAAGGCCATTACCATAGCGACCATTCTTTTACGCATGCGCACAGGTTTGAAAGAGAATGTGCAGAATGTGCTTCGTTTTACGCTAAATATATTCAAATTTAAGAAAAAGTAGTTTGGAGATAAATGAAAATGCTTAAAGGGAGTTTTTTGTGTAATGAGCTCGTGTCTGTTGTTTTGATATTTTCAGTTAAATAGGTGCAACTCAAATGGCCAAGTGGCACATCTTGTCTCTGCGCTCTGTCCTTTTCCCATCTCGCTATTTCGTTGGTCAAAAAGTCAAAACGCAGATTGGAAAAACAAACTGAAGATCGGCTTTAGGAAGTTAATAATTATACATTTTCTTTATATAGTAGTGCTTTTCTAAACACTCAAAGACGCTGTACAAAGAACAATTAAGAGGACAAAATATGGTATGATTTAAAAGCAGGTTAGACATTGATACTGATTCTAAATAGATAAATAATACTGTATCTTTAAAAATACATGTGTTTTTATGGTTAAGTGGTCAGTAGCAGAGTGCGACCACATGGGGGCGCTCTTGGGACCCATCTCCAGGTTTTGAGCTTGGTCTTGGTCTGGACTACTTCAGCTCGAGGACTGGTCTGTTCCAGGCAGTGGTGGATGAAGTACAGATACAGGGGCAAGAGATTACTCAAGTAAAAGTATCACATGAAAAAATGTACTTAAGTAAAATTATTGAGGTACCTGTTATATATTTTCAGAGTAAAGTATTTTAAGGAGACTTTTAGAACAATTAAAGCATCAAATGCAGTGATTTTTATAAAGAGTTTAGCTGATTTTAAGCTTGCATTTTTTCAATGTTTTGTTTTATTGGAAACAAACGAACACCTATAATTAAATAATTAAGTATAATGGCATGCTGTGGTACATCTCCCTGGCACATCTCCATGGACACAACCAGGTGCTGGACTTGCACCAGAAAAGTTGCATAGTGCACCTTTAAAACAACTAAATAAAAGATGCCCAATATCTATTAATGTGCATATTCACTTTTGAAATTTGAAGGAGAAAGGATTACAAAAAAACAGAGGCAAACTTTTCACTTTTACATGAAATAATTGAACCATGTGTTTAAATAAAACAACTAATTTATCCCAGATTTATTTGAAAACACAAACTGCTCACTCAGATAAAATGTACAATAAAAAAAAAAGTGATGGAAACACAATTAATGAAAGGACAGAAAACATCAGCTCCTGTAACAGACAAGTTAAAGGTGCCACATGTAAGTTTTTATTTGGGGTCCGTCACCTGCTTGTTTCTATGGATACGTCACTGCTCTGCCTGGAATGTTCCACGGTGTGACATTAGACAGCTCTACTTTACATTTATTCAACTACAGGTAGTTTTAAAGCTCAAAAATACCTAGAAACACAGACATTCTGACTGAGCGAGGTCGCCTCTCACCAGAAGTTACACAATAGACCTTTAAACCTGCACAACTAGTTAAAATAACAGAATAACTAAATTGCAGGGATTCTGGAAAATACAGACATGCCCATAAAGTTTGCATAAAGGCAGTTTTAAATTAATCATGAAACTGAAAATACACTGAAGGCAATTCTTTATTTTCTTTGAGGTAGAATTTCAGTTCAGTAATTTAAAGGTTTAAGAGACAGGTGGAGTATGTGGGGGAAAAAACTATTTGGGAGCAACTTTGTCAGATCAGTAAGTCACTGCAGTCCAAAGCAAAAAAAAAAAAAAAGATCTGATGAAGGATTTTTCTCAAAACGTTATTTAAAAATAGAAAGTTTTTGGACATTGGCCACCTGATTGCACTACGCATCATTTTCATCTTTAAATTGCTGCTCCAGCATTTGCACCTCTACAAGAATTTTGGTGTGTGTTTTGTTTAATTTGAAGCAACTATTAAATTAAAAAAAAAAATTGCATGTGGATTTGGCATTTCTAAAACACTTCATGGAGCATTTCACTGACCCTACACACCTTATTTTGCTGTAATAACTGCCTCTTGTGACCTTGAACTGTCAGACTTTTCCAACATGCAGATTTAAAAAAAAAAAAAATCATACCAAAGGACTAATTAATGGCTAGAATAATTAGTTGGAGACAATCCCGAAAGATCATTAGGCCATATTAAATAAAAATATAAAAAATGTTTATTTAAAAATCACGTCTCCTCAGGACGGAGTGAAAAATAAAGTGCATTCTGGTCCCCGGCTCTGGTCTGCGTCAGTGACTCTGCTCCACTGCAGCCGCCATGCTCCTGATGATGGGAGAGCCGAGCTGAGGGACCAGGGCGATCTTCATCAGTTTACTGCTCGAGTATTTGGTCTTCACCGCCTGAACAGAGGGCAAAGGTCATCAAAAGTCACACAATATTAACCTCTGACCTAAATCTGGACTCACTGTGAACTTGGTCTTGCCGTCGTTGACCTGGACCACGTTTTTGGCGATGTGCTGCATGATGGGCCTCAGGTGGGCCTCGTCATAAGTGGAGTAGTGCTGCTGAGTGGGAGACTGAGGAGAGACAAGAGCAAAGAATATTCCAACATCCTTTTCACTCAAACCTCAGCCATTTCCCTGTATGAGATGGACAACGTTTGTCAAACAAAAAATCACTTTAGATTCAACATGGGGCATTTGCACACAGCCAACTAAAGATGGTGTCAAGTTTGTCAACTACAACAGGCAGACAACCCGGGCAGCCTTTACCACGCACACAAAAAGCAAGTCTTCTTTTAGATGTGTGCAACAGTAAATGTGTGTGAACTGACCCAGGGCAGCCCCTCGAGCAGCAGCTGTGACAGGCACAGAGCTGCAGCCGCGATCTCAGACGGACGAAAGTGAACCATGTCGTAGTCCAGCAGAGTCAGCTCCATCAGGTATTTGGCCAGAGTGTGTCTCTCCACATCAGACTGAGCACAGACAGGAGCAGACAGGAGCACAGACAGGTTAGACCTGACCCCACACACACATACAGCCCCACCGCAGTCACTCACATTGGCCACTTTGGACGCCCTGCGCAGGAAGTGCAGGGGCAGAGGGCGTCCCAGCTGGAACTTGATGCTCCGCAGCAGCACCTGCTCCATCTCCAGGATCTGGGCTTTGCTGAAGGCGTTGTCTGTGATGTAGGCGAAGTCTCCCACCTCCGGAGCGAACATCTCCTCAAACTTACAGGCCACCAGCATGGCCGTCACCCCGGCCAGCTGCAGCTTCCTGCGCGACACCGGCTGCACCTGGAGGACGGAGGGTTAGCGTTAGCGTGTTAACACGTTAGCATTAGCACGGCGCCCCCTACAGAGCCGCACCTGCAGAAAGCGGTCGAGCACGGCCACAGTCAGGTACAGAGTCTCCTGCAGCAGCTGGAACCTGGAGTGCACCTGGACCAGCCAGTCCACGAGCAGCGCCCTCATGCGGCCCGTGATCTCGTAGCCCTGCATGTAGTGGCGCCTCACGGCCTGCTGCTGCTCCAGCTCGTGCAGATATCTGTAGATGTCTTTGACGTAATGGGAGCAGAGCTGAGGCAGGTCCACGTCCTGTTCGTCCACATCCTCCACTGTGACCAGAGCCTCAGAGAAGGCCTGGCACAGCTCGCTCTCCTCCTTCATAGACACATCCAGCTGCAGTGGGGCCTCAGGGGCCTCAGGGGCCACTGGGACCTCCACCTGCTGGGGCTGGACCTCAGGCTTCTTCTCTGGCTGTCTGGTCTTCAGAGCAGCAGAGGGCTTGGACTTGGTGGCTCCTCTCTGGGGACAGGAAACACTGTAAGATACTAGGGTACTCTTATTCTCCAGGTTGGGGGTAAAATCCCAACCAATTCATGACCACCGAGAACAGTGGATCTGAAAGTGGTGATTGGAGCCCCTGCAGAAGTTGTTTATATGAATTTAAGATGACACTGCTTTTGATCCATTTTGTAACTGAACTGTAAAGCTCATTGGAACTGGGTCCCATAGCACAATAACCAGTTCAAAAACAGATTTTAAATGGTTTTGCCGTTTGACTCCATTACAGGCACCAGTTTATTTCTCAGTGGGGGTCAGTGGGGGTCGATGTCTGGGGATTAGATTACCCCCTAATTTAGAGGAGAGGACTGATGAAGCCTCCAGCCGAAGCACAGCGCCTTCAGGTACCTCCAGGTCTGAGCTCACCTTTGTGTTGACGGCTGCGGGGTTGAAGTTGGTCAGTTCCCCCAGCGCTGCTCTCTTCGGACCCGCTACAGCCGCTTTGCCCATCCGCACGGGGTTCTCTCCGGCTCCGGGCTGAGAAAAAGAGGATCAGGAGGTAAATGAACAAAACTAGAGTCGTGACGAACATGCTAGCACTAGCAGCGATGCTAATCTGCGCCATGCTGTACAAAACAAAACACTCGTGTAAAACGTTCAAGGAGCAGATACAAGACTTTACTCACCTGAGCGCGGACCTCCAGAGACGCCATTTTAAAGCCACCAGTTAAGGAAATGTGAATCAACACGAAAAATAGCCGCAGACGAACAGATTTTGAGTAAAAGTGAAGATCTGCGCAGGTAAACAACACTGAATCTAAGGACGCGACGCTCTGGGAGTTCAAATACTGAGTCCTGAAATCTGATTGGCTGTTGGAATTAAAAGGACGGCGCTGATTGGTGGAGAACGTTGGCGTCGTTTGTAGTGACGCACAGGCATGCGCAGTCAGCAGGATAGATAAATATGATATAATCATAATTATATCATATATTGGAATATTATTTATTATACATTTTGCTATTATCATTATAGTTCATTTGTGAACTGTACCTTATAGTTAACAAAAATGTATTTGTGTTACACATTTATGTATCATCATAACTCGTGTATTTATAATTATTTAATGTACTCTTGTAGTTTGTTTCACTTCAGATTTATTTTACCCTGTTTATGCATTTAAACATAAATACAGTACGCCCAAAATGGCATGAATGTTTTTGGTAGTATTGTACTTGTTGTAGGAGGCCTAAATATTATTAACATATCTTTATTCACAAAAGAAAATACTTGGACCTTGTCAGACGCAGTGTAAGTGATTGTGCTGTGCTGTAGTCATTATAAAAATGATTCAGGGTTTGAGATTAAAATCCCAAACATAATGTCTCATCATGAACCATGTTCTTGTAAATGTGTTTAAACTAATATTTTTTACACATGGCAGATGCAATCAGAAAAACAAGACAGAATTATGAATGAAAATATTGTCCCTCTGTCGTCCTCTGTATTTGTAATGTCTGGACCTTAATCCTAATCTGGTGTTTTGTCTCATTCAAACATAGAATCAAGAATTACTTCTGAGAATCCAGGGCCCCCAAAAATACATGATATTATCTTCACAGGAAATGCACTTGGCTGGGGTAACACAATCTCAAACCAAAAGCAGAACGACTTAAGTACAGTTTTTAGGTACCTGTACTTTACATAAATCAGTTTTACAGTGGATACGTTTTACTTTTACTTCACTACATTTTAGATCTGGATTAAAAAGTAAAAAGTACTTTTCTTTATGGTTTGAGATCTGCTGAAATGGCTAAGGCTTCATTTTCCCACATTTAATTTGAGTTAATGTCCCAATTTAGAGCAAACCAAACACACAAATACACAAAAACAGCTAAAAGTATGAAGAAATCAACTGAATTAGTGTAAGTGACCGACCTCTCCAAATCAGACCTGTAGATCTGTGTATTGGCCTGGTGCTTGTCTCCATAATATCATACTGTGAACATTTTCAGGCAAAGGAACAACGTCTCCATGGTGACAGAGCCTCCACCTGGAAAGTTACAGAGTACCATGATGTCCTATCAGGTTACATTGGGTTATAGTTATTATCTGTCAAAAAAATAGCACCATGGATTTATTTAGCGTCTCCATAGCTGCCCTGGGACAGACTGGTGGAAGTGAGGCTGTCAATCTGCACCATCAGCCCCTCCAAACACCACCAAGGAGTGTATTGCCTGAGGACACAACAACAGTTTGCATTAGAGAAGTGATCACTGAACCTACTTCAGTCTGCTCGTACAAGAAATTCAATTAGGAAATCTGTATTAAAAAGTAAAAAATAAAAATAAAATAAAAAATTGGATATTAATTTTGGTGATTTTCAGATTTTAGAATGTCAATAGAGTCAGTTTTTTCTATTGATTACTTATTGTACTTTGCCATAAAATAACCAAAAAGAAAAATGTTGAACCTGATCATTTCTATTAGTGATTATTAGACCCCAGATCTCACTGTGCAACATTACAACAAAAATCTGCAATATTCATTTTAGCTGCACCAGTCTGTATTAACTATTATTGTCCTATAGAATTTTAGTTGAAGTTCTGAATTAACCTGGAGACAAATTGGGAGGTTTTTGTTCATAGGCAGGATCACAAAATACCATTATGTTGGAGATACAGTGGAAAAGTGAAAAATAAAGACGAGAATATTATGGATGTATTTTATTTTATTTTATTTTATTTTATTTTATTTTATTTTATTTTATTTTATTTTACTTTATTTTATTTTTTATTTATTTATTTTCTTCCCTCAAAGTGTTAATAATAATCAAACAATCAAAAAATATTAAATACGTGTATGATCACCAGGGGCGGTCTCTCCATTTGATGTACAGCGTTCTCCACCAATCAGCTGCGCCGTTCTAATCCCAGCAGCCAATCAGATTTCAGAACTCAGTATTTGAACTCCCGGAGCGTCGCGTCCTTAGATTCAGTGTTGTTTACCTGCGCAGAGCTTCACTTTTACTCAAAATCTGTTCGTCTGCGGCTGTTTTTCGTGTTGATTCATATTTGCATCGCTGTTGGCGTAAAAATGGCGTCTCTGGAAGTCCGCGCGCTTGTAAGTAAAGGCTTTTATCGTCTTCTTCAATGTTTTACACCGTGAGGGGTTTGTTTTCTACAGTATGGCGTCTGCTCCACTGTTTGCATCGCTCATAGTGCAGATGTGTGCAGATGTTCTAGTCTAAAGCTTGGTAGAACAGTGAGAAGTCTTTATAATGCATCCCAGGTCTGTAGTTGTTAATATGCGGTCGTTTTTCTCAGCCCGGAGCCGGAGAGAACCCCGTGCGGATGGGCAAAGCGGCTGTAGCGGGTCCGAGGAGAGCAGCGCTGGGGGAACTGACCAACTTCAACCCCGCAGCCGTCAACACAAAGGTGAGCTCAGACCTGGAGGTACCTGAAGGCGCTGTGCTTCGGCTGGAGGCTTCATCAGTCCTCTCCTCTAAATTAGGGGGTAATCTAATCCCCAGACATCGACCCCCACTGACCCCCACTGAGAAATAAACTGGTGCCTGTAATGGAGTCAAACGGCAAAACCATTTTAAATCTGTTTTTGAACTGGTTATTGTGCTATGGGACCCAGTTCCACTAAGATGTACTGTGGCTTTAAGAGCATTGTAATGTTTAAAATTAAAATAATCTGACTTGACCTCTGAGGAGCTCTATTTACCACCACACAGAAGAACCGTTGTCAATAGTCATGAAGGAGGGATTTTACCCCCAACCTGGAGAATAAGAGTACCCTAGTATCTTACAGTGTTTCCTGTCCCCAGAGAGGAGCCACCAAGTCCAAGCCCTCTGCTGCTCTGAAGACCAGACAGCCAGAGAAGAAGCCTGAGGTCCAGCCCCAGCAGGTGGAGGTCCCAGTGGCCCCTGAGGCCCCCGAGGCCCCAGTGCAGCTGGATGTGTCTATGAAGGAGGAGAGCGAGCTGTGCCAGGCCTTCTCTGAGGCTCTGGTCACAGTGGAGGATGTGGACGAACAGGACGTGGACCTGCCTCAGCTCTGCTCCCATTACGTCAAAGACATCTACAGATATCTGCACGAGCTGGAGCAGCAGCAGGCCGTGAGGCGCCACTACATGCAGGGCTACGAGATCACGGGCCGCATGAGGGCGCTGCTCGTGGACTGGCTGGTCCAGGTGCACTCCAGGTTCCAGCTGCTGCAGGAGACTCTGTACCTGACTGTGGCCGTGCTCGACCGCTTTCTGCAGGTGCGGCTCTGTAGGGGGCGCCGTGCTAATGCTAACGTGTTAACACGCTAACGCTAACCCTCCGTCCTCCAGGTGCAGCCGGTGTCGCGCAGGAAGCTGCAGCTGGCCGGGGTGACGGCCATGCTGGTGGCCTGTAAGTTTGAGGAGATGTTCGCTCCGGAGGTGGGAGACTTCGCCTACATCACAGACAACGCCTTCAGCAAAGCCCAGATCCTGGAGATGGAGCAGGTGCTGCTGCGGAGCATCAAGTTCCAGCTGGGACGCCCTCTGCCCCTGCACTTCCTGCGCAGGGCGTCCAAAGTGGCCAATGTGAGTGACTGCGGTGGGGCTGTATGTGTGTGTGGGGTCAGGTCTAACCTGTCTGTGCTCCTGTCTGCTCCTGTCTGTGCTCAGTCTGATGTGGAGAGACACACTCTGGCCAAATACCTGATGGAGCTGACTCTGCTGGACTACGACATGGTTCACTTTCGTCCGTCTGAGATCGCGGCTGCAGCTCTGTGCCTGTCACAGCTGCTGCTCGAGGGGCTGCCCTGGGTCAGTTCACACACATTTACTGTTGCACACATCTAAAAGAAGACTTGCTTTTTGTGTGCGTGGTAAAGGCTGCCCGGGTTGTCTGCCTGTTGTAGTTGACAAACTTGACACCATCTTTAGTTGGCTGTGTGCAAATGCCCCGTGTTGAATCTAAAGTGATTTTTGTTTGACAAACGTTGTCCATCTCATACAGGGAAATGGCTGAGGTTTGAGTGAAAAGGATGTTGGAATATTCTTTGCTCTTGTCTCTCCTCAGTCTCCCACTCAGCAGCACTACTCCACTTATGACGAGGCCCACCTGAGGCCCATCATGCAGCACATCGCCAAAAACGTGGTCCAGGTCAACGACTGCAAGACCAAGTTCACAGTGAGTCCAGATTTAGGTCAGAGGTTAATATTGTGTGACTTTTGATGACCTTTGCCCTCTGTTCAGGCGGTGAAGACCAAATACTCGAGCAGTAAACTGATGAAGATCGCCCTGGTCCCTCAGCTCGGCTCTCCCATCATCAGGAGCATGGCGGCTGCAGTGGAGCAGAGTCACTGACACAGACCAGAGCCGGGGACCAGAATGCACTTTATTTTTCACTCCGTCCTGAGGAGACGTGATTTTAAATAAACATTTTTTATATTTTTATTTTTTTTTAAACCTTTGCGTTGAACTACAAAATCCTTTAACACTGGAGACTTTAAATCTTTGCTTCCAAATACTACCTCATAAGTAAAAGGGCAAAACCGGCCTCTTTGCTGTATTATGCTAAAAAGTTCAACTGTACATCAGCTATCGACCTTTAATCTCTTCCAGATTCTGCTATTAAACATGACGACAGTCACGAGAAAACACCCATATTGGTCAAGCTCTAGTGGCCTCTTCAAGATTTATTTTGAGCAGATTTGGGTCAATGAGCTTGTCGGTTTTGATGTGATGCTTTGCACAAATCATGCGTCACTAAATAAACGATCATAAGGGTTTGTAATTTGGATCCGGTTCAGTGGAGAAGGGGATTTCCAGACTGGAACCTTTGTTTTGTACGTCATTTTTACTACTTTGAATTGTCTTTTTATGCAAACATTATGGACATGTTAAAAGTTTTTGCCCATATAATTTTTTTTCCTGTTGTACGTCTGAATGTTTTTTAGCAGTTTATGGGAGATTACAATTTTTGTTTCCAATCTGACAAAGTTCACTGTACGCTCATTGTTTACAAGTCCTTTTTTTTTTTAACATTTCTCAGTTTGTATTAAAACTATGGGCAGTTTGTTTATACATTTGTCAATAAAAATCCCAGCCTTTTTAAATGTAATTAGTCAAAATGGAGGAAAGTTGTTTCATAATGTGTATGGATAGGTAGGTTCATGAATCCATAATTTGGCCAGCTCTTGTCTAATATTTTAGATAAAGTAGTTTCCAGATTGGTTTGGACATGTTCAGAGGAGGGATAGTGGATATGTACGGAGCGAAGGATGCTGTGGTTAGAGATGCCAGGAAAAAGGAGCCCTCGAGGAAAGAGATATATGGATGGAGTGAAAAAGAAAGTAAGATGAAGCAGAGGAGAGAATCAGATGGAGCAGAGGATTCACTTTACTCCATCAAGCTCAAAATTCTGTGCGAGTGCAACCAAATTCTACATTATAGTTATAGTTTGAATACTTTCATAGTTTGTTTGTTTTTTTTTACCTCCAGTTTATAGTTAGATTGGCCAGCCCAGCCCTGTTGTATTCTCTTATTCTCAACACCACCAGCTGATATTTATGTTATTGCAGTCTGATAGTGAATCAGCTTTGGCCTGACTGCAGAAGACCAGAGAGAACAGGGGAGTCTGAACAAAGGCCAGGTGAGTGGAAGAGGCAGGTTTTACACTGCCATCTACTGGTGAAAAATAAATAAAAATAAATAAACTTACAGATGGTAGCTTTAAATTGTGATTTATTCTATCAGGTCTTTATGAATATTTTAGCTAAACGTGTATTAACCTAGAATATTTTTGGTTTTACGTTTTGGCATTGCTGCATATTTACTCGTAACATAAATAATAATTACTTATGTTACGAGAAATAATCATTATTTACATTATTTATTAGTTAAAACAAAAATAAAAAAAAAACATAAAATCTAGTAAAATATTAAAACAAATAATTCAAATATCATAAAATTAAATCTTACGTACGCGTGTCTTTACGTGCGGTCCAACATTCTCCACCAATCAGATGCGCCGTTCTAATCCCAGCAGCCAATCAGGTTTCAGGTCGCACTATTTGAACTCTCGGAGCGTCGCGTCCTTAGATTCATTGTTGTTTACATGCAGAAAGCGTCCCTTTTTACGTAAAGTCTGCTCGTTTTAAGGGCTCTTTACCTGTGATTCCGCTTCTAACCTCGTCGATAACATGACTTCTCTCGAGATGCGTACTCTGGTAAGGAGAAATCGCGTTATTTCTTACATATTTACAGCTAGTGTGTGATGCTAGCACTGAGGCTAACAAATCACTATTGTAGCTACTGTTTTCCAATCGCATATAAGATTATTGTTTAATGTGTGTGTGTGTGTGTTTTTTTAAGCATATTTTTTATATTCTGGAAAGGTCACTATTTATTTTGTGTTGACAAATGCATTCAAATGTTATTAGTGTCCCCCCCAAAGCATTCAGTAATGTTCAGATGCTATTTTATAATTCATGATTCAACCAGATTATCCTTTGCTTGACAGAAGCTGCAATAACTTCTGTATAAATGGGGTGTACATTAGTGATAAGAAATCCCTCTGTTTGCCTTTTAAACGTGTGCGTGTGATGCTGGTTCATTTGTGGATAATTGGCATTTGCTTATTTGTTTTCCAGCCCGGAGCCGGAGAGAACCCCGTGCGGATGGGCAAAGCTGCTGTGCCAGGGCTGAGGAGAGCAGCGCTGGGGGAACTGACCAACTTCAACTCCACAGCCGTCCACACAAAGGTGAGCCCCACCTTTGACTCCTGGAAGTACCTGGTGTAAGAGCTGCCCAGCTGAAAGCTCTGAGTTTTGGCTGGAGGCTTCATCAGCGCTCGCTGTAAAACATGAGGCATTTCTAAAAATACAACCCCAACCTGGAGAATAAGAGTACCCTAGTATCTGACAGTGTTTCCTGTCCCCAGAGAGGAGCCACCAAGTCCAAGCCCTCTGCTGCTCTGAAGACCAGACAGCCTGAGAAGAAGCCTGAGGTCCAGCCCCAGCAGGTGGAGGCCCCGGAGGCCCCGGAGGCCCCGGAGGCCCCGGAGGCCCCGGAGGCCCCGGAGGCCCCGGAGGCCCCGGAGGCCCCAGTGGCCCCAGTGGCCCCAGTGGCCCCAGTGGCCCCAGTGGCCCCAGTGGCCCCAGTGGCCCCAGTGGCCCCAGTGGCCCCAGTGCAGCTGGATGTGTCTATGAAGGAGGAGAGCGAGCTGTGCCAGGCCTTCTCTGAGGCTCTGGTCACAGTGGAGGATGTGGACGAACAGGACGTGGACCTGCCTCAGCTCTGCTCCCATTACGTCAAAGACATCTACAGATATCTGCACGAGCTGGAGCAGCAGCAGGCCGTGAGGCGCCACTACATGCAGGGCTACGAGATCACGGGCCACATGAGGGCGCTGCTCGTGGACTGGCTGGTCCAGGTGCACTCCAGGTTCCAGCTGCTGCAGGAGACTCTGTACCTGACTGTGGCCGTGCTCGACCGCTTTCTGCAGGTGCGGCTCTGTAGGGGGCGCCGTGCTAATGCTAACGTGTTAACACGCTAACGCTAACCCTCCGTCCTCCAGGTGCAGCCGGTGTCGCGCAGGAAGCTGCAGCTGGCCGGGGTGACGGCCATGCTGGTGGCCTGTAAGTTTGAGGAGATGTTCGCTCCGGAGGTGGGAGACTTCGCCTACATCACAGACAACGCCTTCAGCAAAGCCCAGATCCTGGAGATGGAGCAGGTGCTGCTGCGGAGCATCAAGTTCCAGCTGGGACGCCCTCTGCCCCTGCACTTCCTGCGCAGGGCGTCCAAAGTGGCCAATGTGAGTGACTGCGGTGGGGCTGTATGTGTGTGTGGGGTCAGGTCTAACCTGTCTGTGCTCCTGTCTGCTCCTGTCTGCTCCTGTCTGTGCTCAGTCTGATGTGGAGAGACACACTCTGGCCAAATACCTGATGGAGCTGACTCTGCTGGACTACGACATGGTTCACTTTCGTCCGTCTGAGATCGCGGCTGCAGCTCTGTGCCTGTCACAGCTGCTGCTCGAGGGGCTGCCCTGGGTCAGTGCAGAAGAGTTGCAGTTTTACAGGAGTAACTGGAGCTTACAGGAGTGGTTTTAATAGGCAATACTTTCTGTAAAACACAAATTTAAACCTAATGGTTAATTCATTTCACATGATGCCCCAGTAAATTTACTTTGCCTTTTTCCATTGATCATTAGACTTGCTACTTTGTCTTTGGATTTTACCGTTGTCCCTAAATGTGCAGATCAGTGACAGTTGCAGCTTTTGACAAATGGCAATTTATCTTTGTACCATGCCATGGTACAAAGGCACATAATTTTAGATGATTGACTGTTTTTATTTAATTTTGTAAAATGTAAAACTCTGAAACATCTTAATGAGTCCTTTTTGTCCTGAACTCTGCTCTGTCCTCAGTCTCCCACTCAGCAGCACTACTCCACTTATGACGAGGCCCACCTGAGGCCCATCATGCAGCACATCGCCAAAAACGTGGTCCAGGTCAACGACGGCAAGACCAAGTTCACAGTGAGTCCAGATTTAGGTCAGAGGTTAATATTGTGTGACTTTTGATGACCTTTGCCCTCTGTTCAGGCGGTGAAGACCAAATACTCGAGCAGTAAACTGATGAAGATCGCCCTGGTCCCTCAGCTCGGCTCTCCCATCATCAGGAGCATGGCGGCTGCAGTGGAGCAGAGTCACTGACGCAGACCAGAGCCGGGGACCAGAATGCACTTTATTTTTCACTAAGTCTTGAAGTTTAGAGGATTTTTAGAGATGACCTTTTAAACTTTTTTTTTTAATCAGTGCTCTTTACAGCTTGATCACTTTTATAAAAGGTTAATTTCTGACCATTTTGAATAATTTATTACAGAGTTTTACCTCCGTTGTGATGTTTATACATAATGTTGTGGATTGCAATATGTAAAATAAATGTATACTTAAAATTGTGGTGTCAGACTTAACTGCGATTAGGCTTTGTATTGTTTCTGATTTTTATTTAACAAATTCTTAATATTTAGATTCAAACATGTCCAGGAGCATTCAGTCTTCTCTCAAATTAACTGCTAAAATACAAGAATCACGTATTTCAGAACGTGTTATTTGAGATCTAAACTACAAGGTTGGCAGGGCTTTCTTTGAGTACTCCATGGAGTCACAGAGACTTCTAATTCAGACTATTAATTCAGATTTTGGTGTTACAATTATGAGATTAGACTTCTATGATTGACACTATAATGAAATCCTCTATTCACTTATTCGGATTCTAATGGATCATCACAACTTGTACGGGATCACTTTTTAAATCAAAACCTACTGAAAGATTGTGTGACTTAAAGGTCCGATATTACGCAAAATTGACCGTTGTGAGCTTTAAATCATGTAATAATGCCTCCTCAAAAACAAACCTGGAGGAGTTTTATTTCATTCACACATGTTTGAGTAATTAGTTTGAATTATTAGTCTGTCTGCATCTGCAAAGCTCAAAATGGCTTTGAGCTTTGAGCTGGAGACATTTGTCCCAGTGAGGGACAGGAGGACACTGGACAAACTGCTCTCCATCATGGACACTCCTGCTCACCCACTGCATCAGACTATAGAGGGACAGAGGAGATAATACTCCCTACAACTGTACAACAACTCACCCACTGCACCAGACTATAGAGGGACAGAGGAGATAATACTCCCTACAACTGTACAACAACTCACCCACTGCACCAGACTATAGAGGGACAGAGGAGATAATACTCCCTACAACTGTACAACAACTCACCCACTGCACCAGACTATAGAGGGACAGAGGAGATAATACTCCCTACAACAACTCACCCACTGCACCAGACTATAGAGGGAGAGAAGAGATAATACTCCCTACAACTGTACAACAACTCACCCACTGCACTAGACTATAGAGGGACAGAGGAGATAATACTCCCTACAACTGTACAACAACTCACCCACTGCACCAGACTGTAGAGGGACAGATGAGATAATACTCCCTACAACAACTCACCCACTGCACCAGACTATAGAGGGACAGAGGAGCTCATTCTCCAACAGGCGCCTACAGCTCCGCTCAAACAGTGAGAGATACAGGACTACATTCATACTATAATACTCCCTACAACTGTACAATAACTCACCCTTATGTAACAGATAATACTCCCTACAACTGTACAACTCAATCTTAAGTAACAGATAACCTTATGCCCTGTCAATCAGCAGAGTATTTACACTGTCATTCTTGTCTCTTGTTTATAGCTGTGATTTTATATTTTATTTTATATTTTATTACTTATTTTTCTATTTTATTTTGACTTGTACATATACATTGATTTTTATTTTTATAATTATGTCTCATTTGACATGTGTCTCTTGCTCTTTTTTCTACACCATCTATTTTTGTTACTCTCTGTTATTATATTGTGATGTTTGAGCTGCTGTGTCCAAATAATTTCCCTTGTGGATCAATAAAGTTTGTCTAAGTCTAAGTCTAAATGCTTGGTTCCCTCTCGTGATGTCATGAAGTGGTAACCGCTACCTTTTACTTTCAGTAACTAAATAAATAAAATTTCACCTTTCTTGTTTAAAATCAAACTCCTAAACAGGACCGTGAACGCTCGTACTGATCACAGGCTCCTGAAAATGTGCAGTTTAAATCAATTCTGTGCTTTATCTTGAGTTTTAGACGATCTTAAAACCGTTTTGACAGCGTGTGCATTGTGTCACCATGGTAACTAAACATCGCACCATCAGAGACACATGTAGAACACCCCCCAACGAGATGTCACTGCAAAGTATCAGTACAGAGGGGCTATAGTGAAGCCTGATGTCATGAAGAGTGACGCTGCAGTGACCATAGACCAGGGTCCAGACCAGAGCTTAGACCGGGGTTTAACAGGGACTTTGTGTGGGCCCAGAATGTCTCATCACTGAAAGTGGAGTCTGAAGAATTACATCATTTAGTCCTGATGGCTGCCCAGTGTGAAAAGACTATTGTACATTCATTTAAAAGGCTGATCTCACACTGCAGGCTCTGAGGACTGGCTGCTAGAGTTATCAAAAGTCTTACGCTAATTGATATTAAAACTAGTATCAGCTATAAACTCATTTGAGCAGGTATTAATGCTAAAAAAGTCACATTTACAGGACAGAAATGAACCTTTCTGTAGAAATGGGTCTCTTGACTTTGTGTTCAAAAATGCAGAATTAAATATAAATTCTAATATTAAAAAAAAATAAAAATCTAAATCTTATGTGTTTGTATTGTTGAGAAATTGCTAATAATACTAAATAATAATTGTGTGTATGTACAGAGCAGTGGGTGGGGATAGGGGGTAGGTGAAAACAGGAATTTTCAGAGTACTGGAAACCTGGAATACAGGAGAATACAGGATTAATCAAACATGCACGAATCACTCATAATATAACGCGGAGTAAGAAAATGATGAGGGAAATCTGTCATAAATGTCGATTTTACACAGTACGCCTATGTTCTCTTTAATGCAACAACAAACAGTTCAGTATTACACAACTTTAAAAGCACATTGTGTAACTTTTCTGGTGGAGGGTCCGTCAAATGCTTTTTTTCATGGAGATGTTATCACTTTGGCTGGAATGTTTCACAGTATGGCATTAAACCTTTCTATCTTCATGGAGATTAAACCAGACCAAGTTACAGGTCAGATCTGTGGAGAGGCGACCCCGCTCACAGTCAGAATGCCTGTTTTTCTAGGTATTTAGACTTAGACTTAGACAAACTTTACTGATCCACAAGGGAAATTATTTGGATACAGTCGCTCAAACATCACAATATAATATAATAACAGAGAGTAACAAAAATAGATGGTAAAGCAAAAAGAGCAAGAGACAAAGACACGTGTCAAATGAGACATAATTATAAAAATAAAAATAAATGTATATGTACAAGTCAAAATAAAAAAGAAAAATAAGTAATAAACTATAAAATAAACTATAAAATCACAGCTATAAACAAGAGACAAGAACGACAGTGTAAATACTCTGCTGATTGACAGGGCATAAGGTTATCTGTTACTTAAGATTAAAGTTGTTGTACAGTTGTAGGGAGTATTATCTGTTACATAAGGCTGAGTTGTTGTACTACTGTATGGAGTATGGTATGAATGTAGTCCTGTATTTCTGAGTTATAAATTCAACTGTAATTGAAAAAAATCTAAGGTAGAGCTGTTTAATGTCATACTGTGGAACATTCTAGGCAGAGCAATGACTCTGTCTCCATAGAAACAAGCAGGTGACGGACCCCCAACCGAAAAGTTACACAGTGCAGCTTTAAAACTATACTTTTCCTTGACAGATGTTTCAGTCTCATTGTGCGTTGTTCTGTAATTCCCGGTTTGACCACACGGGGGCTTCAGAGACACACACACACGCACACACACACACGCACGCACGCACGCACGCGCACACACACACGCACGCACGCTCTCGTCTCTCCGCTCCAGCTCCTCCACGCACGCACGCACGCACGCACACGCTGCCATCGCCTCGTTGTTTGACCGTCTGTCGATCAGTGCGCTCCGTCTGACCACCGCCGCAGACCCACGCAGAGCCCAGACCCACGAACCCACGCCGAGAACCGAATCCTCGCACCAGATCAGCTCCTCGTGCGCCAAAGAACCGGTTTGCAACTTCTACCACGCGCCCAAACGGTGAGTAGCGAGTACGCACGGCTCTTGTTTGTTTTGTTTGAGCCAAAAAGCGCCTCGGCTGCGTCCGTGGACTGGATTATGTCTGGACTACGTGGACCAAACAGGTTTTAGTGCTGATGTGGCGACTGTAAAGATAAAAAGTGTCCAAAAAACAGTACAAGAGGCTACGAATTGGATAAGAAACAACATGTGTGCGCTGGAACGACGTCTGGACTTTGTCATTTGTCTGTTTTGTTTGTTTAAAGCAGGATTTTAATACAGTTATATCGACTCTTGTGAACATATTCCTCTAGTTTGGAGTTTTTGTTTAGTTTTTTCCCCCCCAAGACGACATCGTGTTAAGAAATGAGGGTCAGTGAGAAACTCGTAGAGCTTGTTGACAACAGGTAGCAATTTGCACCCTCCCTGTTTGGAGAAGAGTGACACAAGTTAAAATGTGGTTTCCAGTCGGTCCAATGCAAATGTTGCGTTTAAAGGACCCATATTACACTGTTTTCTGTGTTATAATGTTGTTTCCTCATCACAAACACACCTGGAGTTGTGTGTTTTTTTTTCCATATACACATGTTTAACACAAACCTGCATGTTTAGTTTTTAATTTTACACCTTCTCTAGAATCATTTTGGTATTTCCTGCCCTGGAATGTCAGATCTCTACTAAACAAAAGGTAAACTGTAGCTGTTAACTTGGAAACTACCACTTCATGACATCACAAGGTGGGACGGAGCATTTTGAATGTTCGACTGACAAAAAAAAACACAACTCCAGGTGTGTTTTTGATGAGGTAACAACATTATAACCTCACAAAAAGCGTAAATTTTCCGTCATATTGGACATTTAAACAGGTTTTCTCTCTCAAAACTACTGGTCCATGGTGGATTTGATAGTAGCAGAGTCGTTAGCCTTTCTGCCTCTCAGTTGGTGTGTCTGGCACCAGCTTGTCTCCATGGAGATCTGATTGTTTTGCCTGAAATGTTCCGCAGTATGGGATTACATTGAGCCGTCTTGCTTTTCTCCAGTTACATGTGTTTTGTATTGCTCTATATAAAGAACATTCTCACCCTAAGCAGGCTCGCCTACCCACGGATCAGACCTGTAACCTGGCCTTGCACTATCATCTGTCCAAGGAGATGGATAAGTTTAACAATGCCATATTGTGGAACATTTCAGACAAAGATTTTCCTTAATTAAAAACAAATAAAAATGCACAAACAATACAGTTAAACAGGCCGAAAATAGTCAAATTTCTTCCTCCAAAGTCTGAACTCTGCTCCAACTCTCTGTCCTCTGCTTTTTCCTGACCGGGAATTGGCTTTAAATTAAAAAAAAAAAGACCCAAGCTGATCATCGATTGTTAGAAATGACTAGGGATGTCACAGTTAACGGAAATATCGTGATTTCGTATCGTTGAAGGTCTCTCGATAACATCGTGGACCATCAAAATATATCGAATTACAAGTCTCTTCGCTTAAATCAATGTGATGTTGCAAAAATAGCTAGAAAAACCAGAGGGAACTACATAGACCATGATCCTTTGCTCCGTTTCACTGCAGAATACTTGAAAAATAACAGTTCTAATCACTTTTAAATCTTAGTTCTTTGGGTTAAGTCTCGTCGAGGCGTTTTAAGAGGAAAAAGTAAAGTCGCCTCCACAAAATATTGCAGTAAATTCTGCGAGATTTTAGAGATTTGGAAATCGTTACAACCCTCGAAATGACTTTGAATTTCCATCTTGATTCGAATGAGATCGTTCTTAAGTAGTTTGCTTGCACGGTGGTAGACGTTAGGCCCTTTTAACACTGAGCTGTTGAACCTGATGCCCCGCAGTGACTCCTGTTTGAGCGAATGCGTCTCTCTGTTTGTAATGAGTCATAAAAGGTCATAAATGAGCGTTCTACAGCTCAGACATCGTCGTAGTATCGGAAAATAGACACAGTCTCCCCTCCAGTACAAAGAAAAAGCACCTGTGATCAATTTTGACCTTCAGAAAATCCATAGTTTATCTATTTAACGATTTCAATATGTTAATTAATGTGACAGGCCTACGCAACGCACACAGACACAGTAACAGAAACGGTATTTTCCCTCATTTGTTTTGGTAAATGTCATTTTGTTATTTGTTTTTTTTACTTATATCTCTGATCCAGCTTTGACTTTTCTTACTTACTACTTACTGACTATGGATGCTACATGTTAAAAAAAAAAGTATGTATCTGTAATTTACTTAAGTACATTTTAGAGTTGATATTTTTTACTTTTACTTCACTGCATTTGAGAGCAGGTTTGTGTACTTTCGACTCCACTACAGGTACTTTAATACTTTTACTTGAGTAGATTTTTTCATGTGATACTTTTACTTTTACTTGACTATTTTTAAGTACTTTTTCCACCACTGCTCCCTACATACATGTAGTTGTGGTACTGAGTTTTGGTACTACTGAGTTGTTGTGGTACTTTGTTGTGGTACTGCTGAGTTGTTGTGGTACTTCTGAGTTGTTGTGGTACTTCTGAGTTGTTGTAGTATGTTGTTGTGGTACTACTGAGTTGTTGTGGTACTACTGAGTTGTTGTGGTACTACTGAGTTGTTGTGGTACTACTGAGTTGTTGTGGTACTTCTGAGTTGTTGTGGTACTTCTGAGTTGTTGTGGTACTTCTGAGTTGTTGTAGTATGTTGTTGTGGTACTACTGAGTTGTTGTGGTACTACTGAGTTGTTGTGGTACTACTGAGTTGTTGTGGTACTACTGAGTTGTTGTGGTACTACTGAGTTGTTGTGGTACTTCTGAGTTGTTGTGGTACTGCTGAGTTGTTGTGGTACTTCTGAGTTGTTGTAGTATGTTGTTGTGGTACTGCTGAGTTGTTGTGGTACTTGTGAGTTGTTGTTCTGATTGTGAATCGTACCTGGACGACTGAGGAAGTTACACAAAAATCCCTGAGAATTTTTGAATCATTTTAATCACCAGAACTGCAAAAAGTGAACAAATGTTTGTCACTATAACATAAAAAATGTAGAAAGTTTTGTTTCATAAAAGTATCTGAGGCTGTTCCTAACGCTGGGCCTAACGCTGTAATATTCAGGACAGACGGGGTCAGAAAACAAATATTTTTAAAATTCAGATTCAAGTTTGAATTCAGTGAATTCTGGGTGGTTACAGAAATGATCAGGTTCAACATTTATGAATTTACCTTTTGGATTTTTCATGACAAAGTGCAATGTAAAGAAAATCTGGATCTAGAATCAGAAAACCTCCAATACTGAGGAAAAGCTGGTCCACCACCTGCTTGTTTCCATGGAGATTATATCGCTTTACGTACGATGTTTCACAGTATAGCATTATGTTACCAATTATTAATTTTTCAATCACTGGTGTTTTTATTGCAAACTGTAAATTTTGACTGTTGAATTTAAGGGCTTGAAAATATCTGTGCTGAATATTTAAAAGGTGAAATTTAAATTTTGATTTGAAAGTACACTTAAAATTTCAGCGACTAAAATTCAGAATAAAAATAATTAAAACGTCTTTTTTCCAGAGTTAAAACATTCAAAGTAAAATTCCAAATCTGATCATCTTCCATAAACGTCCCCATCTAAAAAGTTACACGAATCATCTTTTATTCATGGGTTTCATGCTGAATAATCCCTTCCTTATTAGAACGATTTGTCGCGGCAACAGTCCGTTGTTATAGCGACAAGACAATTCAAATCAAAATATTAGATCTCTTGGACGGGGAACGATCCTCACAAAATCCTTCAAATCAGGAAGAAACCATTTCCCAGAAACGCACGAATTAATGCAATTACTACTTCACTTTCCCATTTTCCATCTTGTTTTTTTTGTTTTGTTTTTTGTTTTGCTCCCTGACCCGAGTGAACTGAGTCGTAACGTGCAGATTCATAAAGTCAAAGGCTTAAAGCTGCAGTCCCTATTTTTAAATGGTGTTTTTAAAGGGGAAGTGGTTATTATATTTAACTATAATCTGTCGTAAAACCTTTATTTTACCACATTTCTCGTATTCACATACAGATTTACAGGCAGAGTATGAAGGGAGGTGGTTTTCACAAAACCTTATATATATATAAAGCAACTTCTTGGTTCGTAATAAAGCAAATGTTGTGTATTTATTTATATTCTGGGTGTTTCTAAACCTATATAGTGATCCACGTTTATTATAATGGTAAAAAACGGTATTAAAAAGTACGTTAAAAGGCATTACTGCTTTGCCTTGAATCTCTCACAATGTGGCACTGAACAGGCCAAGTTATAATTTATTTTTCGTTATAATTTCCCAAATAATTTAATCATGTTTCTGTCTATCTCGGTGTATCTCATGGCGTGTTTCTGGTTGTTGATAATCGCCCCAGTTTGTTTTGAGAACACGAGTTTGTGCTTGTTCTTTCTTCAGATGTTAAAGAATGTTTATGGTCCATATGTTGTGGCTAAAGTTGTAACGACAGACTTTTACGACACCAATTGTTGCTTGATTGTTTCCTGACGGTTTTTGGCTAAAGTCTTACACCTGTTTTCAGCTGTTGTCCGTTAAAGAGCCTCCGATTCTGCATTAAATCTTCTGAACTCTTTTCTGTGGCCTTCGACTCAACCAGAAATTCGTGATAACAAAAAGTTTTCAAGTTAAGCAATTTTCTTACTTAGTTGCCACTGAGGAACATTGCAAGCAAAGCAATCTCCATGGAGACAAGAAGATAGCAATCCCCCCACCAGAAAAGTTAGTTAGTTCGTCTTTAAAATATATATATTTTTAATTTTAATTGAAAGAAACTTCTCCTTTGCACCATTTTCCACGCTCTCTTTGCTCTTCAGTGGATAGATTTTCTTTGAGTAAAAGTTATTATTCTCTTAAAATAACCTCTGACCTCTGACCTCTGACCTCTCTGCTGAGTGGAACTGTAAAGAAGCTCCAACAGAAATCTTTAAACTTTTCCCTGGAGCAGAATCTGTCAGTTTGGTGAGTGTGATGTCCTCATCTCTGCAGGGAATCAGGTTTAACTCAAAGGTCAAAGGTCCAGATTACACTGTTTTCTGATCTGTTCTAATGTCGTTTCCTCATCACAAACAGACCTGGAGTTGTGTTTTGTTTCATTCACACGTTTAACACACAAACTCTGCATAATTTAGTTCTTCTCTCAAACTGAAAACACTCTGTTCCACCTCGTGATGTCATGTGGTGATACAGGAAGTGCTCCGTTGTGTTTTTAAACCCCACACACCTTCACTAGAATCATTTGGATGATTTCAGATCAGGAATTGGCAATCTCTTCAAAACTAAAGGTCAAAGGAGCTGTTAACTTGAAAACTACCGCTTCATGACATCACAAGGTGGAACAGAGCATTTTGAGCTTTGTAGATGTAAACAGACTAATAATAAAGAGTTCCTCAAACATGTGAATGAAACACACGGAGGTAAAAACATTAGAACATGACTTAAAGCTACAAGAGTCAATTTTGTGTAATACTGGACCTTTTAATCTAGAAGAACAGAGTCTCACTTGTGTTTAAGATACTTTCATTCATTATTTCAAGCGAATTTTAAGCTGTACAAATTTCTGTCCACTTTGGTCATGTTCGATTTATGCTGCATATGTTAGGGCAGAGTGATGGATGACAAAAGGAATTTTTTGTTTGTTCGTTTGTTTTTTTTAACCCATATTTTCCCGCTTATGATTACATTTTGAGCACAGGAAATGTTTGTTTATGCACCACAGAGAAGACTGTTAGTCACTGTTTTCACTACGAGTTTATCGCTTCAGAGATTCGAGGAAATCAGATATTAACACAGTGGTATGGTCTGCCACGATAATATTAACTTATATAGTCGAGTAGGGATGAACGATACGTGGAAAAAAAAAAAAAAGAAAAAAAAAAAAAATTACGATTTTTTTGTTTGTTTGTTTTTCTAGGTATTTTTGAGCTATAAAACCACTTGTAATTTAATAAATGTAAAGTAGAGCTGTTTAATGTCACACTGTGGAACATTCCAGGCAGAGCAGTGACATCTCCATGGAAACAAGAAGGTAACAGAGAAGTTACCACCAGAGAAGTTACACAATGCACCTTTTAAGACCTGTATTATATTATTCTGCGGTCTGTCTGTTGTGTCTTTAACCCAGTTTCTTAGTTTCATGGTCTTTTCATCTTTACAAGACCTTATACACCACAACCTACAAACGTTTTCAGCACAAAGGGGAAAAAAAAGTATGTATGTTTTTCTTTTTTTTTTTCTTAAAGGGGCCACTCTCTGACAGTTGGCACGTTGGCCTTATCTTACAGTCTAAAACGGTTAAAAGTCTTTCATAATCTTTTGTTTTTCCAGTTAGTTAGTTGGATCGTATTTTTTTATTTTGAACCAGAAAATCCTAAAAAAAAAATTGAAAAAAATTGAAAAAAAAAAGAAAAGAAAAAAAAAATTGATTCTTGAAAATGATTGTATTCTAGATTTCAAGTTTCTAGATGTATTTTTATGAGAATAATTTCAGCCTTTTGTGCCCATTTTCCAATTATATAACAGGACCAAAGTCATTTATAATCTTAATTTTTTTTTCCAGTTAGATAGTTAGTTGTCTAATATTTTGAACCAGAAAATCCTAAAAAAAATAAATAAATAAATAAATCATAACATAAATAATAAATAAATATTATTTTTTTTTTTAAATAAAAAATAAAAAAACGGAAAAATATTGATTCTCGAAAAATAATTCTATTCTAGATTTCAGATTTTTATAGGAATAATTTGAGCCTTTTGTGCTTATGGTGTATTTCCATTTTCCAATTTATACAACAGAGCCACACGTGAATTTTCTAATCTGTCAATCTCTTTTCTTTTCATTTGTTTATTCCACTCACTCTTAATTTCTTTTTTAATTTACTAAAATGCCTTAAACCCTCATTAACCTTTGACGCCCTGAGCTCATTTTAATTAGTGGGAGACACAATACATCAGAAGATTATAATTAAACACATTTTAATCATGATTATTGCAAAAATAATAAAAATACCCATTTAAAGGTTCACTATGTAACTTTTTTGGCGGGCGTCTCCATGGAGATGCTATTGCTTTGCCTGAAATCTTCCACACTCTGTGTCTCGCATTTTTTCAATTACAGATTACTTAGATTATTACTTGAATAAGTTTATGTGATACTGCGGAACATTAGAGGCAAAGCAACAACATCTCCATGGAGACGAGAAGACGGCAGACCCTCCACCCGAAAAGTTCCATAATGCTCATTTAAATTCTAGTAAGAGAGTAAAATATTCTAATTTGAGCTTTTCAAATAATATTGTTCAAAGTGCGATTCTTTAATTTTTAATTGCAAAAATTTGGTTAATAGAAAAAAATAAAAGTTTTTTTTTTTTTTGTCTATAATCCCCATCCTGTACTTTTCACACACAGATAATTTGTTTAATCAGATTTTAAATTTTAAACGCCGTTGAACTTCTCACTTTGAATTTTTTAACTCTGAAAAAACATGTTTTAGTTATTTTTATTCTGGCAGTTGATAAAATTGTAAGTGTTTATTTTCAACATGTTTAAGATTAAGCATACAAAAAATAAAAAATAAAAAAATCACCTTTTAAATATTCAGCACAAAAAATTGAATATTTTAAATTCAGCAGTCGAAATTTGCATTGAAAAGAATTCGCAGGAAAGATCCAAGATGCCAAAACAATCAATCCAAAGTAATTTAGTAACAACCAGGAAATTGTGTAATGAACTAGTCTGACATATTGAAACTTAAAATTTCAGCAGCTAAAATTCAGAATAAAAATAATTCAAACATCTTTTTTTCAGAGTTAAAGTGAGAAATTCAGTATTTAAAATTCAAAATCTAACGAAACAAATGATCTTGCCTGTGTATGCGTTTGTTCACTTGTGTTGCGCTCACGTTGTGGTTGTGTGTTGAGTGTTTGTGCGTTTACAGTGTGCGTTTCAGCCGTATATGGGTCAGTGTAATGGTGCCATCAGCTCTGACTCTGTTTTCTACAACACGTGTCTCTAAACAATGGAAGCGACTGGTGTGTTCATTTGTACAGAGACGGTGTGCGATAAACGTGGAAGATTCACTGTACCGGGTTATAGCAAAAGTGGGCAGATTTGTGTAACTTACCGGATCTAAAAGTAGACGGATACGTGAACAGATCACGTAGGTCAAATATATTTAATATTTCTAACAAATATTGTGATTAGTTTTGCAGTTTATTATTAACCTTTAACATTTGCCATACAACGCCACATAATTGTATTTTCTCACTATATAATGTGGAAATCCTGAAATCATTTTAACTTCTTGGGTTATTTTTTTGAAGACGGTTCGCAGCTAGCAGCCGAAACATGTGAACAAGGTAAATACAGCGTCCATTACTCTGTCTTACCCCTTCCCCTTCCCCTTTATCTACGTCTTTGTCTTGCCCCTCGATACCGAGCTGTGAGGCTCGGGGTACGAATGTTCCCCTAAGAAATGGGACTCCACTCGATTACCGTTTGCTTCTGTTAAGCAAATTGACTTCACACTGATTTCACCTAAAAAGTGCCACGTCAAGGATTATCGGGTACCTCAGTTCGACAAATAACGAGCTTGTTTATACATGAAAGTTCAATGAAAACGATAACGTCGGCTAAACAGACATTACTACAATTAAAACCACAACAACAGTTCACTAAAAGTAACGTAGAACATAAGCGTCAGAATTGTAAACCTGCTAAACTGTTAATTGACATTTACAACTGCTGAAAATACTCACATTTATGAGACTCCTTGGCTGGTCGATGTGACGCTCCATCCTGATCCCAACACCTGCCTGAGCTCGTAGGCCGACCCCTTCGTTTCAAGTCTGGTCCAGAGCTTACTTCGTTTCAAGGAGTATGTAGCCCGAGGTCATGGCCCTAGCCCATGATCAAAATTAGAAGCAGGACACCCCTTCCCCTCACATGAACGCGCAAAACCAAGGGGTAGGGGTAAGACGAAGGGGTAAGACAGAGGAATGGGACACAGCCTTAGACTTAGACAAACTTTATTGATCCACAAGGAATACACTATACACATACAATACACTTTACTGCATTATCTTTAAAAAAATAACCCAAGAAGTTAAAGAATAAGAAGACAAAATGAACATCTTTGGTTTAATCCTGAAATCATTTCACACCCGGCAGGTTGAGAACCACTGGCCTAGAGACAGAGGTTTATTTCACTGGTCGTTTGTGAGGGAAATTCTGCTTTTGACTAGAGTCACTGATGCCACCTGTGTTCTACTGCCATGTGATGGAAAGTTATATTGTGGAAAGATTTCTCTCAGTGTGTCTTTGTGTAAATGAATGTGATTTCTACCTGAGACCAGAGCATCATTAACATGTGTAAAGGCTCAGCAGACACAACTGTCCCCACCACTGTCTTGTAACTAAAACTCATTTGGTTTGGTAGTTAAAGACAGTTTTAGAAAGACACTTCAATCTAAACACTTCGGTTCCCTTTTTCTTGCTAATCAGGTCAAGAAGTGACAAATGCATGTGACTGTGGATGCAAATCAGATCAAGCACATCTCAGTAGGAGTCATCACCTTCTCGCTTTGAAATGTACGTCCTCTGGTCATCTCGGTGTTTATAAACTTGGTGTTTTGTGTGATTCGGGGTCTGGCGTTGGAGGAACATGCTGCTGGTTAAGAGAGGTCCTGTCCATTTCTGCTGTAACAAAGAATAAACCTTTGTCTGTGTTCCAAAAACTCATCGGGCTTCGCAAATTGATTAATTATTGTTTCTTCAAGAGATGCATATTTTTTTCCACAACGACCCAGCTTCAGATCTTGGTCTAAACTTTTTTTTATACTTTATTTTATTTTACTTATTTTTTAAGTTTTAAGAAACATTTTTCTGTGCAATTCCCAATCGCAAAATAAACCGTATATGCACAATAAAATAAAAAAAAAACCAACAGATCTTGGTCTAGACTTGGTCCAGACTGCCTTAGCTGGAGGATTTTGACCTGTATTGCATGTTTTAGTTGACGGGTAAACCAGAATGCCCACTCAGACGCAGGGAGAACATGCAAACTCCACGCAGAATGACCCACTGACCTCAAACTTGTTCTAGCTGTGAATCGAGCCACTCAGCCACCGTGCAGCAAAGACCAGGTGAAAAATGAAAATGAAGTTTGAAAGCGCAGGTAGTTAAACCAGATGTTGGATTCCTTTCCGCTGAGTGTTTTGCTGCAGGCCTTAAACGTGTGATCGGTCAGAGGTTCACCGATGAGCTGTTCTGTGTTTGTTTATGATCCGACACACCTTAAAATCAGTGTCACTCTTTTGTTTTCTTCTGTTTAGATTTGACTTTTAGTTTTATTATTGAGGCCAAAATACTCCAGACAGTGGCCCCTTTCATTACAGTGGAGGCTAACTCAGGTGTAAACAAAAATACAGCCCAGAATGCAGCTTTTATTCACTGTAGTTTTTACATTAAAGTTTGGAGACTTTTTATTGGAAACAAAAGAAAGTAATATACTGTAAACTGACACAGCAACACGTCATCTGCAGTCCTTTCTCCTTTACATGTATTACAAGAATGGGGTTCTGGCTATGAAATTTATACCGCTAGAGGCGCTGCGAATGTAGAGACCGGAAGTGTCGTCGCACAATACAGATGCGCCATTGATTTTGTACAGACAATTTCAGTCACGCTTCATTAAATTCAACATATACTAATAATTTCTAATAATATGTCTGGTAATATGTCTAATAATAATGCTTTCAAGGTATGATGTAATACGGCTCATTGGCATTTTCGGGATCTTGGAAGTCGTAAAATCTGGTAGTGTCATCCAATATTCTCATGCAGTTTCATCATCGGCCTCTGTAATACCCATTTGGTCCAGTGATCGAGTCTGCAAAGTGTGTACCCGTGTACTAGCAGCAAACAAATTCAGTAAGTTGGCATTTTCGGCCAGACACCGACTTTCCCCTTCTCTTCAACTCCTCCTTTAATAAAACTAACGTCCACGACCCATATTTTGAAGCCATTTTCCCGTGAAGTATTTGTCATTGAAGTAAATGGCTCACTTCTGGTCGCTATGCTCGCAGCGCCCCTAGTGGATTTTTTGTCGACAGTACCCCATTATCAAGATTGAACAAAAAAAAAGAATAACTTACAGCAAAACAAGAAAAATAAATAAATAAAATGACAATGGTTTCATCAGGTCACAATCAGTTAAAATCTGGGCAACAAACACTTTCCAAGTTTTCCAATAATTATCAAATTTATCAAAGTCAAGTCTCATAGAAAATGTCAGTTTTTCCATGACATAAACCAGGGTTGCGAAGTCTTTGGTTGACTTTTTTTTTTTTTTTTATATTTTTTCGTTTTTGAAGCCTGAGGATTAACTGGTTTTCAGTGGGTTCTGTCTGTTCGCTCCTTCATCACGTCTGTTTCTCTCTCTTCATTCCCTCGTCTCTCGTTCCCTGTCCAACTGCAAACACGTCGGCCTGGATTTTATTGTTTCTTCTCAGCGACATGTGAAGAGTTCCGTTACAGCTTCACTTTTACGCACAGCGGAACTTAAGCTCCGCACGTACGACCGCAAATCGGGAAGAGGTGAGGCAACTTTATTCCTCAGGTGTATTAACCAGGCTCCGCACTCCGCAGCCAGATTCATCTATACCCGCGGAGCGACCGGGAGAGGAGGGGGAGCGAACGAGAGAGGAGGAGGAGCGACCGGGAGAGGAGGGGGAGCGACCGGGAGAGGAGGGGGAGCGACCGGGAGAGGAGGGGGAGCGACCGGGAGAGGAGGGGGAGCGACCGGGAGAGGAGGGGGAGCGACCGGGAGAGGAGGGGGAGCGACCGGGAGAGGAGGGGGAGCGACCGGGAGAGGAGGAAGAGTTGTGTTTTTCCTCTCGCTCCTCAGATCAGAATTAGCGGAAAAGTTCAGTGTCTCATATCAAACTCTTGTCCTTTCGCGCCGTGGCTCCTTTCATTTAATACGATCCTTAAAAAAGTCACACTTTGAGCCCATTTTCCGTGTTGCTCCGTTGATCCGACCTTCTCAGAGTCACCGCGAGCGCCCACAAAGTGCAGCTTAAACTTCAGGCCTGAGCTTTGGTCAGACTCAGGCTTATTTCTGTCATGGAACGAGTTGAGGCTGGAGATGGAGCGAGTTTCAGCTCAGGATTTCAGAATAAGCCTGGACTTGTTAAGCGACTTCGATGTATTGAATGTACAGTAACAGAGCAGCTACTGTACGTTTATACACGACACCAGGCCCAGTTTACTATAAAACACAATTGGATGCCATATTTAAAGTAGGGGCTCCCTGCTCCAGCTCTCCATCAGTTTGGGGATCCCTGGCCTGAAAAACGTTGAAGACCCCGAACATAAATAGTCTGGACAACATTTATCCAATCCTCAAGGCTGGGAACTTTATCACCAAGCCATCTTCTTCTAATACATTTATTTCCAGCAGCCAGAAGTAAATCATAAATATATTTTTTCTTATGTTCTTTAAGCTGATTAGGCCTTTTCCCAACGTACAGTGTCTCAAAACTGTCCGGGAAAGTAATAGAGAGAACTTTTTCAGTACTGCTCCTAACCCTGACACCAGAACTTGTAAAAGTTCTGGGCAAAACCAGAATATGTGATAACGGCCGTCCCACTCCGTCCCACACTTTGTCCAACAGGCGGTGTCCTCTGTCCTTCCCCATACCAGCTCCCTGTGATGTTTTTAGGTAACACTTTTTTTTCTTAGTTCAGTCTTTGTCTTCTCAATTTTAACTCTTCTGGATTTGTCAAACTGTACACTGAACTGAACTCATCCTAAAAAAAAAGTCTTTAAAAATGTCTGAGCTGTACTTTTTTTGGTGGAGGCACTGCCACATGCTTGTCTCTACGGAGATGTTATTGCTTTGCCTGGAATGTTCCACAGTATGCCATTAAACGTGTATGTTTCCATGGAGACAACCAGGCAGCAGATTTATCACCAGAAAATTAATTATTTAACATTTGGTCATTTACTTTTACAGCTGCTGTTGTTTTTAAATGTGCTATAGAAATAAAATTCTAAACACTAAAATCTATTCTGAGTAAAATATTTTAATGTGAGCTTTTGTTTGTTCAAGGCGTAATTCTTGTTCTTGAACTTTTTTTGTATTAAGTTAGACAAATTATAATAAACAAATTAATAGGCAATTTATTAAAAAAATGACATACATACAATGACATCTAGATGAAAAAAACACGGGCCATTTTCTCAGTTTTCCCAGATTTTGTCAGAGTTCCTATCGCCAACAGAGCCCAAAGGAAGTCGTTATCCGCATGTTTCCAAACGTTTTCCGGTTTTGTGACCAAAGTATGAATTCAGTTAATCGAACATAAATAAACCATCCATCCATCCATTTTCTTCCGCTTATCCGAGGCCGGGTCGCGGGGCAACAGTCTAAGCAGGGACTCCCAGACTTCCCTCACCCTCGACACTTCCTCCAGCCCCAAGGCGTTCCCATTCCAGCCGAGAGACATAGTCCCTCCAGCGTGTCCTGGGTCTTTCCCGGGGCCTCCTCCAAGTGGGACGTGCCCGGAACACCTCCCGAGGGAGGCGTCCAGGAGGCATCCGGAACAGATGCCCAAGCCACCTCAGCTGCTCCTCTCGACGTGGAGGAGCAGCGGGTCTACTCCGAGCTCCTCCCGTGTGACTGAACTCCTCACCCTATCTCTAAGGGAGCGCCCAGCCACTCTGAGGAGGAAACTCATTTCAGCCGCTTGTATCTGCGATCTCGTCCTTTCGGTCATTACCCAAAGCTCATGACCATAGGTGAGGGGAGGAACGTAGACTGACGGTAAATCCAGAGCTTTGCCTTTCGGCTCAGCTCCTCTTCACCACAACGGTCCGATACAGCGACCACATCACTGCCGACGCTGCACCGATCCGCCGAACATAAATAAAAGTGATATTTTTTGTCTATATTGCCCACCCTATACTTTTCACACAGCCTGATGCGTTTCCGTGTAAAGTTGTATACCTTTGTTCACTTGTGTTGAGCTCATGTTTTTGTCTTGTATTGTGCGTCTGCGGGTTTCTGTGTGTTTCAGCTGTATGTGGGTCAGTGTAATGGTGCCATCGTACCATTCACACTATATTAAACCATGTTCTCTTTGTTTTCTGGTCTGTTGTTCAGTTCAGAGCGCTGCCGTTTTAGGTTGTAGGTCTTTTCCTGGTCTGTGGAGTGTGCGGAGGTGAATTCAGAGGAACAGGTCGAGTCGTCTGTGTGGGGCCAAAATCTGGTCTGAAAACTGTCCAAGACTTAAACATTTTCAGATGGAGAATCCTGTTTTTCCGCTCACACGAGGCGGAGGAGTCCCAAAACCGAACCATCTCCTGTATTTACTGCTAAAATTTACAGTTTCACATCGTTTAACACTTAAAGATGCACTGTGGAACTTTTTGCTAGAGTGTCGGTACTGAAAATCACACAATCAGTATTTACAGTAAAGCTGCATTGTGTAACTTTTCTGGTGGAGGATCCGTCAGATGCTTTTCTCCATTGAGCTGTTATTGTGTTGTTTGGAATGTTCCACAGTATGGCATTAAACCTTTCTATCATCACGGAGACCAAACCAGACCAAGTTACAGGTCAGATCTGTGGAGAGGCGACCCCAACACAGTCAGAATGTTGTTTTTCTAGGTATTTTTGAGCTATAAAACCACCTGTGATTGAAATAAATGTAAGTTAAAGCTGTTCAATGGCGTATCCATAGAAACGAGCAGATGACGGACCATCCCAGAAAAGTTACACAATGCACTTGGGGTCTGTCACCTGCTTGTTTCTACGGATACGTCATTGCTCTGCCTGGAATGTTCCACAGTATGTTCCTCAAAAAGCTCAAAAATGCCTAGAAAAACAGGCATTCTGACTGTGAGCAGGGTCGCCTCTCCACAGATTTGACCTGTAACTTGGCCTGATTTGGTCTCCGTGAAGATAGAAAAGTTAACGCAAAACAGAAAAGCTACACAATGCACCTTTTTAATGCTGAAAATCACATTCTATTGTCTAAATAAAGTGTTTTTCATTATCACCGTGGTATCAGAATCAGTATTGAGTATCGAGTCTATGTCTTAGTATCGAAATCGAGTTTGAAAATGTTAGTACGGCGACACGAACACTAAAATGACGCTCTCCCAGTGTTCAGCTCGTTCAGCTCGTTCAGCTCGTTCAGGTCTTTGCTGGTCTGTCATTAGAGTAATTGGACCCTGTGTGGGACGTCACTGTGTCTTCTGCAAAAGGACAGGGATGTTTAAGATACTTTGCTGTTTACAGAGGAAATTATGTTGATTAAAGGTGCACTGTGTAACTTTCCTAGAGGAGGGTCTGCCGTCTGATCGTCTCCATGTAATTGTTATCGTATTGCTTGGAATATTCCACAGTATGGGATTAAACTTTTCAGTAATTATGCTTGTTTAAGGTGCTCTGTAACTTTTCCTAGAGGAGGATCTGTCGTCTAATTGTCTCCATGGAGATATTATCGGTTTGCTTGGAATGTTCCACAGTATGGGATTAAACTTTTTCATTTTATATATATTGTGTTGATGTTAATGTAAATCAACTTGAGTGTTGTAAAGTGCGTTATAAATAAAGTTTGATTGATTGATTGCAAAAAAAATGCATTCTTGCCGTTGGCAGGATCGCCTCTCCACAGATCTGACCTATATCTTGGTCTGGAAACCTCACCTTTAATGCCATACTGTGGAACATTCCAAGCAAAACAATAACATTTAGAGGTTTTCAAGTTAACATCTGCCTTTTACCTTTAGTTCAGTAGAGATCAGCAATTCCAGGACTGAAATTATCCAAGTGATAATTGTGTGAAGGTGTGTGGAGTTTAAAAACACAGTGGAGCACGTCACAAGGTAAACGCAGTGTTTTCAGCTTGAGAGAAGAACTCAGAAAAAGCCTAAATCTGCAGAGTTTGTGTGTTAAACTTGTGTGAAGGGAACAAAACACAACTCCAGGCATGTTTGCGATGACGAAACAACATCATAAATCAGAAAATGACGTAAAATGGGCCCTTTAGTGTAATTTCTGTTCTGTCAGTGTATTCACCTGAGCGCCACACGGATTGTAAACGGCAGGAGCATTGAGGGGAGCAGTGGCAGTGGCAGGAGCAGTGGCAGGAGCAGTGGCAGGAGCAGCGGCAGTGGTAGGAGCGGTGGTTGTAGGTGTGGGAGAGATGAGATCCTCAGACCAGTTTAACTAGTTCAGAAGAATGGCCCTGAAGCAGAGTGTGAGGTTTCCTGTTTCAGATGCGAAACATGAGTGGAGCTCCTGTGTGTGAAGCGGAGGACTGGGGCCACCGCGGAGATCAGGAGGAAAACACTGGGAATATGTGGGATCACGTTTGGAGCTTTGGGCATGAACTAATCCGGAATATTTTGGAATTTAAATAGAATTCACATTGTAAAAGTGAATGCAAAAAAATTTGCTCTATAAAACTTTCATTTGTGACATTTCAGCCAATCAGGTTTGTTGAGTCTCTCAGCCCACTCTCCTCTCCTCTCTCCTCTCCTCTCTCCTCTCCTCTCTCCTCTCCTCTCTCCTCTCCTCTCATCCCCCTCTCTCTGGCCTCTCCCCCCTTTCTCCTCTCCTCTCTTCCCTCTCTCCTCTCTCTTCTCGGAGGGGGAAAAAAAACGTCATTCTCTCTCTCTTCGCTCTCTCTCCACTGAAAACACAATGTCACTCTCTCTCCTCTCCTCCCTTTCTCCTCTCTCCTCTCTTCCCTCTCCTCTCTCTCCTCTGAGAACACAGTGCCACTCTCTCTCCTCTCCCTCTTTTCTCTTCTCTCTTTCCTCTCTCCTTTCTCCACTGAGAAAACGGTGTCACTCTCTCTCCTCTCATCCCCCTCTCTCTGTGCTCTCCCCCCTTTCTCCTCTCCTCCCTTTCTCCTCTCTCTTCTCTCTCTCCTCTCTCTTCTCTGAGGGGGAAAAAAAGCGTCATTCTCTCTCTCTCTCTCTCTCTCTCTGCTCTCTCTCCTCTAAAAACACAATGTCACTCTCTCTCCTCTCTCCTCTCCTCCCTTTCTCCCCTCTTCCCGCTCTTCTCTAAGAAAACAGCATCTCTCTCCTCTCCTCTCTCATCCCCCTTTCTTTGTCCTCTGAGAACACAACACCACTCTCCTCTCTCTCCTCTCTCTCTCACCCCCTCCCTCTCTCTCCTCTGAGAACACAATGTCACTCTCTCTCCTCTCCCCCCTTTCTCCTCTCCTCTCTTCCCTCTCCTCTCTCTCCTCTCATCCCCCTCTCTCTGTCCTCTGAGAACACAGCATCACTCTCTCGACTCTCTTCTCTCTCTCTCCTCTCCCTGTCTTTCTCTCTTCAACTTTCCTCTGAGAACACCGCACTCTCTCCGTCTCATCCTGTCTTCTCCCTCTCTCCCTCTTTCCACCTCTCTTCTGTCACCGGTTCACCTCCACTGCTCTGTCGTTCGTTCTCCAGTTTTATTTTCTTAATCGGTGATACACGTAGGATTCTTTACTAATGGAGGGTCCGTCAGATGCTTTTCTCCATGGAGATGTTACCGCTTCGTCTGGAATGTTCCACAGTATGGCATTAAACCTTTCTATCGTCACGGAGACCGAACCAGACCAGGTTACAGGTCAGATCTGTGGAGAGGCGACCCCACTCACAGTTAGAATGTTGTTTTTCTAGGTATTTTTAAACTATAAAACCACCTGTAACTTAAAAAATGTAAAGGTGGAGCTGTTTAATGTCACACTGTGGAACATTCCAGGCAGAACAATGACGTATCCATAGGAACAAGAAGGTGACGGACCCCCAAACGAAAAGTTACATAGTGCACCTTATGATTGGACAGACGGATGTAATAAGACTATTTACTGGTCCAGAAAGTCTCAATGTTTGAATGAATTTTATTTATTTAAAGAGATCAATAACAGAGGATGAGCCTGCAGGTGAAAGGAGGAGAGGAAGGAGAGGTGGATGAGCCTGCAGGTGAAAGGAGGAGAGGAAGGAGAGGTGGATGAGCCTGCAGGTAAAAGGAGGAGAAGAGGACAGGTGAACGGTTCGTTTATGAGATGGTCTGTAAAGAGGAGGATCACGTTTCTCTTTTGTCACAAGATAAAGAGTGAAGACTGAAAGAGCTTTTGTTTACAGAGGGATGGAGAGAGGGAGAATGAGAGAGGGAGATGGAGTCAGAAAGAGAGGGAGAAAGAGAGGAAAAGGGAGTGTGAGAGATGAAAAGAGAGAGGGAGAGGGAGTGTGACAAAGGGAGATGGAGTGTGAGACAGAGAGGGGAGGGAGAGAGAGAGAGAAAAAGAGAGAGAGATGGAGGGGAAAAGAGTGTGAGAGACGAAGTGACAGAGGGAGATAGAGTGTAAGACAGAGAGGGAGGTGGAGAGTAAGAGAGGGAGAGAGAGATGGAGTCAGAGAGGGTGAAAGAGGAAAAGAGAGTGAGAGGGAGTGTGACAGAGGGAGCGAGAGATGGAGTCAGAAAGAGAGAGGGAGAAAGGGAGGAAGAGAGTGAGATGAAGGGAGAGAGGGAGTGTGAGACAGAGAGGGGAGGGAGAGAGAGAGGGGGAGTGTGAGAGAAAAGGAGGGAGAGATGGAGGAGAAAAGAGAGCGTGTGAGAGATAAAGAGAGAAAGGGGGGGCTAATGAAAGAAAAGAAAACTGTAATTATTATAAAATACATTTCTAATTTATCAGTGATTTTTATAGTTTTATCATTTTTAGATTTAAGCTCAGATTTTCTTGGTACAAACTGTTCTGCCCTGTCCAGTTGTGTTTATTTGTGGCCCCAGAGTCACGTGTGTGTAATTGTGTAGTTGTATAGTTGTATAGTTGTATAGTTGTGTAGTTTTGTATTCACTGTCGTCTCTGAATAATTTGTCCAGAAAATTCTTGTTGTTGTTTGTGTGAATGGAGCACAACTCGAGTCTGTTTCAGGCTCAAAGAGTGTGTTGTGTCTCTCATCCCACTCTCTCTTCTCTCTCTCCTCTCTCCTCTTCTCCCTCTCTCTCTCTCCTCTGAGAACACAGCATCCCTCGCTCTCTTCTTCCTCTTATCCCCCCCTCTCTCTCCTCTAAGAACACAGCATCACTCTCTCTTTTCTCCTCTCCTCCTCTCCCTCTTATCCCCCTCTCTCTCTCCTCTAAGAAGATAGCATCTCTCTTTTCTCCTCTCCTCTTCTCCCTCTTATCCCCCCCTCTCTCTCTCCTCTAAGAACATAGCAACACACTCTCTCTCTTCTCCTCTGCTCTGGTCTCTCCTCTTCTCTCTCCTGTCTCTCACTCCCTCTCCGCTGCTCTCATCCCTCTTTCTGTCTCTCTCCTCTGTGAACATGGCATCACTCTTCTCTCCTCCCTTTCCTCTCTCCTCACTCGCTCCTCTCCACAACTTTCCTCTGAGAACACAGCATCACTCTCTCACTCTTCTCCTCTGCTCTGCTCTCTCTCTTCTTTTCTTCTTAAAGTCAGTTGGAGCCAGAGTTGATGGAGCCAGAAGTGCGCCCATGAACACTTCTACTTGGAAAGTGGCTAGAGGGTGAACTTTGTCCATTTATATAAACCGTTTGTGGTGTGGAGCCGTGTTTTCCAGGTGGATCTTGATCCGTGTGAGGTACAGGCTTGAACAGAGTCTGAACAGGTTTAGTCCAGGATCAGTTTCCCTTCTAAACGTCGCGGTGAAAAGAATTAATGAAACTTGTTGTGATCTGTTTGTATTTACATATTTGATCTCCGTTTGGCACTGTTCTTCTCCCAGCGTTCATTTTATCCAGCTCGTTCCGTTCGGTTTCGTGATTTGGGTTCACAACTATTTTTGGAAGGTGACCAGATACAGATACCTTATAGTACGGATGACAGATTTTTATGATTCTTTAATTTTAACTTTATTTTAGTGGGATTGTGACTATTGTAAATATAAATGATAGTTTTACTCAACTCAAGAAGCATTTTTTTTGAAGAAAAGTTATAAAAAATACTGAAAATTACAGGAAGTAGAGTTCTAAACACACTGAGATGAATTCAGTCCAAAAGATCGGCACAATTTACACACATTTACATTTTTTTTACTTTAAACATTATTTCAACAAAATAAAGGTTTTCTTATATTTGTATTTGTCAGATAATTTGCAAAAAATCTCAAATTTAATGATCTTAACTGTGTTTTAGTGAAATGAGTAGTCCAACCTGTCAAAGGCAAAACAAAAAAATGCAAATTAACAGAAAATGGAGTCAGTTTTTTTTCTTCTAACGTCTGAATTCTGCTCCAAATGCGCCGTCCAGAGCTGCAACAATTAATTTGGTAATAGATTAAAGTGGTGTACTATGCAAAATCGAGCTTTCTACCATGTTATAATGTTGTTTCCTCGTTTTAGAGTCATCCATGCATGTTTGAGTAATCTAGCGATCTCTCCTGGGCCCTATTCAAACCTTTCTTACGGTTACCTGTAAGATTCTGTACGAGGCTCCGCCCACAAGCCTATGTCACCCATGATCCCACGCGACAATTCTCCAAAAATATACAAAAACATGACAGTAGTTTGTTTAGCAGGATGCACACTGATTGTGTTGTGATAGCGCTCTGAAGGGGGAGTGACTTAGCGCAGAGAGCAAAGAGAGGGGAGACTCAAAGCATCAAAAACTAATAAATTCTGTATTAGCAGTTAATACCCCATAGAAGTAATACAGTATACCGCCTCTTTAAGTGATTTCTCTCAGTACACGGCAGGTTTTGAAGTCTTTGTGTAGTCCAGATAAATATTTCATCACTAAATTAGGTGAAAATTATCTCAATAATTGGTTAACGTTCTTTCTTTCTGCACATGGCACTTTTAGTTTGATTCAGATCACTATTATCAACTGTTAATCAAGTTGTTAAAGGGTCCTTATTGCACTATTTTCTGATTTATTGTTGTTTCCTTGTCACAAACAGACCTGGAGTTGTGTTTTGTTTTGTTTCATTCACACACGTTTAACACACAAACCCTGCACATTTATAGGCTGAGTTCTTCTCTCAAACTGAAAACGCTCCACTGTGTTTTTAAACTCCACACACCTTCACTAGAATCAGCCCTGGAATCGCCGATCTTTACTGAACAAAAAGTAAAACGTAGCGTAAAAAAAGTAAAACGTACCGCTTCATGACATCACAAGGTGGAACAGAGCGTTTTGAGCCTTGAAGATGTAAACAGACTAATAATAAAGTGTTACTGAATGAAACAAAATGCAACTTCGGGTATGTTTAAGATGAGGTTACGACGTTCTAACGTGGATTAAATCTCACCAGAGTCAGTTTCGTGTAATAATATTGGACCTTTAAGTATTTTTCTATATTTGGTTTTTAATAATGAGCAATTTACTTATTATTTACAACCCCAGAGCTTCACCTGTATCTGAGATCACAGGCAAATATTAGTCAGACTTTCTCTCTGTACCATTGTCACCGTGAACCTGCCTCCAGCTGTGAAACTCTGTGGTTCTGTGTCGTCATAGAGACAGTTGCCACATTTACATGAGAGCTTTAATTCCGATTAAAAGTACGTTAATTCCGAATAAAAACTAATTCTGCTTTAAAAAGACCAGGTAAACACTTAGTCTTGAACTGAAACAATTATTTTAATAAGTTCACTGGAAGAACAACAAATAATGAAAAGAGCGGATGGAAAACAGAAAAACACAAACCAAACCGAGATGACAAAAAGTCGGTAGCAGCTGAAGTGTGAGTTTTCTTACGGTCGACGTAAATACGTTCGTGTCCCTGTCCAATCAGAACCCTTCCCCACCCCAGACGTTGAGCGGAATTTAATAAAGCCGATTTATTTATGTATTTTTTATTTTATTTTTATTTATTTATTAAATGTTTTATTTATTTATTTTTTATTTATTTCTATTTATTTCCATGTAAACCTGTTATTTCCATGTAAACTCGAAAGAGAATAAGTTAATTCGGAACAATTAATTCTGAATTAAAAAACCTCATGTAAACATGGCCAGTTTGTGCCTGGTACAACTCCACAAACGAGTCAGAGCTGTGGAAGGGAGGGTTCATTTTACTATGGCAGAAAATCAGACGTTTTCGATACCAAATACCAATACTTTACCGATACCTGCTTTTCAATACCAGTTCTTTTTATTATTTTTATGTAATTTAATGACTTTTCAATCCTGACTGTGAGCGGGGTCGCCTCTCCACAGATCTGACCTATAACTTAGAACTTTAGAAAGGTTTACAGGTTAGATCTGTGGAGAAGCGACCCCGCTCACAGTCAGAATGCCTGTTTTTCCAAGTATTTGAATAAATGTAAAGTAGAGCTGTTTAATGTCATACTGTGGAACATTCCAGGCAAAGCAATAACGTCTCCATGGAAAAAAGTAGGTGTCGGACCCTCTACCAAAAAAGTTACACAATGTAGCTTTTAGTTTTTCATACACCTTCACTAGAATCATTGTGATAATTTAATCCCTGGAATTCCCAATCTCTGCTGAACTAAAGGTAAAAGGAGCTGTTAACCTGAAAACTACCACTTCATGACATCACAAGGTGGAACAGAGCGTTTTGATAGACTAAAGAGTTACTCAAACGTGTGTGAATGAAACAAAACACAACCACGGTAACGACATTATAACATGACTTAAAGCTCACAGGAGTCAGTTTTGCGGACCTTTTAACGTTTCGGTGAAAACGAAAGGTCTCACACAGGTGCTTTGTTGCCACGGGAACTGCCAAAACCAGCTGTGCTTTTGTTTCCTGTTCTGTTGTCTCATTTCTTTTTAAACGCTGCGTCTCGTTTTAGTTTCAGTCTGGGGCCAAACTCGTCATCAGAAACCTGTGTGTGTGTGTGTGTGTGTGTGTGTGTGTGTGTGTGTGTGTGTGTGTGTGCGTGTGTGTGCGTGTGTGGGTCGACTCAGACCTGGTTACTATGACAACAGTGTATAATGATAAACAAATGATTATAAAAAGTCACATAGATATGAAGTCGATCTTTTATTTAATAATTATTAGAATTATTTTTATCTGTTACATAAGGGTGAGTTGTACAGTTGTAGGGAGTATTATCTGTTACATCAGGGTGAGTTGTTGTACAGTTGTAGGGAATATTATCTGTTACATCAGGGTGAGTTGTTGTACAGTTGTAGGGAGTATTATCTGTTACATCAGGGTGAGTTGTTGTACAGTTGTAGGGAGTATTATCTGTTACATAAGGGTGAGTTGTTGTACAGTTGTAGGGAGTATTATCTGTTACATAAGGGTGAGTTGCTGTACAGTTGTAGGGAGTATTATCTGTTACATCAGGGTGAGTTGTTGTACAGTTGTAGGGAGTATTATCTGTTACATCAGGGTGAGTTGTTGTACAGTTGTAGGGAGTATTATCTGTTACATAAGGGTGAGTTGTTGTACAGTTGTAGGGAGTATTATCTGTGACATCAGGGTGAGTTGTTGTACAGTTGTAGGGAGTATTATCTGTTACATCAGGGTGAGTTGTACAGTTGTAGGGAGTATTATCTGTTACATAAGGGTGAGTTGTTGTACAGTTGTAGGGAGTATTATCTGTTACATCAGGGTGAGTTGTTGTACAGTTGTAGGGAGTATTATCTGTTACATAAGGGTGAGTTGTTGTACAGTTGTAGGGAGTATTATCTGTGACATCAGGGTGAGTTGTTGTACAGTTGTAGGGAGTATTATCTGTTACATCAGGGTGAGTTGTACAGTTGTAGGGAGTATTATCTGTTACATAAGGGTGAGTTGTTGTACAGTTGTAGGGAGTATTATCTGTTACATAAGGGTGAGTTGTTGTACAGTTGTAGGGAGTATTATCTGTTACATCAGGGTGAGTTGCTGTACAGTTGTAGGGAGTATTATCTGTTACATAAGGGTGAGTTGTACAGTTGTAGGGAGTATTATCTGTTACATAAGGGTGAGTTGTACAGTTGTAGGGAGTATTATCTGTTACATAAGGGTGAGTTGCTGTACAGTTGTAGGGAGTATTATCTGTTACATAAGGGTGAGCTGTTGTACAGTTGTAGGGAGTATTATCTGTTACATCAGGGTGAGTTGTTGTACAGTTGTAGGGAGTATTATCTGTTACATAAGGGTGAGTTGTTGTACAGTTGTAGGGAGTATTATCTGTGACATAAGGGTGAGTTATACAGTTGTAGGGAGTATTATCTGTGACATAAGGGTGAGTTATACAGTTGTAGGGAGTATTATCTGTGACATAAGGGGCCTCCAACAGGCACAGAGTTTTTGTTTTGGCTTTTAGTGTTTTGTGTGTCACTGGTCACCGGGGTAACCCACATCACTGCCCCGTTTTAATGTGACATAAATCCGTCCATCGATATCGTCGTATCTATAGGTATGTTTAAATGACTTTAAATGAATGTGCATTGTGTAACTTTTTTGTAGTGGGTCCATCACCTGCTTGTTTCTATGGATACGTCATTGCTCTGCCTGGAATGTTCCACAATGTGACATTAAACAGCTCTACTTTACATTTATTCAATTACAGGTAGTGTTAAAGCTCAAAAATACCTAGAAAAACAGACATTCTAACTGTGAGCGGGGTCGCCTTTCCACAGATCTGACCTGTGATTTGATCTGGTTTGGTCTCCATGAAGATAGAAAGGTTTAATGCCATACTGTGAAACATTGCAAGGCCACTGGTAGATTATTTTACTTCAACATCAAGTGAAATTTACTCAAATCAAATTAACATTTTCTTAATTCAATTTATTCATTTTAACCTGGAAAGATTTCACTTTTTGCAGTGCAGGTATGTGACCCGGTTCAGAACTGGGCCAAAACCTGGGTCTAAGTCTGGACTCTGGGTCTGACCTGCTGAAGCTCCTGCTGCGTCATGTTTTTCCAGTGGGACAATTCTAATTATGGGTCAGTGGGACATGTTCAAATGAGACGTTGATGTGGCAGAGGAAAGGCGCAGGCTACAAGAACATATGGAAATTGTTTTGAAAATATTGAAAATTGTAATATCAAGTCGTTTATAATACAGAAAGTTTATTTAAAGGTGCATTTTGTAAGTTTTTGGGTCCATCACCTGCTTTTTTCATTTTATTCACATTTATTAAATTACAGATTTAATAGCTCAAAAATACCTAGAAAAACAGGCATTGTGAGCGGGGTCGCCTCTCCACAGATCTGACCTGGAACTTGGCCTGGTTTGGTCTCCATGAAAATAGAAAGGTTTAATGCCATACTGTGAAAC
This sequence comes from Taenioides sp. WSHXM2023, assembly GCA_029959045.1. Taxonomy (NCBI): domain Eukaryota; kingdom Metazoa; phylum Chordata; class Actinopteri; order Gobiiformes; family Gobiidae; genus Taenioides; species Taenioides sp. WSHXM2023. The sequence goes on from CM057091.1 coordinate 3,484,231, forward strand.
ATTCCAGACAAAGCAATAACATTTACATGGAGAAAAGAGTAGAAATGTTGGCTATGTTTCTTCTCCTCAAATATTTTTTTGTAAACGTTTAATTTCCAGATGACAAGTTTGATTACAACTTACATATTTTGCCTTGTCTAAAAAATATCTAAATGGATTACAATATTATTTTCCTAAATCTTTACAATACAGACTTTTAATAATTGCGATTTAACACAAAAAAGTAGACAAATTTCTTTCTTTCATTTGTGTTTACTGACAGAGGATTGGCTCTAGACTTCTCCATTAAAAAGACTCTGATCATTGACCATTTTAAAGGACTGAATCTCGATTAAAATGTGATTAAAGAGGACTTATAGTGTTTGTTTCTGCTCTATAGTTATAATCTACACACACGTGGATCGTTAAGTTATAATTTCAATGTTTTAAATCTCAATATTTAGCTAAAAATATTTAATAAAACTACTCCGCTGATTTCTGGGTTGGAAAATCTGCCAAAAACTGGTGTAGATCAGAGCAATGACGTCTTGAATACAGGAGAATAACGATTACACAAACATGAATCACTCTATATACAACTTTGAGAGAGTAAATGAGACGAGAAACTACTATCGATACATCACACTGGGGGTTTTCTACATGCATCTCTGTTTGCGGTGGTTAACTCCACAAAAACACAAAATCCGTTTATGGTTAACGGGAAGAGTGTCCGTCACCATGGAGATGTTGTTGATTTGCCTGGAATTTTTCACAGTATGATATTAAACTTCTCTATTTCCATGGAAACAAGCACCAAGCCAATTCACAGGTCAGATTTGTGGAGCGGCGGGGCCCCTTACAGTAGAACGCATATTTTTCAAGGTATAGTTTCATTGTAAAAACACCTATAATTAAATAATAAGCAAGTTTAATGCCATACTGTGGTACATTCAAGGGAAGCCAGTCTCCGTAGCATATCTCCATGGACACAACCAGGTCCTGGACTCTTACCAGAAAAGTTACACAGTGCACAATTAATGGCACAAATCAGCTCACCTGTTTTAGTTCCAACCAGTTCAGCCCTTTCTGGTCAGATTGTGTTAAAATAAAGCTCAGATTAAAGTCTAATTTGAGTAACAGAGCTTCAGACAGAGTAGTGCTTTCTGTTAGCATCACACCTCCAGAGAATGTTGATGACACCAGCTACAAAATATTAATAACATGGATAAAAGCTTGATTTTTGGATAATGGGGCTGTTCGGTTAAAGGCGCATTGTGTAACTTCTCTGGTCGAATGCTTTTCTCCATGGAGATGTTATTGCTTTGTCTGGAATGTTCCACAGTACGGCATTAAACCTTTCTGTCTTCATGGAGACCAAACCAGACCAAGTTACAGGTCAGATCTGTGGAGAGGCGACCCCGCTCAGTCAGAATGTCTGTTTTTCTAGGTATTTTTGAGCTATAAATGTAAGGTAGAGCTGTTTAATGTCATACTGCGGAACATTCCAGGAAGAGCGGTGACATCTCCATAGAAACAAGCAGGTGACAGACCCCCAACCAAAAAGTTACATAGTGCACCTTTTAGTTAATGGAGACCTATTTTGCAGTGTCATCAAACCAGTCCATGTGCAGTGGGTCTGGTGTGGAGCTGACCCAGGCCTCACAGTCGCTCTGACCCAGATCGAGGAGCTCAAAGTGGGGCAGCTGTGTGGGAGCGCTGGGCTGAGGCTGGAGGGCACCACCAGCCAATAAGCACTCAGCACACGTGATGAGAAACACATGGATTTATCGAAAACTGGAACACATTTAGTCCTGGTTTAGTTCTGGTCTGGTCCTGGTTTAGTCCTGGTCTAGTTTTAAGGGAAACTGGGATGAAGTGACAGGTCTGGACAAAAATCCTAAATCTGAATCCAGGACTGAACCAGGACTGAACCAGGACTGAACCAGGACTGAACCAGGACTAAATGAGGACTGAAGCAGGACTGAACCGGGACTAAACGAGGACCAAACCATAACCAAACTGGGACTAAGCCAGGACTTTACTAGGACTTAACCTGGACTTAACCTGGACTAAATCTGGGCTAAACCAGGACTAAACCAGGCCTAAACCAGGACTATATAAGGACCCAACTAGAACCAAACCAGGACTGAGCCAGAGCTAAACCAGGACTGAAACAGGGCTAAATGAAGACTAAACCATAAACAAACCGGGACTAAGCCAGGACTCGACTAGGACTTAACCCGGACTTAACCCGGACTTAACCTGGACTTAACCTGGACTGGACCAGGGCTAAACACGGGCTAAACACGGGCTAAACATGGGCTAAACATGGGCTAAACCAGGACTATACTAGGACTATATAAGGACTGAACTAGAACCCAACCAGGACTAAAATTGTCCTAAATTTAAACCAGACCATAAACAATACTCAGAATTATATGACTCTTATATTATTATTTTGTCTCTATAAAAATAATGAACATGTTTAGAGTTAAAACAGGAAGGAGATGCGATTGATGGCACAAACATGTGACGTTATCTCTCAGAAGAGAAAGACGAATGACAAATTAGGACTTCCTGTTTATCTCGCGCTCCATCTTGGTTTTCTCAGTCGACATTTGATAAGAGTTATTTTTAGTCCTTGTACATGAACACAACTGAACATGTGGCAGTGGTGGTGCAGTGGTTTAGCCATTTGTAGTTGAAATCATAGACTGTATATATAAACGGACATCGCTAACCCACAGGCCACTGCGTTAAGAAGTGATCATGGGGGGCGATTCTGGCTCCAGTTGACGTTAGATTAAAAAATTGTCACCTCTTTCTGTAACTTCTGCGGTGAGCCTCATTATTTTGGTCTTAAAATGTTCGTACTAACCCGCCCTGCACGATCCTGGTGTTTTTACTTCGCTATTTTGTTTGTTTTGTTGAGTCTGGCTCCAAATTCACTCCTTTAACTGCTAGCCTCGGTGAGCTTCATTTGACTGGAGCTGAACGATGTGGGTGACGTCACACTCCCGTAGTCCACTTCTTTATACAGTCCATTTTTGAAACACGTTAGCCACAGAAATGAACTGATGTTTTTATAATGTATTTTTATAATGTCTCAATATTAGACCTTAAAAATCGTACATATAATTGTTTTAACTTTACTTGACGAATAACATTTGATTTTGTGACCTCTTTCCCTGTGTCTGGATCTGGAGAGCTGTAGTCCGCACTGGTTTCCTCTAATCCCAACGTAAACTGGATAGTCTGGATTATGGCCCAGATCTGAGTAAATCTGTCAGTCACCTCCTCTGTCTATAGCCCTGTGTGTCTGAGTACAGTTAAATCAAATCAAAAAGTATCATGTCTTCAGTATTTAATGGCTCTGTGCACAATAGAAACGCCACTGTTAGCGCCACTACTTCCTGTTCAATTTGATCTGTTTTTTGCTGAGTCATGCTAAAATGAACAGATATTTAAAGATAAAAAATTGGACCGGGAGCCGTAGGTGGATGTCACTGACAACATGTTAAAAGTTCACAAATAAAAAGAACACTTCAGCAGAGGACTCTTCTGTGTTTGTGTCTGATGTTTGTATTTCAATGCTAATGCTAATTTTGAGGCGTAAAAATACCACACAATGCCACATATGATAAGAGTACAAAAGTATTCTCCCTCCATCCATTTTCTTCCGCTTATCTGGGGCCGGGTCGCGGGGGCAGCAGTCTAAGCAGGGACTCCCTTCACCCCCCTGTTCCCAGGCGATCCAAGAGACATAGTCCCTCCAGCGTGTCCCCTCGGGCCTCCTCCTAGTGGGACATGCCCGGAACACCTCCCGAGGGAGGCGTCCAGGAGGCATCCGGAACAGATTTCCGAGCCACCTCAGTTGGCTCCTCTCGATGTGGAAGAGCAGCAGCTCGATTCCGAGCTCCTTCCGTGTGACTGAGCTCCTCACCCTATCTCTAAGGGAGCGCCCAGCCACTCTGCAGAGGAAACTCATTTCGGCCGCTTGTATCCGTGATCTCGTCCTTTCAGACATTACCCAAAGCTCATGACCATAGGTGAGGGGAGGAACGTAGACTGATGGTAAATCCAGAGCTTTGCCTTTCGGCTCAGCTCCCTCTTCACCACAACGGTCCGATACAGCGACCACATCACTGCCGACGCTGCACCGATCCGCCTGTCAATCTCACGCTCCATCCTCCCCTCACTCGTGAACAAGACCTTGAGATACTACGGATTTGGAGGAGCTGATCCTCATCCCAGCCGCTTCACACTCGGTTGCAAACCACCCCAGTGCACACTGGAGGTCCTAGTCTGTTGAAGCCATCAGGACAACATCATCTGCAAACAGTAGAGATGAGATCCTGTGGTCCCCAGACCGGACCCCCTCCGGCCCATGACTGCACCTTGAAATTCTGTCCATAAAAACAATGAACAGAACCGGTGACAAAGGGCAGCCCTGGCGGAGTCCAACATGCACTAGACAAATATATTCTATATATAAAAATAATCAGGTAGCTTTTATTTTAATTGAATTTTAAAAGGTTGTTTATTTTATGTTTTCCTATTTTAATAAAAGTGACTGTTAGCTTTACCTTTGAAACACAGTGAGCTAGCTAGTGTGCTGCAGTGAGCTAAGAGAAACTGATAAATCTGTACTAGATCTAGACTAGGACAGAAACAGGTCTAAACCAAGGACTAATCCATGGGGAGAAATTGTGACCACCAAGCCAGGGACTTCACCAGGACTAACCACGAACCAAAGCTGGTCTGAGGACCAAACCAGGGACTGAGCAGAGACTAGGCTGGGGACTAGACTGGATTATTTTATGGTTCAAAAGGGTTTACTATTCTGCTATGGTCTTCAAAATGATCGTGTATTGCAATATTTTCTCTAAAAAGACATCTAGAAGTTAGAAGAACGTAGAAGTTACAGCTACAAGGTTTATCTCAATCGAAACTGGAATTATAATGAACGCAATTAACAAATCACAAAGACTGTAATTTTTTTAAGTATTATAATTTCCTCCACAAAATCTCCAGTTTTATTCTGCATAAAAACATCTAACCCTGTAGTTTAGATCTGTACAAACATGTTCTGATTGTGATTCTTGTTTTACTTTGTCAGTTCAGATTTCAGTCTTTTTGTGAACTTTGAACAGAATCCTATTGTTAAAGATGCACTGAGTAACTTTTGTGGCCTCCTTGTCTCCATAGAGATAGTTAAATTAAATGCCATACTGTAGATTTCTGGAAAAAACGTGGATTCAAAGCGGTGGTCATAAAAAAACGCTCTTCTCCAAATCACTGCCGTTTTAATGTTTCACTGGAACCACATTTTTATAGCGAACTCTCTCATCTTTTACATGTTTGTGTTTGTGTTTCAGATCAGAGCCATGGGGAAGGGCTGCCTCGCTGCCACTAAGTACTTTCTGTTCCTCTTCAACCTCATCTTCTTTGTGAGTATTTTATCAAAAACAGATCTGCAACCAGCTGAACTGAAACCAACAATTTCACGATTCTCCATATTAGCTTAAGTTTAAAGGATCTGTATTCCACAAAATTGACTCTTGTGAGCTTTTAGCTGTGTTATAATGTTGTTACCTCATCAAAAACACGCCTGGAGTTGTGTTTTGTTTCATTCACACGTTTATGTAACTGTTTATTATTGGTCTGTCTACATCTGCAAAGCTCAAGATGCTCTGTTCCACCTTGTGACATCATGAAGCCTTAGTTTTCAAGTTGACACAGATCTGGGCATTGTGCAGCTCCACGGCTCTTTGATTGAGTCTGACTGGCCCGTTTAAGCTCATTTGGAATTACAAAATAAACATATTTTATATTTTAACCTGATGCCTGGACTAAAGCTGCATTGCTTTTATTTTAGAGGTGTTTTTTTGACATTTTTTGTAACATAACCTCACTTTTTCATTGCTTAGTCATAACATACACTCTTAACACTCTTAACAGCGCGGCAAAACAATTCTATTTACTGCTTTTTATAAATAAATACAATTAATATTCTGCAGAACTGAGTTAAGCATTTTGGCCCTCCACAATATTTTCTGTTTCTCATGTGGCCCCACCCCTGAGTTAACGTCTTCCTTTTACCTTTAGTTCAGTAGAGATCGGCAATTCCAGGTCTGAAATCATCCTCATGATTCTAGTGAAGGTGTGTGGAGTTTAAAAACACAGTGGAGCACTCCCTCTATTACTGCAGGGTTTGTGTGTTAAACGTGTGAATGAAACAAAACACAACTCCAGGTCTGTGATGAGGAAACGACATTATAACAGATCAGAAAATGGGGTCATATGGACTCTTTAAGTTCAGTTCTGGAGGTATTTAACATTTTCTTTTCTACATCTTCTTTGTATCTTCATTTTTACCGTAATATTATTTTTATTGCTTGCACATTTTACTCACCCTCACCTCAGACCTGGAGCGTGCAATCCTCCAGACGGTTTATTTTTTATTTTTTCTCTATTGTGGTGAAATCTCGAGCTGGAGGTGCATCTCTGCGGTGACACGGTTAACTGTTACCACGGTGACACAATACAGACTTTAGTAAACAAGTCAGAAAAGATTTGAGATCGTCTGAAAACTCGAGAAAAAATACAAAATGGATTTAAACGCCACATTTTCAGGCGCTACTCCTACGTATGGTCCGTGTTTAGGGATTTTCAACAAAAATGTGAGTGTAATTTATGTGAGAGAGACGTGTTTAACCAGTTAAGTCAGTTCTTTTTAAGGATGTAACGAGAACTGAAATATCGTGAAATATCGTCGTAGGTCTCAAAATAATAATGCGGCCTGTCACAATATATTGAATTATAAGCTTTTTGATTTGTTTTGTGGTAGGTAACTGCAGCCAAAAAAATAAAATATTAAAAAAAAAGAGGAAACTACAAATACCACAATCCTTTGCTCCATTTCAGGGCAGACACCTTGAACTATAAAGAACTTTTCTATCTTGTCTTCTCACCAAAAGCTCGTCGAGGCTTTTTAAAAGGGAAAAGTAGCATTTCTTCAATTCTGTTTTGAAGCTTTGCATATCATTACATTAAAGCCTAACTTGAGTAACAAAGCATCAGACAGAGCAGTGCCTACAGTTAGCATCACACCCCCAGGGAATGTTGATGACGTCAGCTGCAAAGTGTCAATAAATGATCGATAATGATGAAAATTGTTTCTTCTCATAATAACTAATAATTTTAAAACACCTCTTTTCTTAACACATCTCTCTTCTCTCTCTACAGATTTTTCTCTCTCTACACATTTCTCTTCTCTCTCTACACATCTCTCTTCTCTCCTTCACATCTCTTTTCTCTCTCTACACATTTCTCATCTCTCTCGACACATTTCTCTTCTCTCTACACATTTCTCTTCTCTCTCTACACATCTCTCTTCTCTCTACACATTTCTCTTCTCTCTCTACACATTTCTCTTCTCTCTACACATTTCTCTTCTCTCTACACATTTCTCTTCTCTCTCTTCACATTTTTCTTCTCTCTACACATTTTTCTTCTCTCTACACATTTCTCTTCTCTCTACACATTTCTCTTCTCTCTACACATTTCTCTTCTCTCTCTACAGATTTCTCTTCTCTCTCTACACATTTCTCTTCTCTCTCTACACATCTCTCTTCTCTCTACACATCTCTCTTCTCTCTCTACACATCTCTCTTGTCTCTCGACACATTTCTCTCTACACATCTCTCTTCTCTCTCTACACATCTCTCTTCTCTCTCGACACATTTCTCTTCTCTCTACACATCTCTCTTCTCTCTCTACAGATCTCTCTTCTCTCTCTATACATTTCTCTTCTCTCTATATACATTTCTCTTCTCTCTCTACACATCTCTCTTCTCTCTCTACACACATCTCTCTTCTCTCTCTACACACATCTCTCTTCTCTCTCTACACATTTCTCTTCTCTCTACACATTTCTCTTCTCTCTCTACACATTTCTCTTCTCTCTCTACACATCTCTCTTCTCTCTACACATCTCTCTTCTCTCTCTACACATCTCTCTTCTCTCTCTACACATTTCTCTTCTCTCTCTACACATCTCTCTTCTCTCTACACATTTCTCTTCTCTCTCTACACATTTCTCTTCTTTCTCTACACATCTCTCTTCTCTCTACACCAGGCATGTCAAACTCAGTTTGGCTCTGGGGCCGGATCCAGACTTTCTGTTCTCAGGTGGGCCGGATCAGTAAAAGAATGTCAACTCCAACTATTTAGCTTTGTTTTTCAGTACTATGCTTTATCATTCAGCCTACATTTGTAGCCTACCCTACATATTATAATCACGGATGACAAGGGATCTTTTCTAAGCACAACACATTTATTCACAAACAATGGAGAAAAAAAATGATTTTCATGTTTGGCATTGAATGTGTTAACAACTGGTTTATTTTAACAGTTGAGTGAATGCAGTTTTACACCTGAACCAACTCACCACACTAAACAAACTCAAGTGGGAGCTATGAAAAAAATGTTTTGCCTTAATTGTCATACTGCTTTGAAATAATAATAAATAAAAATACAAAATAAAAGTTTTAGCAGTGCATGGGCAATAAGATTAGACTACATCAGCTCAAACTACTAGGCTGGGCCTACTGAAGCTGAGAATATACTGCACAATATTAATTGTCTTTAATATGAAACCAGATTAATCTTATTTTTAATGATCTGTATTCATGAGTGCAAACAAATGTCGTGTCATCACACTTTTTTCTCTCTCTCACTGCACTCCTGCAGTCTACTTGCTGCTGCTGGCTCCTGAAACTTGGCATCTTTTTGCCTTTACAAGTGCGTCGATATCAGGTGTCAAATCCTGAGTAGCAGCACATTTAACAATGTCATTCAAGTGTTCATTTGTTAACCTTGAGCGCTGCTTTGTTTTATTATTGTTCATCACGGAGAACACCTGTTCACAAAGATAAGTAGTCCCAAACATGGAGAGAACCTTTGCAGCCATGGCTGTTAATTTGGGGTAACCTGGCACAAGATACTGATAAAACGTATCCAATCCCACGGACCCAAATTTATCCTTCATAGCGGAATCGCACTGCAAGTCAATAAGCTCGAGCTGAATGTCAGCTGGCACATCAGAAGGCTTCACTGTAAATGGCGAGCGAAAAAAGCCGAACTTGTTCTCAAGTTCACTGAAAACCTGAAACCTCCGCTCAAACTCTCGCAGCAAATCTGTTATGTTGTCTTTATATTTATCCAAATCGGGACGATCCGGTGCCTTCGGACGCACAGCTGTGAGACATGAGAAGTGCGTGGTGTCACCGCTGGATAGCTGCGTCTCCCACAGTGACAGTTTCATCTTGAACGCACTTATGCTGTAGTAGTGGTGAATGGTGAAGCAAGCTTGCCGGTTTATTTCTAGTTGGACACATCACGTTGCGAATGTTTATTTCCTACTAACTCGTGTCAGTGCCGCATGCTGGGCGTGAGCTCTTTTACACATTTACTGCCCTCTAGCGGCCGGAGGGAGCATTTGAGTTGTATTTATTTTAAAGAATCATAACTTTTGATAGAAATGAGCTAGTGACTCGCTTCTTTTTTTGACATACTCAGAAATTTATGACGGGCCGGATTAAATCATCCAACGGGCCGGGTCCGGCCCCCGGGCCGTATGTTTGACATGCCTGCTCTACACATTTCTCTTCTTTCTTCATGGTGTTTTTCTTAAATCCGAGTGTTTGCTGAACACGTTAAGCTGCAGAGGATAAACTCTGAACACTGGCCTACTTCACACTTGTGTAAAAGAAATGAAATCAGATCAGCTTAAGACCACCGCCGCCCAGAGAGGGTGATGGAAGGAGAGGGGGGATGAGAAAAGAGAGGTGAAAGGAGAGGAGGGTGAAAAAAAGAAGAGAAAAAAGGAAAAAAAAAAAGGAAAAAATGGAACCTCACACAATTATTATTTATCTTAATTTTCTGCCTTTTCTCTCTTAATTTTCCCCCTTTTTTCCCCCTATTTTTATTTTTGTTATTTTATATTTTTGTTTTTTATTTTTGTTTTTATTTTTTATTAATTTGTATATTACATTTTTTTTTTATTTACCTATTTTTTTTCTTTCAGCTTTATCATTTACACTTTATCACTCACACTCCTATACAACTTTAAACCTCAATTCATGCACTCCCTATTCCCTCAAGTCAAAATGTATTGTCTCTAATATCACAATAAAATGAAAAAATAAATAAAAACGACCACTGCCCTCCATTCAGACAGAGGGAGGGCATCTGACACACTCTGGATCTGCTTCACTGTCTATAAAAGAGCTGCAGAAACAAAAACAAAACAAATTATTTATACCGATTATAAAAAGCAGAAGTAACGTCCAATAACAATGTTTAGCCTTTGTGATTTAATTAGCGTACAGTTACAATTAAAATAGTTTGATACGTGATACTGCGTCTCCTGCTTGTTTCTATGGAGATGTCATTACTCTGTCTGGAATGTTCCACAGTGTGACATTAAACAGCTCTACTTTACATTTATTCAATTACAGGTGGTTTTAGAGCTCAAAAATACCTAGAAAAACAGACATTCTGACTGTGAGCGGGGAGGCCATACTGTGAAACATTCCAGACAAGGCGATAACGTCTCCACGGAGAAAAGCGTTTGACAGAAAAGTTACACAATGCACCTTTAATTCTTGTACTTATTTACCATAGATTTCTCATTCCTTCTCTCTGGTCTGTGTTGCAGCTGCTGGGAGGTGTGATCTTGGGATTTGGACTCTGGCTCCTGTTGGACAATCCCGTGGGCTTCAGTGAGTAGAACTTCAGCACCTTCTAACTCCAGCTGAAATGCTCAGGCTCAGACTCAGACAAACTTTATTCATCCACAAGGGAAATTATTTGGACTCAGTACCTCACGTAAGAGAAATTGTATAATAAATTCTAAATAAGTAGCAGAAATGGCAAGAGACTGATGTCAAATAAGGTATAATGTATAATGTAAATGTAAAAAAGTAAAAATAAAATATAGAAATGTAGTGATAATAAAATATCTCGGCAATGTAAAAGAAGTCGTAAGGAAAACTGTGCAAAAATGATATGATTGACAGGACATAGGGTTATCTGTTACATAAGGGTGAGTTGTTGTACAGTTGTAGGGAGTATTATCTGTTACATAAGGGTGAGTTGTTGTACAGTTGTAGGGAGTATTATCTGTTACATAAGGGTGAGTGGTTGTATAGTTGTAGGGAGTATTATCTGTTACATGTTTACTGTTCGTGTGCAGGAATCATAGACTCGTCATTTTGGTCTTAAAATGTTCGTATTAACTCGTTCTACATGATCCTGGTGTTTTTATTTCACTATTTTGTCTGTTTATAAATTTCTGTTCCTAATACAGAAATCTGCTCCTAATCCACTCCTATAACTGCTAGCCTCGTGAGCTTCATTTGACTGGAGCTGAACGCTGTGGGTGACGTCACACTCCCTCAGTCCACGTCTGTGGTTGGGCTTTCAAAAAACAAACGTTGCTGTGGCGATGTCCATCCATCCATTTTCTTCTGTCAGACTGAGGAATGAGGAAACTCATTTCAGCCGCTTGTATCTGCGATCTTGTTCTTTCAGTCATTACCCAAATCTTATTCAGCTTTTTTAGCATTAATTTGACCCCCTGAACATGTTCAAAAAATGTAAAGTGTATGATTTTTTAATATATATTACAAAATGGCCACCTGCAAAAATTGTGGGTCATCTCAACATAAAGTTTGACATAGAGCCTTGAAATTCAGTACCTGCGTTTGTCACGTGAAGACAAATAAAACTATTATAACCACGCCCCCTGACTAACCATAAGTCGGCCATCCTGAATCCTGCATTATCGTATTTTAAAGGTGCACTGTGTAACTTTCTGGTGGAGGGTTTGTCACCTGCTTGTTTCTCTGGATATTTCATTGCTCTGCCTGGAATGTATGACATTAAATATGTGTGAGGGCTGCACCTGAACCCAGAGGCTCCGTGTACAGGTCCATATTGTGACGTTTGTGTTTTGAGGCTGTGGTTTTAACCGTCAGTTTGTGGTGAATCTCCCCCTTCTCTCTCTCTATCTGTTCCCTCTCTCTTTCCCCTCTTTCTCCCCCTCCCTCTCCTCCCATCTCTCTCTCTCCATCTTCTGTCCTCTCTGTTTGCCTGATTTTCCCCCCTACCCTCTCCTATCTTTCTCCCTTTCCTCTCCCCCTCCTCTCACTCTGTCACTCCCTGTCTCTTTCGCTCTTCCTCACTCTTTCTTGCTCTTCTCCCTCTCTTTCTCTCTCCCCCTCTCTCTTCCCCCTCCCCTTTCTCTCCCTCCCTCTCTTCTCCCTTTCCCTCTCTCTGTCTCTCTTTTCTCTCTCTTTCCCTCCTTGTCTTTTTCTCTCTTGTCCCCCTCTCTCTCTTCTCCCTCCCTCCCCCGTCTCTCTTCTCCCTCTCTCTCTCCCTCCCCCTCTCTCTTCCCCCTCCCCTTTCTCTCCCTCCCTCTCTTCTCCCTTTCCCTCTCTCTGTCTCTCTTTTCTCTCTCTTTCCCTCCCTCTTTCCCTCTCTCTCTCCCTCCCTCCTTCTCTCTTCCCTCCCTCTTTCTCTTCTTCCTCCCTCTCTCCCTCCATCTCTCTCTCTTGCTCCCTCTCTCCCTCCATCCCTCTCTCTCTCCCTCCCTCCTGATCTCTTCTCCCTCTCTCCCTCTGCTCTCCATTCTCTCCCTCCCTCCTCTCTCCTCTCTCTTCTCCCTCTCTCTCTCCCTCCTCTCCCTCCCTCTCTCCCTCCCTCCTCTCTCTCCCTCTCTCTGTCCCTCCTCTCCCTCTCTCCCTCCCTCCTCTCCCTCTCTCCCTCCCTCTCTCTCTCCCTCCCTCCCTCCTTCCCTCTCTCCTCTCTCTCCCTCCCGCCTGATCTCTTCTCCCTCTCTCCCTCTGCTCTCCACTCTCTCCCTCCCTCCTCTCTCTTCTCCCTCTCTCTCTCTCTCTCCCTCTCTCTGTCCCTCCTCTCCCTCCCTCCTCTCTCTCTCTCTCCCTCCCTCTCTCTCCCTCCCTCCCTCCCTCCCTCTCTCTCTCCCTCCCTCCCTCCCTCCCTCCCTCCCTCCCTCTCTCTCTCCCTCCATCCCTCTCTCTCTTTCACATAAGCCCCAGTGTATTTGGTTGAAGGACAGAGCTCAGTGTCTCTGTGGTGCAGGTGTCTCCTGTCACACACAGGCCTCTGTTTAACTCCCCCACACCCCCTCCCTCCCCCACACCCCCACCCTCCCCCACCCTCCCCCACACCCCCACCCTCCTCCTTTACCCTCCCCCTCCTCCTCCTTTACCCCCACCCTCCTCCTCCGTTACCCCCTCCCTCTCTTCGCCCGACCCCCTTCTGACCCACTTTATTTTAACATTGTGGCGTCCAGATATAAGAAACCTAAACTTTGACAAACATTATCCATCCTCAGTCAGTCGGTGACGGCACAAAGGTTTTGCAGTTTGCAGAATTCTGTCTGTCTGGCCTTAACTCTGTCTCGAGTCAGGCTCAAATATGCGGTGAACCCTGTGTCACAAATGTTACGTAATGCACCTTTAAAACATTCTCTGACAAGGAAAATCACACTTTTTAAAGAGCAAATTCATTGGCAGTGAAATTATATCAAAATGTATTTCAGTGTTTACAAAAGATTGTTATGTTTTATTTTTATTAAATGTAAGGGGGGAAAGCAGTGCAAAAGATGAAGTGTTGATCATTTTCTGCTCGTCACACTGAGCTGACACCAGCACCAGCCCTTTACCCCCTCCACCCTCTGCTCTGCCCCAGACAGAGGGCTCTGGGCTGGGCTCACTCTCCTCCACAGTCCCCTCTCTGTGTGGGGCATAAAGGAGACGTGTTTGTGGTCACGTGAGCGTTAGTGACGAGCTGAGGTCACTAAAGTCCTGCTTTAGTCCTGCTTTAGTCCTGGTTTAGGTCTGGTTTAGGCCTGATTCAGTCCTGTTTTTTTCTTGGTTAAATCCTGGTTTAGCCCTGGATTAGTCCTAGTTCTGTGTTGGTTCTGTCTTGGTTAAGCTGATTTGGAGTCCTGATTTGGAGTCCTGATTTGGAGTCCTTGGTTTGGCCATGGTTTGGTCATGGTTTAGTCCTGGTTGAGTCCTGGTTGAGTCCTGGTTGAGTCCTGGTTCAGTTCTGGTTCAGCCCTGGTTCAGCCCTGGTTGAGTCCTGGTTCAGTTCTGGTTCAGCCCTGGTTGAGTCCTGGTTCGCCCAAGGTTTAGTGCTGGTTTAGTACTTGTTTAGTCCTGGTTTAGCCCTGGTTGAGTCCTGGTTCAGTTCTGGTTCAGCCCTGGTTCAGCCCTGGTTTAGTTCTGGTTGAGTCCTGTTTCAGCCAAGGTTTAGTCCTTGTTTAGTCCTTGTTTAGTCCTGGTTTAGTCCTGGTTTAGTCCTGGTTTGGTCCTGGTTTGGTCCTGGTTTGGTCCTGGTTTGGTCCTGGTTTGGTCCTGGTTCAGCCCTGGTTGAGTCCTGGTTGAGTCCTGGTTGAGTCCTGGTTTAGTCCTGGTTTAGTCCTGGTTTGGTCCTGGTTTGGTCCTGATTTGGTCCTGGTTTAGTCCTGGTTTAGTCCTGGTTTAGTCCTGGTTTGGTCCTGGTTTGGTCCTGGTTTGGTCCTGATTTGGTCCTGGTTTGGTCCTGGTTCAGCCCTGGTTCAGCCCTGGCTGAGTCCTGGCTGAGTCCTGGCTGAGTCCTGGCTGAGTCCTGGCTGAGTCCTGGCTGAGTCCTGGTTTAGTCCTGGTTTAGTCCTGGTTTAGTCCTGGTTTAGTCCTGGTTTAGTCCTGGTTTGGTCCTGTTTCAGTCATGACTCAGCTCTCTTCACATTTGACCTGACTGAGTCATTGAATTAATTAATGATAAATTCAGAGCTGTCACAGTTTTATTTTTCTAAACCCTTTTCTTCAGAATATTTTAAACCAACATTTTATTCTCCTTTTGCTGTTAAAGACACACTGTGGAACTTTTCTGGTGTAGAGTTGGCCACCCTCTTGTCTCCATAGAGATGTTAATGCTTTGCCTGGAATGTTCCACAATATGAAATTAAATCTATTGCCACGGGGAAAGCAGGTGATGCCAATAGGCCAATTTACAGGTCAGATCTGTGGAGAGGCGACCCTGGTTACAGTAAGAATGCCAGTGTCTCAAGACAATAATAACACCTCTAATTTAATAAATGCAAGACAGAGTGTAATGCCATACTGTGGAACATTCTGCATCCTTTCAAAGTAATGATATCTCCATGGAGACATGTAGGTGACAACATCTAAGCCAGCTACAGGTCAAATCTGTGGAGAGGCGACCCCAATCACAGCTACAATGGATGTTTTTTTTTTATGAAGTCAATAAAGATACTTGTAGTATAAATAAGTATAAATCCAATTAGCGTATAAAGCTGTACTGTGGAACTTTCTAGTTCCACCAGAAAAGTTACATGGCGCCCTTTTAAATAATTAAAAAATGCTAATCCAAGATAAGGCTGCATGTTTTGGGGAAAATTTCTAATTGCAATTTATGTTTTAATTATAGGATTCTTTTCAAAGTTAAAATTTTAAACACGTCCAGAAGAATTTACAAAAAACTGAAATCTGAACTGAGAAACTGATACAAGAATCACATTTCAGAACATATTTGTACGGATCTACAGTACAGGGTTAGAAGTTTTATGCAGATTAAGACTGGAGAGTTTATTGTTTGTGGAGAAAATGATGGAACTTAAAAAACTGCAGTCTTTACTATTCGCCAGTTGCGATCATTCAAATAATATTTTCACTTCAATCACGATTAATCTTCCTGCCGTTTAATCCAAGCCCACAGCTCCAGCATTATCAGTCCCAGGTCAGGAGCTGGTTTTTGGCACAAGTTTGGGAATCTGGAAGAACATGGAGCTCCAGAGACCAGTGAACCAGGACCAGAACCAGGCTCAGAATTTATGGAGTTTTTAACGCGGAAAATTACACCGTTTAAGAGTCAACAGCGTGAACGTAAGAATCGAGTTTAGCCGATGTGGGACAAGACCAAAAAAAAGTAGAATTCTAATCAAAATCAGGATCAGTGTTGGACTTTTTCTCATCATTCCTCCCAGCCAAGCGTGTTTTTATCAGAACTTTAGGGGCAGGAGCTCCTTGGGTATGTAGAGATTGTGCAAAATTGTCGTTTTGGTGCTTTTCAGTCTCAAATGCAAAGTTGAAAAAGCTGAGGCGCTCAAAAAGTACAAAATAATTAAAAGCCTTTAATACCACATGGCAGATAAAATTAAAATCACGCCAACACGTTTCGGCTCTTCGGCTTCATCAGGGCAAACTCGAGATGTTATCACAGTGTAAATTTAAAGTCAAAGGTGTAGGTCACATGTTCAAAGTGGGCTGGTGCATGATGGGATATGTAGGCTGAGCAGTTTTTAGCTACAAACTATTTAAACTACAAGATATAAATAGGACAATTCCCAACAACCAATACATAGAAAAATGCACAGTATAAAAAGTACAAAAGTGCTACAGATACAACACGGATAAAATATTAGAGGGAGAATCTATTTAAAGATTGTGGTTTTAAAGGAAGGGGGAGAAATCTAACGCTCCATTGAGCCCTGGAAATTGGGAGTTTCCGAAACACGTTGGCGTGAATTTAATTTTTGTACTTTTTGAGCGCCTCAGATTTTTCAACTTGGTGTTTTTATCAGATTTTGTACATTTTGTTAAACTGCACTGAAACAGAAAGCAACTAATTTTACTTACTTGGTTTTTTTTTTTCAACATAGAAGAGACATTTTCACAAACTGATCAGTATGAGGAATTGATAGGACATCGCGTTCGGGGTGTTCTACATGTATTTCTGTAGGTGGAATCTTCAGCTGTTGCCATGGTGACACAGTGCCCCACACATTAGCAAACACAGACGAAAAAGTATCAAGATTGAGCGGCAGTAGCTCAGTTAGTAAAGCGTTTTTCCACTGATCCGAAAGTTGGCGGTGCAATTCCAGCTCCCACAGATGAATGCTGTCGTCGTGTCCTTGGGCAAGACACTTAACCCGCCCACAGTGTCTGCGTAGTCTGGTGTGTGAGTGAGTGTGTGAATGGGCGAGTGGTTCCTCGTTGTAAAGCCTTGAAGGTGGAAAAGTGTATAAAAATCTGACTATTTACCATTTACCTGTTAGAAAACTCAAGAAAAAATACAAAATGGATTTAAACATCACATTTTCAGGAGCCTGTGGTCAGTCCGAGCGTTCATGGTTCTGTTTAGGAGTTTGATTTTCAACAAAAACGTGAGAGCGACTAACTAAAAAGTCGTTGGCGGACACGAGATAGCTTGGGACTGTAATTTTATGTGTGAGGAACTTGTTTAACAGCACAAATCGTCTCACCTTTTGTAGTTCCAGCCAAGTCTGTTCTTTCTGGTCAGATTGTGTTAAAACAAAGCTCAGATTAAACTAACAAGCCTCAGACAGAGCATGCCTACAGTTAGCATCACACCCCCAGGGAATGTTGACGACGTCAGCTGCAAATTTTCCATACACTTTCTGGGGGTAAAATGTACAGAATTTACTCATTTATCAGAAAAAAATGGTGCTTCAGCTTTAAATGCAGAATAATGTGTCTCTCTGGTTTGATCCTGGTTTGATCCTGGTTTAATCCTGGTCTAATCCTGGCTTACTCCTGGTTTAGCTCTGGTTCTGTGACTGTAATTTTACACGTGAGAGAGCATAAATCCGCTCCCCTTTTGTACTTTCAGCCAAATCTGCTCTTTCTGTTCAGATTGTGTTAAAACAAAACTCAGATTAAACTAACAAGCCTCAGACAGCGCATGCCTACAGTTAGCATCACACCCCCAGGGAATGTTGGAAATTGTCAGTGCACATTCTGGGGCAAAACTTACAGAATTGACTCACTTGTGGGGAAAAATGGTACTTCAGCTTTAAATGCAGAATAATGTGTCGTCTGATTCCGTCTGTAGATCTCACGTCTTTATCACTGGTCCCATGAGACGGTCTCTTCCTCTGCTGCTCAGATCAGAACTGCTCAAGTGAAGACAAAAACAGACCAAAACACCGGAGACACACACTCCACTCACACACACACACACACCAAACACATGCGTTTTTGTTTTGTTTTTTGCTAAAGAAGTCACCAGAGCAGATCATCTTCTAATATAAACAAATGATTCAAACATGGAATCTGTGCTTAAAGCTGCATGGTGTAACTTCTGTGGTGTCAAATGCTTTTGTCCAGATGTTAATGCTTTGTCTGGAGTGTTTCAGTGTGGTGCTAAACCTTTCTGTCTTCATGAAAACCAAACTAGAACGAATTACAGGTCAGATCTATGGAAAGGCGACCCCGCTTTTAATAAGAATGGCTGTTTTTTCAAGGCAAAAACGACACCTGTAAATGAATAAATAAATGCAAGGTAGAGTGTAATGCCATACATTGGAACATTCTGCATCCTCCCAAACTAATAACATCTCCATGGAGACAAGTAGGTGACAACATCAGGCCAGCTACAGGTCAGGTCTGTGGAGAGGCGACCCTGGTTACAGTACGAATGCCAGTGTCTCAAGACAATAATAACACCTGTAATTTAATAAATGCAAGATAAAATGTAATGCCATACTGTGGAACATTCTACATCCTTTCAAAGTAATAACATCTCCAAGTAGGCGACGACGTCCAAGCCAGCTACATGTCAGATCTGTGGAGAGGCGACCCCAGTCACAGTTACAGTGGATGTTTTTCAAGTCAATAAAAATACCTGTAATTGCATAAATGTAATTAGATGTAAAGCTGTACTGTGGAACTTTCTAGTCAAAACGGTAACATCTCCATGGAGACAAGCAAGCAGACCCTCCACTAGAAAAGTTACATAGTGCCCTAGGTATTTTTCTAGGTTTTTTTGAGCTATAAAACCACTTTAGTTTTCAAAATGCAGAGTAGAGCTGTTTAATGTCATACTATGGAACATTTCAGCCAGATCAATGACACAGAGAAAAGCATTGGTCAGACCCTCCACCTGAAAAGTTCCGTAGTGCACCTTTTAAAGTGGGACTAAACACCTAAACTCTGCCCACTACCACGTCGAAAACAGAGCGGGCAAAACACCTGGCTGTAATCAGAACAGTCCTGCGTGATGTCACATAGTACTTGAAATTCCACTGCCCGGTTTTTGATTCTTTTTGACTCCAAATGTACCTATAGTTTCCTCTAAAATTACCACAAAAAAGCATTAGAACAGTAGGTAATGCCATTAAAACACCATTTACACAGTTCGGTAGTAAAAAAGTTTAATTTATAACATATATTTTTATAGCTTTGAGGTTTCAGTAAACGTGTTGCAATGAAAAAAAACTGAACTACTGACTGGATATTTTGAGCCAGATTGCGTTTTTTGGCCAAAGGCTGATAAAGCATGTTTCACAATTCACAGGATGAATGATTGTAAATGGCTACTGATTTTTATGGGCCGTGGAATTCACTGGAAAATAAAATGGGAATAAAACTCCCAGCGTGTACCTGGAACGCTACACCAGACCACTGTGCAGCACCAGCACCGTCTCTATACTTTCTATTATTATTATTATTATTATTATTATTATTATTATTATTAATAATAATAATAATAATACAATAATAATAATAATACAATAATAATAATAATACAATAATAATAATAATACAATAATAATAATAATAATTTATTATTATTATGTTTTTTATTATTATATTTTGTATGACTTGCTAATTTTTTTTTCTGTCAAGTATTGCAATTGTGATTAGATTTTTTTTTTTTTTTATATTATTTTTATTGTGCATTTTTAAATTTATACAAAAAAAAACAGCAAAACAACAGCACAGCATGTTACATCAGTAAATTAATGGCATAATTCTTCTGTGAAATAAATTATATTAAATGCAGCAGCTACAACAAAGTGGAATAAATATTATACCACGATCCTTTTAATTTTCAAACAGTCCAGAGCATTTTCCCATTTTTAAAAAGTGTATTTTCTTTCACATTTGGACAGAAGGGGCATCATTACCAATCCATTTTGACATTACAGTTTTTCTAGCCAGGGTTTGGAGAAATTTGCGATTTTTGATATTTGTTGATTCTGTTGAAACTGCCGGAGCATTAACAACTGACTAAACTACAGGGTACAGCAAAGTCTTTTTATAAAAACACAGGATATTTTGCAAAAAACTTTCTATTATCTAAATAATTGTAGCTTTGTGATTTTGATAAATGCACCAACTCAAATTTAGTTTCGATTTTTAGCTCTGATTTTTGGTATTGAAACCCTTAAAGGTGCACTGTGTAACATTTCCAGTGGAGGGTCCGCCACCTGCAACCTACCTATCACGAGGGAGACAAGCAGGTCACAGCACTACGCGACATTACAGGTCAGATCTGCGGAAAGGCGCTCCTATTCACAGAAGGAATTATTGTATTTTTGAGCAAAAGAAACATCCCGTAATGAATAAAGGCAAGATGGATATGTTTAAAGTCATACCATGGAACATTCTAGGCTGAGCGATGAAATATTCAAAGACTGTTTGAGATAAGCACAAGCCACTACAATAAAAAAACAAAAACAAAACACAGATTCAGAACCAAGGTTATGGAGCGAGTTCTAATAGCTCTGCTCTCAGTCCGCTGAGACATTTCTCTCTTTGCATTATTGTTATCTCATGTATAACTTGTGCATTGTCGGTCTATATATTTAATTTATTTATTTTTATTTTATTTTTTATTGTAATATTCTAGACAATACACACAGTTAAAGACATTAGACATTTTTTTAAATATTTATTTTTAGGTAAACTTTTATTTTTTATTTATTTATTTATTTATTTCGTTCTATATATGAAAGTTGGAACAATTATTTTTGGAGTCAATATTCCCACACATCACTGTAGAAAGAGTTCCATCCAAAAAAAATTACAAAAATGTACACACTAGAAACATATTTTTCTGTTACTTTAAACATAATTTATAATTTCAACAAAATAAAGATGTTTTGTTACATTTTTATTTGGCAAACATAATTTCTGCGTACATTTAAGGAGTTTCGGCATTGGCATAGGATACAATATGGTTGCTAGGTAACAGCTATGGAATTCCCAACCAGGAAGTCAAATTGGAAACCTGAAAAAATGGCCAAACCTGGGAAAAATGTACCACAATTTTTAGTAAGATCTTAAAAATACTGATCTTACGTGTGTTTTAGTGAAATGGGTCATCCAAACTCACCTTTAAGACCTCGTGTCCTGTATATTTTGCAGATGACTCCACGGCGGTGAAAGTGGCCTGCTACATCCTGATCGGAGTCGGGGGATTCTCGATGCTCTTGGGGTTCGTGGGATGTTTGGGAGCGATCTACGAAGTCCGCTGTCTGCTCGGCCTGGTGAGCGCGCAGAAAATTCACTTAGGAATTCATTTGGGGGCAGTTATTTTAGACTTGGACTTGGACAAACTTTATTGATCCACAAGGGAAATGACTTGGACACAGTAGCTCACACTTCACAATATAATATAATAACAAACCGTTTATAAAAAAATATAAACGGTAGTAATAAATTCTAAATATTTCCAAAAATGATAGCGAGAGACTGCTGTCAAATAAAGCAGAATTATATAAAAATATAAAAGGTGACAGTTTGTGTTTTCTGCAGCAGTTTAAAGTCCGTATGATTCTCTAATTTCTTCTTAATTTGGCGGGTTAATACTTGTTGTAAATATATATTCTAGTTTTCCACCAATCAAGAAGAAATTTGTAAAGTAAAGTTGAAAAGTATAAGTACTTTTAATACTTTAAACATTATTATGAAAAAATAAAGGTGTTTTCTTATAATTGTGTTTGTTTAATAATATTTCCTGTGTAGATTACTGTTTTGGTGTACAGTATGGTTGCTAGGTAACAGAATCTCCTAATGTGATGTCATGATTTCTAACCAGGAAGTCAAATTTGAAACCTGAAAAAAATGCCAATCTGGGAACAAATTTTAACATTTTTTGTAAGACCGGAAAAACTTTTCTGGTGGAGGGTCCGTACTTCCTGCTTTTCTCCATGGATATGTCGTTACTCTGCCTGGAATGTTCCACAGTGTGACATTAAACAGCTCTATTTTACATTTATTCAGTTACAGGTGGTTTTATAGCTCAAAAACATCTAGAAAAACACAGATTTTGACCGTGAGCGCGGTCGCCTCTCCACAGATCTGACCTGCAACTTGGTCTGGTTTGGTCTCCATGAAGTTAGAAAGGTTTAATGCGATACTGTGGAACATTCCAGACAAAGGAATAACATCTCCACAGTGAAAATGTTTGATGGACCCTCCACCAGAAAAGTTACACAACACACGCTTAAATAAAAATAATAAGTTTTAATAGACAATAGTTATAGTTATTTGTCTTTTATTTTCGTATTTATCTTCTTATTTTCTTGTCTTCTTATTTTTATGTCTTCTTATTTTCGTCTTTGTCTTCTTATTTTCTTGTCTTCTTATTTTCTTATTTGACTTCTTATTTTTATGTCTTATTTTCGTATTTGTCTTCTTATTTTCTTGTTTGTCTTATTTTCAGTACTTCACCTGTCTCCTGCTGATCCTCATCGCTCAGATCGTGGCCGGCGCTCTCATTTACTTCCAGAAAGATGCGGTGAGTCACTTTTTTATCTTTGTGTGTTTATAAGTATATCAAGTTTGTGCATATTTACTGTGGCAAGATCTCGCCAGACACAATTCCTACAAGTTTGTGCACACGTGAGAAAAACGATCTTGTGAGATTTGTTTCCTCGTGTTTAGATGTGGTCAGGACAAAACGGGGGTTGCGTGCTTCGGTTGCGACATGACGAGATGCGTTTCGTGAGAAGCTGTATCAGAAACGAGTGCTTTTAGGCAAGACACTTAACCCGCATTGCCTCGTACGAAGGATTGGCGTTGGCCCGATGGCACAGATTAACATCCTCGCTTCTGTCAGTTTGCCCCAGGGCAGCTGTGACTACAATAGTATCGAAGTATCTTGTACTTGTAATGGGTGAAAGTGCAAGGCTTTATAATAATAAAGATAGTAAAATGGTAATACAGAGGCTTTGCAGCGTCACATGACCCCCATAGCAACGGTAACTACGCCGCCATGACACCGGGCAGGCGATTGACTTCAGTTCAGTAGCATCAGAGAAACATGGGCAGGTTTTGTTGTGTATTTGGCTGGTCAAGGCGTTCTGAAAGGGATAAAATGATTCGTTTTTTCAATTTCATTAAGTCCTGCGATTTAATGTTGAAAATCACATTCTGTTGTTTAAAGATTGTGGTATCGGAATCAGAATTGAGTATCAAGTCTATTCCTTAGTATCGAAATCGAGTTTGAAATTTTAGTATCGTGGCAATTCCGACACATACACATTATCAGCATCTCTTCCACTGAATTTTATCTCTCAGTTGGGCACCATAGATCTATAGTCGGTAGAGTTAAACCCATAGATTTCCTCTCGTTCAGTGTCTCTGTATCAGACGAGGTTGTGTCCTTCTGGTGAAGATGTCTTTTCCAGACTCTGGCTCAGACTCTGTGAAAGTTTGACAAATTTAGAAATCATTTTTGGATGTTTTCACTTTATTGAGCTTGGCTTCGTTTGACCGCGACCCTCAGATTCAGGGCAAGAATTCAGCGTGTCGAACATAGGGGACGAGATACAGTTTCCACAAGACGAGACACGAGATTGGCTCAACGAGAACAAGACAAGACAAGATTTTGACATTGTTTATAATAAAAATTGTACAATCCAGTTCCCAATTTTGGGCTCACCATTTTTGATTTACTTTTTGATTTACTGAAGACTGCTTTTAGGGATTACAGCTTCTCAAAAAATGTAACTCACCGGTACTTAACTCTATTTTTTATCCAATCCAAATGTAAAAACATGGACACACGAGATTATTTTCAGCTCAGTCGTTTGGCAATTTTGTCTCGTGAGATCTTCTGGCACGAGATCTTGTCCCATCCCTAGTAAACCATGTTACAAGAGCTGACTTTGACATTTATAGTAATATATATTTTATTATTATTATTTTATTTCACTGTATACACTACCAGTCAAACGTTTGGACACACCATCTCATTTTCTTACATCATATATTTGATGTCTTCTGTAAACAAAATGTAAGATATAAGATATGTGGCCATACCGGCGTCTCAAAGTCTGATCCCGTCAGATCAGAAGCTCAGCAGGGCCGGGCCTGGTCAGGACTCGGATGGGAGACGCTGGGAAAATCAGGTGCCACAGGGGGGCGCCAGTCGCAAAAACTGTGGTTGTGTCCTTAGGCAAGGCACTTCACCAACATTGCCTAGTATGAAAGTGGTGTGTGAGTGAGTGATGGTGGTGGTCGGAGGGGCCAATGGCGCAGATAGGCAGCCTCGCTTCCGTCAGTCTGCCCCAGGGCAGCTGTGGCTACAATAGTAACTTACCACCACCAAGTGTGGAATGAAAGAAAAATGATCTGTAAAGCGTCTTTCAGTGTGCAGAAAAGAGCTATATACAACTGATGCATTATTATTATTATTACCTCCGCCAAGGAGGTTATGTTTTCGCCTGAGTTTGTCTGTTTGTTTGTTTGTTTGTTTGTTAGTTAGCAAGATAACTTAAAAAGTTATGGACGGATCTTGATGAAATTTTCAGGAAATGTTCCTAATGGTAAATCCAACAGATGATTAAATTTTGGTGATGATCCAGAAGAAATCCTGGATTCTGGATCACTTTGAAAACTGAGCTGCTTGGCAGAGGTCTGCGCTCTCTGGGTGCTTTTCTAGTTATTATTATTATTATTATTATTATTATTATTATTATTATTATTACTATTATTATTATTATTATTATATGGAATTTTGTAGTTAAAAAAAAAAGCTAAAATCTCAAAGTAGCCACGCGTCACTCTGTTGAAAGCTCTGCAAACCCTTGACCTTCTCTCCAACACATACGTATATTTTATCAGGATCTCTTCTATTGAGTTTTATCTCTCAGCGCTGCACCATAAACCCTATAGTTCTGCTTTTCTATCCTCACCTTCGCTCCACCAAGAGTCGAAACTATCAGCAGAGCTACTGTGTCCAAGTCGTTTCCCTTGTGGATCAATAAAGTTTTTAGAAACAGTGAACCACGCGACGCTGCCGCCTGAGCATCTCCGCTGCAAAAACTAAAGTCCAGCTAAGTTAAGATTACTTGAATTAAGAAAGTTTTATCAGGATTTTAGTAAATTTCACTTGTCGAGTAACATTATCTACCAGTGGAATAAAACTTTTTGTACTTAAAATATGAAAACACAGCTTGCTCCAGTCAAGATAAGAAAAACAACTGCACTTAAAAGAAACAAAACCGAATGTTGCTTGAATTAAGAAAAACACTTGTTCCATTGGTGAATAATTTTACTTGTCAAGTTGAATCTCAGTCATTTTAACTTAAAAGTGCATTGTGTAACTTTCTGGTGGAGGGCATTAAACCTTTCTGTCTTCATGGAGACCAGACGAGACCAAGTTACAAGTCAGATCTGTGGAGAGGCGACCCCGCTCACAGCAGAATGTCTGTTTTTCTATGTATTTTTGAGCTGTAAAACCACCTGTAATTGAATAAATGTAAAGTAGAGCTGTTTAATGTCACACTGTGGAACATTCCAGATAGAGAAATGACAGATTCATAGAAACAAACAGGTGACACAGAGCACCTTTAACTAGACATGGCGGTTTGCAGTGTGTCTGTACTGTAATGTCAGGAATGCTGCTTCTTCTTCTGTACCAATGTCACAACACGCCATTGTTTTTACCCGAGCTCTGAGTAAACGCTTCAGGGAACGAACCAGAGGAGCAGGACCTCGAGCACCAACTGTCTCCCTCTGACTCCCTCTGACAGACGCTGTAATTAGATGACATAAAGAATGATGTACCACAGTTAAACACCGCTGTACGTGTGACCAGACAGAGGGGTGACGTGGGGCGCCCTCTGCTGGATGGAACAATAAACAATGGAGACAGGAGTTGCTCGTGAGACAGTAGTGTTGTTTCACGATACTAAAAGAGCTCATGTTATGCTATTTTCTGATCTGTGTTCTAATGTTTCCTCATCACAAACACCTCGAGTTGTGTTTTGTTTCATTCACACATGTTTAACACAGAAACCCTGCGTATTTAGGCTTTTTAGGAGTTCTTCTCTGACTGAAAATACATTGTTCTACCTTGTGATGTCATGTGGTAATACAGGAAGTGCTCCACTGTGTTTTTAAACTCCAAACATCTTCACTAGAATCATCTGGATCATTTCAGCTCTGGAATAGCCGATCTAGTCTATGTGCTCTTGTACTTGTTCTGCTACAGCTTCAAATAATTTCCTTTGTGGATCAATAAAGTTTGTCTAAGTCTAAATCTAAAAGGAGCTGCTAACTTAAAAACTACCGCTTCATGACATCACAAGGTGGAACAGAGCATTTTGAGCTTTGGAAATATGGACAGACTAATAATAAAACATTACTTAAACATGTGTGAATGTAACAAAACGCAACAACAGGTCTGTTTTTGTGGAGGTAACCGCTAAGGAATAGACTTGATACTCAATACAGATTCCAATACCACGATGATAATTAAAAAATACTCTTTATTTAGACAGTAGAATGTGATTTTCAACATTAAATCATAGTACTTTCTTTTCTTTTCCCTTGTGGACTTGTATCTGTGTAATCCCTCAGTGGTCCAGGTAGGTTCCACAGTGGTCCAGGTCTAAACCAGGTCGTATACTGGGGCGTATACTCGTCTATGTGCTCTTATACTTGTTCTGATACAGCTCCAGTTCATTCTAAAACTTCAGGAAAGGTTCATTTTTGTTCTGTAAATACCAGTTTTAGCCTCTGATTTTCCATACTCTTAACAACCCAAAGTTTGTAAAGTCTGAGTATCACAATATAGATAAAAGAATAAAAGAAATATGAAAGAACATGACCAAACAATAGTACTCACTCCCAGTCTTTACATCGTCGTGTTGAGCTGCTTATTTCTGACAGTGAAACAGTTTTAAATGGTGAAATGTTTGAGCAGATCCTTTGTGTCCTTATCCAGACCGGCTTGATTTGAAACAGACTGGAACAATAATAGTTGAATAGAGACCAGAGCGCTGCAGTATTTCATAACAGTGGAAAACTCCTGTTTCAGACATGGCCTCAGTGAACCCCTGTGTGAGGGTATGAGGCCGAGGTGGGGCAAAAAGAGGGGGAAGAGGGGCAGGGAGAGGGGTACTGGGGCAGTTTGAGGTGCTAGTGCTTATTCTGCATCTGGAACTTAACTTTAATGTGCAAAATGTTAAAGATCTTATGTTACATTACACAAAACTGACTCTTGTGAGCTCTAGGTCATGTTATAATGTTTTTACCTTGTCAAAAAACAGACCTGGAGTTGTGTTTTGTTTCATTCACACGTTTGAGTAACACTTTATTATTAGTCTGTTTACATCTCCAAAGCTCAAAACGCTCTGTTCCACCTTGTGATGTCATGAAGTGGTAGTTTTCAAGTGAACAGCTCCTTTTACCTTTAGTTCAGTAGAGATCGGCAGTTCCAGGGCTGAAATGATCCAAATGATTCTAGTGAAGGTGTGTGGAGTTTAAAAACACAGTGGAGCACTTCCTGTATCACCACATGACATCACAAGGTGGAACAGAGTGTTTTCCGTTTGAGAGAAGAACTCAGTGGAAATCTGCAGGGTTTATGTGTTAAACGTGTGAAAGAAACAACATTCTAACACTGATCCTTTAAATATGCACTATGCAACTTTTCCGGGAGAGGTTGGGGTGTGCTACCTGCTTGTTTCCATGGAAATAAAGATTCTTTGTCTATAATGTTCCGTATTATGGCATTAAGCTTCCATCTGGCTTGCTCAAGAACAGGCATTCTTACTGTGAGTGGGCTCATCTCTCCACAGATCTGATATGCAACTTGGCCTGATGGTGTCACCCTCATCATCTCTATGGCATCAAGCTTGTCTATCTCCAATAATGCGGAACATTCCAGGCAAAGCAGTACCATATGGAGAGAAAAGTTACTCAGTGCGTTTCAACAGTGTCTCTGTCTCAGGCGAGGTCGTGTCCGTCTGGTGGAGATGTCTTTTCCAGACTCTGGCTCAGACTCTGGGGAAGTTTGACACATTTAGAACTAATTTTTTGGACGTGTTCATTTTGTTGAGTTTGGCTTCGTTTGTGAGTGACCCGCAGATTCAGGAGAAGAATTCAGTGTGTTACAACCATCGATCTATAATAAGAACTGGACAAGGCATTCCCCCTCTGTCCCGGCTCCAGATCGATTAGTGTCCGGTCCAGGTACTGCAGCTCCCAGGAGCTCCGGCCCGGAAAGAATTCTCCCACAGAGCGCAATGCATTTTTTGGGGAATTCAATCTGCCCGTGTTGTGACAGGGCATCCGGCTTTCACAAAGGTTGATTTTTGTGGGATTCTTTCTGTTTTCACAACATAAACTTTTTAAAAATTTTGAAATCTTCAAAGCACCTAATAGTTAGCTTTGTAAGACTGAGCCTAGCCCCGCTCCGAGCCGCTTTAGCAGCTCTCGCTCTGATTGGTGCAAATGTTCCACGCCGTGCTCTGATTGGTGCAAATGCTCCACGCCGTGCTCTGATTGGTCCAAATGCTCCACGCCGTGCTGTGATTGGTCCAAACGCTCCACGCCGTGCTGTGATTGGTCCAAACGCTCCATGCCGTGCACGTTACAGACGTCACACGGGTGGGAGGAGCTCACCCGGATTGAGGAAATAAATGCAGAAGAGAAAATTATTTTTTGGGCCCATGCACCAGTGAGCCCAGGCCACTGAAAACAACACGACGCCCTCTTGTGTTCACCTTCAGGATTGACTGGTATTTATATTAATGTATATTTAGCCTATTTCACTGTATATGATGCCAGATCTATGGAGTTATGTAGTAAAGAAAAAATTTAAATCTCCGTGAAGATGCACTGTGAAATTTTTCCTGTAACATTCCAAAGTATGGCATTAAACGCAGATATCTCCATGGAGACAAACAGGCGATGTCGATTAATCTGTTGATGGTGTCTTAGTTAACCAAAATTTGTATTAGTCGAGGTTAGATTAAACTTATGATTCACAAGTTTGATCTGTCTATATACAAATGCATTGTTTCCTAGTCCTTTTTTTGTATAAATAGTTTTGCTAGGGCTCCCCCTGCAGGTGTAGCCTTGTCACTGCAGTCTGGCTCAGATACACAGAGATAAGCATTAGTTTTGAGAGCGTTTTAGTCAACAGGACATGTCTTGAGTGGACTGCTGCCCTAATAAAAATAATATTGGATGTGGAAATCTATGGGCTGGTCTCAAATCTCAAATCTACCTGTGTTCAGAGACAAGAAATATGAGAGTTTTATGTATTTTGTTGGTACTCACGCTGTGTAGTTCTTGGATTTCAGATTTGAATGTGTATCAGGAGATGGTGGTTGATGTGAATTAAATACATAATTGTTAAGAAATGACTCCAGACTCCCAGGTGAATAGATGCTTGATGAGAAGTTTAATGTTTAGAGAGGGACATGGGGGTCCTCGTCAGACTCTGGGTTAAGTGGAGAGTGCGATTACATCTGTTCAACACAAATACAGGTCCACATAGAGGGCTGACTGTGACTTTTAGGACACATAGAGAACAACAATTCAACTACAGACAGATGCTTTCAGTGTCTGCCTGCTTGCCTGGCCAGCCGGTCTCTTTTACATTCGGTTTAAATCCAGAAGAGACTTGAACTGGACAATAGACCATGAAAAACCTCTGATGATCCAACCACAGCTGCTCATTTGTATCTCTCCAAAATTCCCGTGGTATTCAGAACAAAACCATAGAACTTCTTTTACCTGAGATAAAATGTCATCAGCCGTGTTTTCAACGGTAACAGCTCATGCTTCTCTCTGATTGGTTAATCCACCTGTCAGTCACGCCCTTTGAAAAAGGGAGATGGGACACAGCTTCAGATCCACTCGTCTTTGTAAAGTTTTGTCAAAGCGTGAGGTTCTGGCTGGTCGGGTAATCTTTCTGCGTGCGTTTCTGTGCGCAGCTGAACGAGGAGATGTCAAAGGTCGTGGCCAAAGTCCTGGACAGTTACCCTGGCAACAGCACCACGACGCAGCAGGCCTGGGACACCATCCAGAGGAACGTGAGTGCACAAAACGGCCTTTTCTATTTACTATTTTAGCAGGAACTCTCTTTTAAAGGAAATACAAGGAATCTAAGTGTGCAGAAGCATGGTTCGGTCAAAATTATGGATCTAACTTCTAAAAAAATGTCTAATATCTTGACTCATCTCCATCTCCATCAGATGGTTTTAGTTTCTTCTCATAGACCGTATAAACCTCAAAGTCCTGTTAAATTGCCTACAACAGGTTGGACCACGCTTTAATAAAGATAATTATTAATAATATTTAAGATCTTACAAAACATTTTACCCTTTTTTCCCAGTTTGCCCAATTTTTAGGTTTCAATTTTTAATTTAATTTACACAGAGATTATTATTTGACAAATACATGTATAAGAAAACAGCTTTATTTGGTTGAAATCATGTTTAAAGTATCAGAAAAATGTGTTTTGTAAGAATAATTGTGCCTACATTTTTGGATAGAATTCTCCCTAGTGTTATGTATTTTTCAGCTTTTCTTCACAAACTGCTTCTCGGTTGGTGTAAAACTATAATTTATATTTACAACAGGTATTATCCCACCAAATGAAGTAGAAATTAGAGAATCGTCATACGCACTTTGCCCGTCTCTGGTGTGTTTCAGATGAAGTGCTGTGGCTGGTTGGGGCATCAGGATTGGTTTGGAAACCCGGCGATCATGAACAGTTCTCAGGTGATGTTCCCCTGCTCCTGTCAGAACATCACCCTCTCCCCCACCAACTCCTCCGACCAAGGCTTCTGCGTGTCCTCCTCCCCCGAATGGCCCGTCTACGAAGTGGTGAGTCCTGCTTTAGTCCTGGTTCAGTCCTGCTTTAGCCCTTCTTCAGCTCTGCTTTAGTTCAGCGTTAGTCCTGGTTCGGTCCTGGTTCAGTCCTGGTCTAATCCTGTCTAGTCCTGGTCTAATCCTGTCTAGTCCTGGTTTAGCCCTAGTTTAGCCCTGGTTTAGCCCTGGTTTAGTCCTGCTTTAGTCCTGGTTCAGTCCTGGTATAGTCCTGATTTAGTCCTGCTTTAGCCCTGCTTTAGCCCTACTTTAGCCCTACTTTAGCCCTGGATCAGTCCTGGTTCAGTCTTGCTTTAGTCCAGCATTAGCTCTGGTTTAGCCCTGGTTCAGTCCTGTTTCAGTCCTGCTTTAGCCCTGCTTTAGTCCTGTTTCAGTCCTGTTTCAGTCCTGTTTCAGTCCTGGTTTAGCCCTGGTTTAGCCCTGGTTTAGCCCTGGTTTAGCCCTTGTTTAGCCCTGGTTTAGCCCTGGTTTAGCCCTGGTTTAGCCCTGGATCAGTCCTGGTTCAGTTTTGCTTTAGTCCAGCTTTAGCTCTGGTTTAGCCCTGGTTCAGTCCTGCTTTAGCCCTGCTTTAGCCCTGTTTCAGCCCTGTTTCAGTCCTGTTTTAGTCCTGTTTTAGTCCTGTTTTAGCCCTGTTTTTTTAGCCTGCTTTAGCCCTGTTTCAGTCCTGTTTTAGTCCTGTTTTAGCCCTGTTTTAACCCCTGTATCTGCTTGTCTCTTAGGGCTGCTCTGAGAGTCTCGAGGCTTTGCTCAGGACTCACATTTGGGTGGTTCTGGGCGTGTGTCTCGGCGTCGCCTTTATCGAGGTAAAAACTCAAATTTTTACTCACAAATACTGACCTGATATTTATCTAAAACCATTAAACATTAAATCCACACAACATTACGTTACAACATGGACATGGACTCTCAAGGCTCAAACGCAAGACGATTAATACTTTGCAGCTGACTCTTCTTCTTCTGATGCCAACTAGAGGCCCTGCTTTGTCTGAAACTCCTTTAACGTGTGGTTGTATTCTCTTTTACAGCTGCTGGGGATGATTCTGTCCATCTGCCTATGCAAGAGCGTGGGCGTCGTGGACTACACCAAAGTGCCGAAGTACTGAGTCCAGACCGGATCAAGGCCCTAGACCAAGGACTAGACCAAGGACTAGACCAAGGACTAGACCAAGGACTAGACCAGGGACCAAGACAGACCTGCCCCATGTAAAATAATGCGTCTTTATATATTTTCCTCTGATTGGTTTGACCCGTTTGGAGCACTTTAGAGAGAGAGGAGGTACTGTGGATACGAGCCATGCCGACTATGTGAAAGGTACTCTGTTACTATGGTTACGATGGTGTGATAGGGCCATATATAGAAGTTAAAGATGCACTGTGTAACTTTTCTAGTAGTTGGTCCACCAGTTGCTCATCTCCATGTACCCTTTAGATTGATTTGCCTGAAAAGTTCCACAGTAAGGCATTAAACTCATCAACTAACTACAGGAACAAGCAGGAGACACCACTAGGCCGATTTACAAGTCAGATCTGCGGAGAGGCGATGCCGATCACAGTGAGAATGTGTGTTTTAAAGGTATATTTGAACAATAGAAATGCCTGTAACTGAATCAAAGTATTTTTTAATAAATTTAACGTCACACTGTGGAACATTCCAAGCTAAGCAGTAACATCTCCATGGTAACGGACCCCCCCACCATCAGAAGAAGTTACGTAGTGCATCTTTAACCCTACAACAATGAGACAATGAGATGACAGGTGCATTGGCCATTGTATTGTTTTGATCGATTAAATTAAGTTAAATGTAGGAGACTGTTAGTACTTATAGAGAGGCCGCAGTCACATGACCCACTTTGTTTTGGCCGCCATATTGACGGTCCAGGTGCTAGTGACGCTATCATGGCGAACACAGCAAGTGCCAGTAAATTGATCAATAAAACCTCAGAATTTCACCATACAGAACACACGTCCCATCTAGATGCAGCCAGTCGATTAAAATACGAGGAGAAGCTTAAAAGATTCAATATTTCTGATCCATAATGCCCAAAACAACACCCATGATCCCGAAAAACATCTTGATATCTACATCTAACACATGTACATATTTGTATTCATTCGTTTCCATGTGCACCTTGTACGCATTATTATCATAAAGTTTGCTTCTAATCTGTTATAAGAACACATGTATACAAGCCTTTCCAAAAACGATGTTAATGTGATGGTGATTACAAGTCACTGACCTCCAACAAAGTGCAGACTACAAACCCTGCTGTGTTTTGACGGCTGCCAAAGCGGACTTCCTCGGTTTACCAGTGTCAGGGTTGTAAATTCCTCGGTTAATCGCCGTTATCCACTTGTCTCGTCGCTCAACCTCCACGGGTATTCGGTACAACTGAATCCCCTTGTCTTGATCTCGCGTCAGATTGTAATTTTGTGCGCAACACTTTTCCGGCATGATGATAATGATAGAATTTTGTAGGTTAAGTGAGGAGTTTGCAAATAAACTTTACAATGGTGGTCTGGATCGCTAGACCGCCGGAAGTGGATCGGGTCAAGGCTGTGACGTCATGTGCAGGCTCTCTATAGTTAAAGGTGCACTGCGTAACATTTCCACCTGCTTGTCTCCAAGGAAATGTTATTGCTTTGTCTAGAATGTTCCATCCACAGTATAGATTAAACCCTCTATCACGAGGGAGACAAGCAGGTCACAGCACTACGCTACATTACTGGTCAGATCTGTGGAGAGGCGCCCCTATTCACAGAAGGAATTACTGTATTTTTGAGCAACAGAAACACAACATCTCCATGGAGACGAGCAGACAATGGACCCTCCACCAGAAAAGTTGCACAGTGCATCTTAAATCATTTCCAGTAATTCTTCACATAGACCAGGGGTCGGCAACCTTAAATACTCAAAGAGCCATTTGGAGCGTCTCCCACAGAAAAGAAAACACCCGGAGCCACAAAACCCTTTTGACTCTAAACCAGCGCAAACCAGAGGAACTACAGGCAAAACTACAACTCCCAGAAAGCGGACTACAACAAGCGCGCCATCCTCCACTACAGCTCATAAGCGCGAGTCTTAAGAGAATTATTTACACCTTTCAGTCTTTTCATCACAACAGTAGCAACATAAATAAAGTGCATGAGTGAAATAAAGAACTGCGCTGCACAGTACGACCTGCACACGTATAATCTCTGAAAAGTTTAACATGAACATCTCCAACGCGATAGAAGCACAGCACAGACTCACCATAGGCAGAACATCCCTCAGTCACAGAAAGAACACGCATATTCCACTGAGTCCTGCCCTTTAGTCCGACAGAAGCTGACCGCATCAGCGGCACAAGGAGCAGCTGTTTTTTCAGCGCTTCTAGTTTATGCAAATAAGCCATGTGGTTTTAAGTTTCGCTTCTGTATAACGTAAACAAATGTGCGCAAAGCTGCATTAAACACATTATTATTTGAGTCCTCCTCGTAGGAAATAAAAATACAAACTTAAATGATCCACTGTCGCGTGTACCGCGTGTACCAGTCTCATCAGCCGTGAAAAAGCAAATGAATCTGCCCACGTAGCATTAAGCGTTCTGTTTTCTTCAGAAACTTTTCTTTTCTTGGATTTATCATCATTGGGCCTAAAATCATCCTGCTGATGTAGGTGCGGTAAGTCCGGGCTGCCAGTGTGTGCGGGTGGCGCACATCGGCGGCTTTGACGCATGTTTTGAGCGACAAAAATATTAAAAACGTTTTATTTAAATGTTTCAAGATTACCATTATCTACAATTTTAGATTCACATTTAAAAACGAACAAACTAAAATAAAAATACAATGTAATTAAATACTCATTATTATTTTCCAAAGTCACAGGGAGCCACGACAGAACGATGAAAGAGCCACATGCGGCTCTGGAGCCGCGGGTTGCCGACCCCTGACATAGACCATCCAAATCGAAAAATCGAATTATGGTCTGATTTCTGAAGTTAAACCGATTATTTAAACGTCATGGAAACGGACACTTCTTTTTTTTATTTATCACACCTGTGCGGGTTTTTACAAAGAAAAGATATGCAAAAAAAAGGGCAAAATAAAGACAAAAATGAGACAAAACATTTTGTGAAAAACACTAGTTCATTTGAAACAGTTTGCAGTGGCCCAATGTTCCATCATCCTAACGTCTCACCACGATGAGTTTATAAGCGCTTTTCACAACTCTCACAGACCAGAGCGGAGTTTTGCCTAGCATGCTAACAGTGCACTTCCTGATTCCCAAATAAAACACTTAATAATCAGATGCAGACAGCACACAGATTTATTTTGACCTCAAGACCTGCTTATACAATATATCTGTACTGGGGCTAATTAAGCGCTTTTCACAACTTTCACAGACCAGAGCGGAGTTTTGCCGTCGCGGTAAGGTTAACGACAACTAGCATGTTTACAGTGCACTTCCTGATTCCCAAATAAAACACCTTTTTCCACAATAATTAAATGCAGACAGGACACAGCAGTTATTTTGACTTTATACAATAAATCTGTACTGGGGAAAGTCACATTTTGGTCAAATACATGGGGAAAAATCAGGTGCAGAAACTTTTAAAATGTGAATACAAAAATATGCCAAATATTCATTCAAACATTACTTTTCATTATGGCCCTAAAACACCATTGTGGATTTATTGGTTGAGACGGGTAACGCGATTGGTGCTCTAATGGTACGATTCCGGAGGATAACGGCGTGTCTGTAGGGAATTGGACTGGCAGAACTGGAAAAAATCCTTTGTTTTTTTTTTACTTTTGTAAACCGGTGAGTTCCTGTGAAAAGTTTTAGTATTTTGTACATAATTTTAGTTTTTTGTGTGAAATTTTTCCACCTTAAGGTCAGTGTTTACGTCTTCTGTACTTTTAAAACCACTCGCTTCCTTGCATTCCTTTTATTTTTCTGTTGATGTTTTAGTTTTAACAATGCACTAAATAGAAAAGTCGACATTGATTCATTAGTTTGTTCCCGTGCCTTTGTCAATTTGATTTTTTTTTAAGGGAAATTAAGTGTTTTTAAGTTTGATTAAAGGTGCAATGTGGAACTTTTCCTGTTTTTCTCTATGGAGATATTATTGCTTTGCCTGAAATGTTCCACAATGTGTCAGTGAACTTCTCCATCTCCTTGGAGACGCGCAGGGGACACCACGAGTTTAGGGTCAGATCTGTAGAGAGGCGAGCCCACTCACAATAAGAACCAAGCCAAGTTACTGGTCAGATCTGTAGAGAGGCAAGCCCACTCACAATAAATGAAACCAATGAAAACAACTGTAATGGAATAAAAGAAAGACGGATTCGTTTAATGCCATACTTAGGAACATTACAGTTAACGCAATCAATAAAGACAGAAATTATCATACCGAATTATCCTTCGCTATGGAGACAAGCAGGGAGCGCCATCAGGTTAAGTTACAGGTCAGATTTGTGGAGAGGCGAGCCCGTAAAGGTCCGCAAAAAGGAAATAAAAACAAGTGTAATAGAATAAATGCAAGATTAATGTGTGTGTTTAATGCCATACTTGGGAACATTACAGCTAAAGCAATCTACAGAGATGAGAAATTGGCATACCAGCCATCAGAAAGTTCCACAGTGCGCCTTTAAAGATTAGTTGGAGGAGTGAGGACTTAAATCCATCTGTATATTTTAACCAGAGCTGATGAGCCATACTTTTTAATTGTACAAAGGCCTGTATAGTGTGAATGACGCCTTCCTTAAATTTAACTTTTTTTTCTGTTTAAAATAATGGATTCTGAAGCTGGAGTTTGAGCGTGTACTCACAAAATTCTGTTACAATTTGACAATAAACCAGATCAGTTTGAAACCTGCCTCTTTTTCTTTAATCACAAGATCCCGTTTTCACATTTACACAACAGAAATCACAATTTGAGTCGGCGAAATCATCAAATCACAAAGGCTGCGGTTATTTCGATTTAGAATTTATTTAGAATTTTCTTTGCAAAGTACAAATCGTCCTGTCTTTTTAACAGAAGTCTTGTGTCTGTATTTTAGACCCACAAACATGTCCTGATCTGCATGGGATTCTCGTGTTAGTTTCAGCAGTTCAGGTTTCAGTTTTATCTCAAATGTTAACGCTCCCGGGGTTGTTTAGTCGTTTTAGTCCTGATGTAGACTTGATTTGGTCCTGTTCTAGTCCTGTTTTAATCCCAGTATAGTCCAGGTTTAGTTCTTGGGGCTAGTCCTGGGGTTAGCAGTTCAGATTTCAGTTTTCTCTCACATGTGAACGTTCCTGGGGTTGTTTACAATGTGCAAACAGCCAAGAACTCATCCACATAAAAAGAAAATGTTACAGAAACCAAATCAATGATCAAATCAATGATCAAATCAATGGAGGCCTGGAATACAAATGTTGACATGCAACACAGAGAGCTTTAAGGTTAAAAGTAAAAAGGTAAAAGATAAAAACGACTCAGAACAGGATTTTATTCTGATTTTTATTCTGTTACTCGGTTACATGTACTTGAGTGGATGTAATCGATGAGGCTGTGCCACAGTTTGAGAAACACTGGTTTATAGAATAATAATTTAATGTTTTAATAGTTATGATGCAGTTGTGATGCCGCTCCAACTCCCATGATGTAGTGCCTTATTTTGGCCACCAGGAGGCATCGTCTCATCAGTGAAGAAGGAATATGACGTCAAGACGAGACCAGGTGATTACAGGGACTGAACAACTCGATTAACAAGCATTTTATTTAACTGGTAAATTCTCTTTCTTCATTTTCTCTCCTCTCCATCCTCTGCTCTCACACCTTCTAGATTGCTGGCTACCTAACTTGCTTTTGGGGTATATTTAGTTTAGTTTTGTACAGTTGTATGAATTATAATCCTGGTTTAGACCTGGTTTTGTCCTTCACGCTCTGAGCTCCTCTGAGCCCCTGCCAGATCCAACAGCTCCCTTCTGTCTCTGATGTAGCTCTGCAGAGGCCTGATGGTCCAGTGTTAGTCCAGTGTTAGTCCAGTGTTAGTCCAGTTTTAGTCCTGGTTTCATCCTTCACGCTCTGAGCTCCTCTGAGTCCCTGTCAAACCTGTCAGCTCCTCTGTTTGCAGAGGCCTGTGGGGAAACACACATGCTGCTTTTGTGAAGAAATGTGAAATAGCCATATTTTGCTACTAAAATCAGCTGAAAGACTCTCTAGTCAACCACTTAAACCCCAGCACCTGCAGCCAGTGCTAGTGCAGCCTCTGCAGCTCAGTGAGTGAATTCTGGAGGTTCTGAGCGTCACATGAGGCGTGGCCTGTTCATATATTGAGAATGAGACACACTTTTACATATCCTATATCTGCAGGTTAAGGCACAGTTGTGATTCTAATACTTTTTTTTTATAAACAGTAAGCAAGTTAAAAACCTGTAACATCTTGTACTGAACTTCCTTTTCTACACCTAAACAAACGCCAGAATGCAGATTCAGTGGAATAATAACAGAGGTCAATGTCAGCGCTGAGCTTCAGCCTCTGAGGCTCGGAGCTGTCAGCTGTCAGAGCCTTCACACCCACAGCCCCATTAGGATTCATGTCTCAGTCCTGCTCTAGTCCTGCTCTAGTCCTGCTCTAGTCCCAGACCAGGACCAGACGTGAGGAGCAGGGCTGTCACTCTGCATCAGGGCGCGCTGCAGACCTGTGTTAACTTGACAGGGGTTAAATTATACCATTCTGTTTAAAGGTGCACTGTGGAACTTTTCTGCAATCACAACAAAGTTAAATACTGTATAGATGGCTAATACCGAAAGTCTTGTATTATTTTTCACTGGAGAATAAGACAAATCAGAGACATGAGGCTCAGAGCTGTGACCATAGCACCTGTCCATGTCCCTGTCTGAGTCCCTGTCCATGTCTGTGTGAGGGAGACAAAGTGAGACTAGAGACAGTGCATTATTCAGACCTCTGTCTCCTGGAATCTGAGACAGGAGTCATTCATGCATTTATAAGGAAACTACATTCAAATCAACAGTGGCCACAGTTGGTTAAAAAATTATATATTAAGATTTTCGTCATTTCAAGAGCAGCTGCTTGTGTGTACACCTTCACCAGACTCTTGTATGTTATTTCATATTTTCTTCATTTAGACGTTGTTCACTTGATGTGGTCCTTGAGGTAGTCGTTTTAGTCCTGATGTAGACTTGGTTTGGTCCTGTTCTAGTCCTGCTTTAGTCCCAGTGTTCTGGTTTAGTCCCAGTTTGTTCCAGGTTCA
Organism: Taenioides sp. WSHXM2023; assembly: GCA_029959045.1. Taxonomy (NCBI): domain Eukaryota; kingdom Metazoa; phylum Chordata; class Actinopteri; order Gobiiformes; family Gobiidae; genus Taenioides; species Taenioides sp. WSHXM2023. Next base: position 3,523,435 of record CM057091.1, read on the forward strand.
GCCTGGTTTAGTAAACTGTGTAATCCCATACTTGCAATTTGTATGTGGTGTGTTTGCAAGCGTGAACTTCTCCAGACAGTTGGAAATCATGAATTATTATTTATTTATGTATTTATTTTATTAATTTTAATTTTTGATTTAATGTATTATTATATTTTTTTATTATTATTATTATTTTACTTATTTATTTATTTTTTTAATTTTTTTTTTTTTGCGAAATCACAGATAATTACAACTAATAACAAACACCTGATTTAAAGTAGTCAGTGCTCCTCCAACTTCCTGTCAGTGTTTTATTGTGAAAATCCCCGGAAGCTGCTGACCTTTTTGACGCACGCTTTACGCACGGACTTCAAATGGCTCCGGAGCAGCAGCGGCTCGGTCAGAGGAGCTCACCCGGAGTCCGCGCACTGTTCACGGGATTAATGCACCACTGGAACCCCGGGGGCAGCGGATCAACTTCCAGACCAACACACGGAGGTAACCCGCAACCTTTTACTTTTTATTTCGCATAATTTACATATATTTTTAGCCTTTTATAGGCTATTTTTTTTTATCTGTAAATTTGCAAAATGAGCAAATGGGTTGAAATAAATAGGCTAAATAAATATACAGGATAATAACTTCTAAAACTATTTGACTACATGACTTTTATAAACTGTAACCATAGTGACTTGTGTGAGAAATACCGAAATGTGTTGTTTTGCTGTTGATGTGACATAAAACGAAAGATGCACTACGTAACTTTTCTGGCCTGAGTGTTCTGACACCTGCTTGTCTCCGTGGATTTGCCTGAAGGTTTCTCAGTGAGGCATTAAACTTTTATCTCCATGGAGACAGACGAGCATGCAGGTAACGCTACCATGCTGGTTTTTAGCAATAAAATCACCTCTGATTTAATGAATGCAGAATAAATACAGTTTAAAGCTATACTGTGGAATATTTCAGGCACAGCAATAGAGACAAGCAAACACTGTTTCTCCTTATCCACTATAGCATTACTGTTTTTCTATGTTTTTAAGATTTACTTGTCGCTTAAGTTTGTCTAAGTCTAAGTGACAGAATCCCGTACCAGAAAAGTTACGCAGTGCAGCTTTAATTTTCATTCAAGTGTCTCTGCTGGAGGTCCATCTGGCGCAGAGCTCGCAGAACAGAGGATCTTATCAAACTGACAACCTCCCACAGACTTCCTGATTTACAAATGAATTACTTACATTAAAGATGCACTGTGTGACGTTCAGTCTAGGGTCCGTTGCCATGGAGATGTTACTGCCTGTACATGATTTTTACAGAAATTGTTGATTTTAAACAGTTTTGCAGTGGTCCAAAGTTCTCCCTCACTTACCTTATGCATTCAGAGTGTCGTAATTATTCACCACGATGAGTTTATAAGAGATTTTTTTATAACTTTCAGAGACCAGAGCGGAGTTTTGACTGTTAAGCTAATAACAACTAGCAAGCTAACATGTATTTCCTGATTCTCTGACAACAAAACACTTTATAATCAGATGCAGACAGATTATTTTGACTCGAGAGCTGCATATAATACATCTGTTCTGGGGCGAGACACATACAGGCCCTTTGACTTAAAGATTCACTGTGTAACTTCTCTGGTCTCCATGGAGATGTTGCCTAGAATGTTCCGCAGTATGGGATTACACTTATTTCTGCTTACGGAGACGGCAGGGCCAGGTTACATGTCAGATCTGTGGAGAGGCGAGCCCACTCACAGTAAGAATGAGGGTTTTAGAGTCGATAAAAACCCGTGTTACTGAGTAAATGTGAGATGGGTGCGTTTAATGCCACACTGGGACATTCCCCTCGCCAGAAAAGTTACACAGTGCACCTTTTAACATAAATAATTAGTCATATGAATCAGTTAAGCAAGTTTCATTCATTAGTTGTAGTTTCATTCATTAGTTATAGTCTCGAATACTCAAAAATGAAAATAATGTTAATAACTTATTACACTACTGCTAATATTGTGACAGTCTGCAGCACTGGCTCTATAAGCTAAGATGTTTTATTTTATTTATTTATTTTTTTATTAACTCTTTATTTTATATTTATATTTATATTATTTATTATATTATATTCTTTTTTTATTAACTTCTGGTTCTTTTAAGGTTTTCCACATTAAACTGATGAGACTGAATCAGCAGCAGATGGTCAGTCCCCCCTGTAGTCCTCCTCTCTACCTCCTCAGCTTCTACCACTCTTTCTCTCTTCCCCCTCTCTCTGTCCTTCTCTAACCTCTCTTTCTCTCTCTCTCCTCCTCTCCTATAGTCGTCATGCTCCTCTCTACCTCCTCAGCTTCTACCACTCTTTCTCTCTCTCTCTCTCTCTCTCTTTCCCTCTCTAACCACTCTTTCCACTCGTTCTCTCTCCCTCTCTTCTCCACAAGCTCCTCTCTACCTCCTCTTCCCTTCCCCCCCTCCTTCTCTAACCTCTTTCTCCCTCTCTCCTCCTCTCCTGTAGCCCACATGCACCTCTCTACCTCCTCAGCTTCTACCACTCTCTCTCTCCTTCTCTAACCTCTCTTTCTCCCTCTCTCCTCCTCTACTCTCTCCTCCTCTTCTGTAGTCCACATGCTCCTCTCTACCTCCTCAGCTTCTACCTCTCTCTCTCTTGCTCTCTTTCCCTCTCTAACCACTCTTTCCACTCGTTCTCTCTCCCTCTCTCATCCTCCTCCCCTGTGGTCCCCACATGCTCCTCTCTTCATCTCTTCATCTTCAGCTTCTACCACTCTTTCTCCCTCCCCCATTCTCTCTCTTCCTCTCTCTTCCCTCTCTTCTTTTTTAACCTGTTTTTATTTTTCTCTCTCTCTCTCTCTCTCTCTCTCTCTCTCTCTCTCTCTCTCTCGCCCTCTCTCTCCTTCCTCCTCTCTTCTACTCTCCCCTCTCCTCCACCTCCTCCCTCGTTCTCCAGGAGACGGCAGCATGAGGGATGTATTTTGGAGATGTCAGACGAGTCCAGATTGAAGTTGTTTTGACAAGTGCAGACAGAGAGAGAGAGAGAGAGAATATGAGGAGAGAGGAGGACAAGAGGAAAACCAGAGAGGAGAGCAGAGGAGGAAGAGGAGAGGCTCAGATAGAGGAGAGGACAGAGTCAGAGGAACAGAGGATGCAGAGGAGAGGGGCAAAGGAGCAGAGGATGGAGAGGAGATGGTCACATGGAGAAGAGAAGAAGGAGGAGAAGGTCAGAGGAGCAGAGGAGAGAGTGAGATTAAAAAAAGATGGAGAGGAGAGGGTCAGATGGAGAAGAGGAGAAGGAGGAGAGGGTCAGAGGAGCAGAGGAACAGAGGAGAGGGTCAGAGGAGCAGAGGAGAGGGTCAGATGGAGAAGAGAAGAAGGAGGAGAGGGTCAGATGGAGAAGAGGAGAAGGAGGAGAGGGTCAGAGGAGCAGAGGAGAGGGTCAGATGGAGAAGAGAAGAAGGAGGAGAGGGTCAGATGGAGCAGAGGATGGAGAGGAGAGGGTCAGATGGAGCAGAGGATGGAGAGGAGAGGGTCGGAGGAGCAGAGGATGGAGAGGGTCAGATGGAGCAGAGGATGGAGAGGAGAGGGTCAGAGGAGCAGAGGATGGAGAGGGTCAGAGGAGCAGAGGATGGAGAGGGTCAGATGGAGCAGAGGATGGAGAGGAGAGGGTCAGATGGAGCAGAGGATGGAGAGGAGAGGGTCAGATGGAGCAGAGGATGGAGAGGAGAGGGTCAGATGGAGAAGAGGATGGAGAGGAGAGGGTCGGAGGAGCAGAGGATGGAGAGGGTCAGATGGAGCAGAGGATGGAGAGGAGAGGGTCAGATGGAGCAGAGGATGGAGAGGAGAGGAGCAGATGGAGCAGAGGATGGAGAGGAGCAGATGGAGCAGAGGATGGAGAGGAGAGGGTCAGATGGAGCAGAGGATGGAGAGGAGCAGAGGAGCAGAGTAGATATTTTGTGATGTTTTGCTCCACATGTTGGAGGAGGACAGTTGTAGATCTTTGGTGTTTTTGTCGTGGGAGGACTCTGACTCACGGACTCTGTGGCTCTGCTCCTCCTCCATCTTCATCTGCTGCTCACACTGTGTTTATGTTTTGGTATTTGACTGAAGAGTAAAATTCAACCTTTATATTTAGTATCGAAAATCTGACACTAATCAAAACTAAAGCTGATATCGAAACTAGATAGATCACAATTATCGTTCAGCCCTGATTTGGTTTCTTTTCCTTGTTCATAGTTGACGTTTTGAGGACCATTCAAAGGATGTATTTGTTGTTTTTATTATTAATTGCCATGGCAACTGCACTAGGTTTTCGTCTCTCTGAAGCCCGTGAATGCATCCTGATATTATTTTACAGTATTCCTTGAAGTTCCTCCGTGTTTTTAAAGTCAAACCGTAAAGTCAAGGTCTGTCACGATAATTACTATATCGACTTATTGTTCAGTATATGAAAGCTGGAAGTTATTATTTTTACTATTTATTTTTATTTTTTTTTTTATTTTGTGTTTTCTTTGTGCTAGAGATTTTTATTTTTATTTTTTTGTAAATTATTTTGTGAATATAGATACAAAATAATCAGTCTTTCTATATTGTACATTTAGAACATGTTTTTTGGGATAATCCTGCTTTTGATTTATCGTGTTGCATGAATTAGCTTCAATATTTTCGTGTATTTTCTCTGCAGTGTATCGTGTGACAGACCTACTCAAGTGGATGTACAAAAGTCATGTTTTAGTGTGACTTTTTTCACTGGAGAGACCAATGGCACAGAAAGGCAGCCACGTCTGTCTCAGTAGCCCTGGGGCAGCTATGGCATGTCTTTCAGTTCAATTCAATCTTTATTAAGAACACAGAATATTTGGTCATAGTAAGTAAGTATATAAAAAAATAATAAGAATAAAAATTTAAATAAACAATACAATGCAACTTTTACCCATTTAATCCGACATTATTCACGTTTCAACTGTAAAAGACGAGACTTTGTTTAATCTTTATGGTTCTGTTTAAAGCTTCAGTGTGTAACTTTCTGAAGTGGCACGACGCCATACTTTGAAACATTCTCCATGGAGATAGATTATGCCATAAACTGTGGAATATTACAGCCAAAGAACGACATTTCCATGGAAACGAGCAGGCTTCAGGTCAAGTAAGAGTCAGGTTTGTGGAGATGCAAGCCTGCTCACAGTAAGGATGTACATTTTTCAGTGCAATAAACACACACACACACACACACACACACACAAAAACATGCATTTATTTTAGTCTATTCTTTAGCTAAAAAGTTACACACTGTGGCTTTAAATTGAAAGTATACTCCATTGGATTGTAAATTACAGAGCGAAAGAAAGTGGACAGCCTGGTTCATTTGCTGTGACTTTATTTGATTTATTTTTTAAATTTTGTTTGTTTATTTCATTCATAAAGTATAAAACGGGAGCACACTTTTGGTCAGATTCACCTGGAAGATCCTCTTTATTCATCTTTAACCACATGTTTTCACTGAAACAGGAGTGACTGAAGATCAGGAGTGTCAGAATGTTTTCATCAAGGGTCACATATCAAAACGTAGAAGAAGCAGAGGGCTGAAGTAGAGGGCTCATGGAGGGCTGAAGCAGAGGGCTGAAGTAGAGGGCTCATGGAGGGCTGAAGCAGAGGGCTGAAGTAGAGGGCTCATGGAGGGCTGAAACAGAGGGCTGAAGCAAAGGGCTGAAGCAGAGGACTGAAGGAGGGCTGATGGAGTGTTGAAGCAGAGGACTAAAGGAGGGCTGATGGAGGGCTGAAGCAGAGGACTGAAGGAGGGCTGATGGAGGGCTGAAGCAGAGGACTAAAGGAGGGCTGATGGAGTGTTGAAGCAGAGGACTAAAGGAGGGCTGATGGAGTGTTGAAGCAGAGGACTAAAGGAGGGCTGATGGAGTGTTGAAGCAGAGGACTAAAGGAGGGCTGATGGAGGGCTGAAGCAGAGGACTGAAGGAGGGCTGATGGAGGGCTGAAGCAGAGGGCTGAAGGAGGGCTGATGGAGGGCTGAAGCAGAGGACTGAAGGAGGGCTGATGGAGTGTTGAAGCAGAGGACTGAAGGAGGGCTGATGGAGTGTTGAAGCAGAGGACTAAAGGAGGGCTGATGGAGGGCTGAAGCAGAGGACTGAAGGAGGGCTGATGGAGGGCTGAAGCAGAGGACTGAAGGAGGGCTGATGGAGGGCTGAAGCAGAGGGCTGAAGCAGAGGACTGAAGGAGGGCTGATGGAGTGTTGAAGCAGAGGACTAAAGGAGGGCTGATGGAGGGCTGAAGCAGAGGGCTGAAGCAGAGGACTGAAGGAGGGCTGAAGCAGAGGACTGAAGGAGGGCTGATGGAGTGTTGAAGCAGAGGACTAAAGGAGGGCTGATGGAGGGCTGATGGAGGGCTGAAGCAGAGGACTGAAGGAGTGCTGATGGAGGGCTGAAGCAGAGGGCTGAAGGAGGGCTGATGGAGGGCTGAAGTAGAGGACTGAAGGAGGGCTGATGGAGTGTTGAAGCAGAGGGCTAAAGCAGAGGGCTGATGCAGAGGGCTGATGGAGGGCTGAAGCAGAGAGCTGAAGCAGAGAGCTGAAGCAGAGGGCTGAAGCAGAGGGCCATAGACTGGTGCTCAATACAGTGAATAATTGAATGAGCATTTTTAACGTGCTGGAAGGAGCCGCTAGAGATAAACCTGCAGAAAGAAGTAGAAAAAAAAAAGTAAAAAGGCTTCGGATCATTTTCACCTGGAAGATCCAAGAGGATCACTGATGATTTTAATCCACATTTGATCCCCCCAAAAAATAAAAAAGATCCACATCCTTAAAATAAAAACTGCTGTTTCTGTTGCTTCTAAAATTGTTATAATTTTTATATTTTCAGTTGTTATATCGGTATAACAGGATTATAGACTAACCAGATGACCTTCACATTACCTTCTCAACAGAATAAATGCATTGTGATTATATTTCAGATACGCGCTCAGCTAAATACTACATTTGTTCATTTTCTTTGTGCAGTTCATGTGAAGAGATTTGCATCCTGTTTCTGAAGAGTCTCTCAGATACACATATTTACAGGTAACATAATTATACTGCAACTAAAACTATTTTCTATCTAAAAAGATTTGTCAACAGTTAGACAAAAACGCTATAAACTGTCCCCAAAACCTGTGCACTTTGACTCAGACAAATATAAAGGCTTAGGTTCAACGTGTGTTTTCATTTTGGTCTTTCTTTATAAGATATGAATTATGGACAAAAGTGGAATGGTTTTGGTCTATTTTGTGTTGAAAATTCTGTTCTAGCAACTATTTTTTACCTTTAGTTCAATAGAGATGGACGATTCCAGGTCTGAAATCATCCAGATGATTCTAGCGAAGGTGTGTGGAGCTTAAAAACACAGTGGAGCGTTTCCTCTAGTACCACATGACATCACAAGGCAGAACACAGTATTTTCAGTCTGAGAGAAGAACTCAGCCTAAATATGTAGGATTTTTGTGTTAAATATGTGTGAATGAAACAAAACACAACTCCAGGTCTGTTTGTGACGAGGAAACAACATTATAACAGATCAGAAAATAGTGTAATATGGACCCTTTAAAAGTTTTTGTTATTAATATTGAGGTATTGAAATTGGTATCGAGTATCTTTTTTTTTTTAGCCGTTTTCTTAGTGTCGAAATGAAGTACTCTCTAATATACCGCTCACTGTCTACAATCTGTAAACGACTCATTACAGAAGTCTTATACTATATATAGTTTCGTGTTTACTCTGCCGTTGTTAATGTGGTGAGTGCGTGTGTGTTATAGCGCCCCCTGCCTGCACTACACGCTCATGTCCAGCCCACGCACGTCTGTTCCTCTGCTCTTGTGTTTACGTCCAAGAATCACAGATGGGTCAGACTGCTCTCTCCTCAGCATTACAGTCTCCACCAGAACTGTAATATGAACACGCAGTGAGGCGGGACGGGCGGAGTTTATCGGCGAAATAAACACGGTTAAACAGGGTTAGGTGATAAAACTGTATAAAATTGTAGTTATGAACAATTTGGGGAAAAAAATATTACAATTGCTGTTTTATTTTAGTTTTAATTTATAATCGACATCTGTTCAAAGTTCTAATGTCGTTTCCCCATCACAAACGGACCTGGAGTTGTGTTTTGTTTCATTCATAAATTTAACACACAAACTCTGCAGATTTAGGCTGAGTTCTTCTCTCAAACTGAAAACACTCTGCTCCACCTTGTGATGTCATGCGGTGATACAGGAAATGCTCCACTGTGTTTTTAAACTTTCACTAGAGTCATTTGGATAATTTCAGCCCTGGAATTGCCGATCTGTACTGAACTAAAGGTAAAAGGAGCTGTTCACTTGAAAACTACCGCTTCATGACATCACAAGGGGGAACAGAGCATTTTGAGCTTTGGAGATGAAGACAGACTAATAATAAAGTGTTACTCAAACATGTGAATGAAACAAAACACAACTCCAGGTCTGTTTTTGAGGAGGAAACAACATTATAACACGACTTAAAGCTACAAGAGTCAGTTTTGCGTAAATACAGGACCTTAAAGTACATCGTTGTTTTCCTAAATACTGTAACTATAATTTCTTGGACCATTACTTTGTACTTCTACTTGAGTGATATTAGTAACATACTTACTTAAAGGTGCATTGTGTAACTTTTCTGGTGGAGGGTCCGTCAAATGCTTTTCTCCATGGAGATGTTATTGCTTTGGAATGTCTCACAGTATGGCATTAAACCTTTCTATCTTCATGGAGACCAAACCAGACCAAATTACAGGTCAGATCTGTGGAGAGGCGACCCCGCTCACAGTCAGAATGTTTGTTTTTCTAGGTATTTTTGAGCTTTAAAACCACCTGGAATTGAATAAATGTAAAGTAGAGCTGCTTAATGTCACACTGTGGAACATTCCAGGCAGAGCAATGACATCTCCATAGAAACAAGAAGGTGACAGACCCCCAACCGAAAAGTTACACAGTGCATCTTTAAGACAAATTTTAGCTGCTTTACCACCTCTGGAAATGTTCCAAAAGTAGACACAGGAGACGGCCTTTATTCTAACTCCTACATATGACCCATTTTTCTGTCTTCTCAGCTCCTCTTGTTTTTAACGCAGTGAGTAATGGAAGTGTTTGAATCACAAAAGACTTCAATAAACAATGTACTCGTTTCTATGGCAACAGGAGCCGCTGCTTTTCAACAATAAATCTGTGATTTTTATGTAATTATTACATCCAGTGCATCTTCTGCTCCTCTGACCTTCTCCTCTGCTCCTCTGACCCTTTACTCTGCTCCTCTGACCCTCTCCTCTGCTCCTCTGACCCTCTACTCTGCTCCTCTGACCTTCTCCTCTGCTCCTCTGACCGTCTCCTCTGCTCCTCTGACCCTCTACTCTGCTCCTCTGACCTTCTCCTCTGCTCCTCTGACCCTCTCCTCTGCTCCTCTGCTCCTCTCCTCTGCTCCTCTGACCCTCTCCTCTGCTCCTCTGACCTTCTCCTCTGCTCCTCTGACCCTCTCCTCTGCTCCTCTGCTCCTCTCCTCTGCTCCTCTGACCCTCTCCTCTGCTCCTCTGACCCTCTCCTCTGCTCCTCTGACCTTCTCCTCTGCTCCTCTGACCCTCTCCTCTGCTCCTCTGACCCTCTACTCTGCTCCTCTGACCCTCTCCTCTGCTCCATCTGTCCATCTCCTCTGCTCCTCTGTCCATCTCCTCTGCTCCTCTGATCCTCTTTCACTATTTCCATAAATTACTTGATATTTATGACGTTTTCTAACCATTTTAACAAAAATTCAATTACACTAAAAGCTCCACCAGCAAAAACTGCACGAGACCTGCATTTTAGCTTAACTAAAGAGACAACAGGGAACAGATGGGAGGTCAAGACCCTGTAAAAATGTCACTCGGGGTTGTATTTCTACTGAAAACAACCTCAAAATGTTGCATATAACTGAAACCCATGATTTAATGTGACAAAAAGGGCTTAGAAAAGATTCAATTTAAATTATTTTTGGCTTCTATGATGCACACAAATATTCATTAATTGATTTTTTTATTGTTTTATTTTATTTTTTCAACTGCTTTATAGCCTGGATAGTCACATTTATCAGTTAACCCTTAATCTTGCCGTCCTTATACTCACGTAATTGATTTTGGAGGCATATTTTTCCCACAAGATTTCAACCTGAGCTTCACAAACGAAAGCACGAGAGCTAATGAAACAAAACGACATCATATTCTCCTGTTTTGTGTTGTTTCGTGCAGCCCTGTGTGAGATGTCCGGGCTGCGCTCTGAAACGCCCGTCTTTCTTCTCTGCTGTGACAGGTGGCAGAGTGGTAAACAGCAGCCGGAGCCACAGTTGGTCCAATTCACAGCCCCAAGTAGCCCCGCCCACAACAGCATAAGGACACGCCCACATCGTTCCAGCTAATTCATAAATGAAATGGTTAAAATCAAAGCAAAATAAAAACATATGAACATTTATACATTTAAACATTTTGGGCTCGCACAATAACCACATAAAAATCTGAACTAAACTGGGACTAGACCAGGACTAGAGCAGGACCCAACCAAGTTTTAGTGGTGCGTTCAACCTCGATGGGTTCTGATTTTTGAGCCCAGTTTAGGTCTGGTGCTAGACCTGGTTTGGTCCTGTTATAGTCCTGGTTTAGACCTGGTTTCATTCAGGTTTAGTTTTTGGTTTAGTCCCAGTTTAGTTTAGTTTTTATGTGGTCTATGTGCAAGTGTGAACCTAACCTAAAGGACTCAAACTGGGCCCAAACCACAAACCAGGACCAACACAAGACACAGGTGAAGGGGACAAGAGTCACATGGAAACCAGCCGTGCATGAGAATCAGTCACAAATCAGAGTGACATTTTGATTAAATCGTTGATGTTAATCTCCATTTATTGTGCTCTGTCCTCTGTTGTGTCCAGGTCCAGAGCTGCCCTGTCCCGGTCTCAGGATGGAGGGGGACTGTCTCAGCTGTATGAAGTACCTCATGTTCATCTTTAACTTCTTCATCTTTGTGAGTCTCACTTCATTTTCGAGGTTCTGTAATGGATGTGTTATTATTTCAGATGGAGGGCAGGGGCCTGTGTAACTCTGGAAACAGCCACTCCGTCACCAGCGTTTATTTAATTAAAATCGTAGACAATGATTTATTTTAAAACTAATCAGATTAAACATGACCCTTAACTGGCATGGGTGTTATTTTAAAGAGAATAGATTTGTAGATTGTAATTTGTAATATGGGAACATCTGCTTTACTTTTCATCTTCTTATATCATCAAAAAAGGTCCCTGGAGATGTGTGAAAAAGAGACTTTATTATAAAGCCCTGTACATACAACGTTTACTGATACTGACAATTTAAATGATGTAAAACTGGTAAAATAGCAAAAATACGATGTGCTCTGACTAATGTGCAGATGTTGTTCCTACACAGCAGCTAAATCACTCTTGTAGATGTAATAAACAGACAAAAATCATTGATTTAACTTTAGTTTGTGATTTTATTTTCTACAATCCACATTTCTAAGCAGTCAATTAATGTTAAACAAATGAACAGCGTTTAGCAAAAAGCATTTGGGATTCAAACTACTCCCTAATGAATTAAATCTAATTAATAGACTATAATGCTAATCAACACAAATTTACATTTTTTTTTTTTTTATTGTTTTGAGACATTGTTTTGAATTTAATCATTCAAATAAAACCACATTAAAAAAAACAATATTATGTAAAAATAGATTCATAGTTTAATCTACGGCTTGATTAGTTGCAGAAATCGCTCTCTGTCTCCCCCTGCAGGCCGGTCCCTCTGTGCTCTAACCCTCTGCTCTCTGTCTCCCCCTGCAGGTGGGAGGCTCCGTGCTCCTTGCTGTGGGGGGCTGGGTGCTGTTTGACCCTTTAGGCTTCAGGGAGCTGGTGGCCTCAAACCCTCTGCTGTTCACGGGGGTGTACCTGCTCCTGGCCCTGGGGAGTCTCCTCTTCCTGCTCGGGTTTCTGGGCTGCTGTGGATCCATCCGCGAGAACAAGTGTCTGCTGCTGTTTGTGAGTGAAAACTGACCAGGCTCTGTCTAAGTGTGTATTTATAAAGATGTATTTATATTGTTTAAGTGGCCGTGGCTCAGATGGTCTTGAGCCTTGAGTACTACACACTATTTTTATGTCCCTGGGCAAGACACTTCACCTGCCTTGTGACTGTGACAGTGGTGTGGGAGTGATGGATGGTGGTTTGAGAGGCTCTTCATGCAGCCTTGTCTCTCTCAGTGTAAAAGTAGAAAAGTTCTGTACTTTTTACTTTTCTTTAACTGCATTTTAGAGCAGATAATGAAAAGTAAAAAGTATTTAAGTAAAAGTATTTCTATTATAATATGAGACCTGTTGAAAAGTCTAATTGGTTCAGTTGTGTCTGTTGAAGAAAATTCAGCAGAAATCTTTATCAAAATCACTACATTCTGAGCTTTATTAGAACTCAAAATCTGTGTGATACACTTTTACTTTTTACTCTTTGCTTGCATTTTTAAACAGGTATTTAACACTTTCACTTAAGTGGATTTTCTCATGTGATTTTTACTGTTACTTGAGTATTTTTACTTCAGTCTGTGCACTTTTACTTAAGTAACACACTCGAGTTCTTCTTCCACCTCTGGTCTCTGTGAATCAGCCCCAGCTCAGGCTGCAGGTGGATCTACCTCCACCGAGTGTGTGGAGCGAATGAAAAATGCCCCGTAAAGAAAATGGTCAAACCTTATGTTTAAGAGACTGTCACAGTGTTGTAGATGATTTTAATGAATTGCTCTGATACAAGAGTGCCATCTGCTGGTCAACAATATAATAGAAATGCTGCGCATGAATAATACATTATAATTCTCATAAGCATTGTTATAATTAAAGTTTTATGATACTGGGTTATTTTAAATGTATTACTTTTATCTGTCATCTTCCTGTACATTTTATATATAACTATATTGTTCTACAGCCTTATTGTTTAACATTAAAGCCGTGTGTTGTCTCTCCCACAGTTCTTCATGGTGATCCTCTTCATTTTTCTCTCAGAGCTGGCGGCGGCCGTTTTGGCTTTCCTCTTCAGGGAACACGTGAGTTTGACAAGAAATCACAGATAACCAGAGAGTCGTAGTCATAGTCATCTTTAAGAGGTGACAAAAGCTATCTGCAGGTAAAAGTACTTAGTGCATTTGACCCGGTGTCTCTCTCCCGTGCTGCAGATGACCCGGGAGTTCTTCACCCGAGAGCTGAAGCGTCACTATCAGGGACAGAACACGTCTGATGTCTTCACCTCCACCTGGAACGCCGTCATGTCCTCTGTGAGACAAAATCACACACATAAACTGCACAGAAGTGGAGATTCAAATAAAACAGTGATTTCACTTTTAGGCATTTTAGCCGTATAATATTTCTCAGTGTGGCATTAAACTAATCTGTTTCTATGGACACAAACATTAGACACTGCCAGGCCGAGTTACAGGTCTAATCTGTGAAGAGACAACCTCGTTCACAGTAACAGAAAGATAGGTCAATAATGAAAATCAACAAATATACACTTTGTTGATCCCCATGAAGGAGAAATTCAGGAAAATGCAATGCAATAATAAGTTTTTAAGGTGTTTCTTTAGCAATAACAATTCCAGAAAGTTTAAAGTGCCCATATTACGCTATTTTCTGATCTGTTATAATGTTTCTTCATCAAAATCACATCTGGAGTTGTGTTTTGTTTCATTCACACATGTTTAACACACAAACCCTGCATATTTAGGCTTCTCTCAAACAGAAAACACTCTGTTCCACCTTGTGATGTCATGTGGTGATACAGGAAGTGCTCTACTGTGTTTTTAAACTCCACACACCTTCACTAAAATCATTTGGATGATTTAACCCCTGGAATTGCCATGAAAACTACTAGATTTTGTTACTAGACTAAACAGTGTAAATGAAATAAAACACAACTCCAGGTACATTTTTGAAGAGGTAACAACATTATAACATGATTTAAAGTTCACAAGAGTCCATTTTCAAATAATATAGAACTTTTAATGTATTTTTTTATATCTCTGTGTAGTTTGAGTGCTGTGGAGTGAGCGGACCCCAGGACTTTGACGACAGCCTCTTCAGACTCCTCAACCCCAGCGACGCCGTCCCAGAGGCGTGCTGTCACAGAGAGGGGGCGCTACAGAGCAGGGGGCCCGAGCGACAGGGAGCACCACGCGGCAGGGGACCGGGGCGGCAGGTGGAGACGACAGGTGCGCACGGAGAGGGCGGAGTCAGCGCTCTGGAGCTGTGTGTGAGCGGGGCCAATGCGTACCACACCAACTATAAGGTATGTGTGTGCGCAAGGAATGCAGCTGATGTTCTCAACATTAAGCTAACTAGAGGCACTGCTCAGTCTGTAGCTACTCATGTTTAATCTGAGCTTTGTTTACATAAAATCAGACCAGAAAGACCTGACTTAGCTGAAACTACAAAAGCTGAATAATTGATTGACAGGACATGTCTTCAGTCGAAAATATACATATGCAGAGTGATATTTGGTATTTTAAAGCTGCACTGTGTAACTTTTTTTCAGTTGGGGGTCCGTCACCTGCTTGTTTCTATGGATACATCATTGCTCTGCCTGGAATGTTCCACAGTATGACATTAAACAGCTCTACTTTACATTTATTCAATTACAGGTGGATTTATAGCTGAAAAATACCTACAAAAACAGGCACACCTCTCCACAGATCTGACCTGTAACTTGGTCTGGTTTGGTCTCCGTGAAGATAGAAAGGTTTAATGCCATACTGTGAGACATTCCAGACAAAACGATAACATGTCTACAGAGAAAAGCATTTGACAGACCCTCCACCTGAAAAGTTACACAGTATGTCTTTAAAGCTTAATGTAACAGGACTTTATGGTTCTTCTCCCGTTTCTTGTTTCCAGGGCTGTTACTCGTCACTCGCGGATTATTTTGAGACCTACATTTACTCTGCAGGAGCTCTGGCCATCATTGTGCTCACTATAGAGGTGTGTAATTACATTTTTTTCTCTCTTTTTCCATTCTCTTTCTCTCCCTCATTCTCTCTTTCTCTTTGGGGTGTTGGGAAGAAACTGCAGACCTTTTTATGTGTTATTTTTGTTTTTATCATCATATCATATACTTATTACGACATTACATTTACACTTGCAGTGATTAAACCTGAAATAAAATAACATTATCACTACAAACAAGAAAACCAAGTTCCCTCTGTGTTTTTAGCTGTTGCTGCACCAGAACAATGAATATAAGCACAGGGATTTGTAATTCGATTTATTGTGACGTCCCACGATGTTGTGAGACTTTTGACGATACGATAACACAATATTTTAGTTATTATTACCAGGTCCGTCGACAGAAATTTGGAGGCCCGGGACAAGGAGCCTCACATGGGCCAGAGGCAGAGGTTTACTCGCTCATTGATCCAAACGGGGTTGAGTTGAAACAAAAGAAAATCCAAACTAATCACTAAAGAAAAATAACAGTAAGAAAAAGGTAGCAAGGTAAAGGCCGCCACAAACTACGGGAGAATTTGCCCAATTTTGGCTGCGGAAACAGCGAAAATAATGAGAAGACTTCATTACTCGTCATTTCTAATAATGAGAAGACTTCATTACTCGTCATTTCTAATAATGAGAAGACTTCATTACTGACCTCTCGTAAAGCTGTACATTTAAACCGCAGCATCTGATCTACGGAAGATAATTTGTTCCTATAGATTTTGAATTTTAAATACCATTGAATTTCTCACTTTGATTTTTTTTTAACTCAAAACTATTTTTATTCTGAATTTTAGTCGCTGAAATTTGAAGTATACTTTTTCATTGTTTCAAATTCAAAATAAAAAATTCACCTTTTAAATTTTCAGCACAAATATCTTCAAGTCCTCAAATTCAACAGTCAATATTCAGAGTGTAAAATTCGCAGTGAAAATTTTCACAGCAAAGATCCAAGATGCCAAGGCAGAAGCAATCGATCCTGTGTGAGTGAGGAGGACAGAGGCTGTTTCCTAATGGTTCTCATCTGTGGGCGGGGTTTACACTTAACAAATAAAAGAGATGAGGTTTTGATGAGGCGAATTCTGACCAATCAGATCGCTTCACTGCACCATTTCCTGTTTGTTACTGAGTTCGATCAGTTCACTTTGGATTGATTGCTTCTGCCTTGGCATCTTGGATCTTTACTGCGAAATTTCTTCACTGCAGATTTTACACTCTGAATTTAGACTGATGAATTTGAGGGCTTGAAAGTATTTCTGCTGAATATTTAAAAGTTTTTTTAAACACTTTGAAAATGTACACTTAAAATTTCAGCGAGGGTGTTTTCACACTTGGTCCTTTCAGCCATTTAAACGAACTCAGACCAATGACTCAGCATTTTTTGTGCATATGTGAACGCTCCAACCGTACCCAGACCCTCTGAAACTAACCGTACTGAGACCTTCGGTTCACTAAAAAGTCATCAGTGCGGTTTGCCGTTTCAAAGCTCAAGTGGACCAGAAAGAACCCGGTCCTCTTTGTAATAAACTCAATCTGAACACAAAACAAACAGAGTTCTTTTTCTGTTGGTTCAGTTTTTGGTTCACTTAAAGGGGACGATATGTGAAAACACCCTAAAATTCAGAATAAAAATAATAATAATGTTTTTTCAGAATTAAAAAATTCAAAGTGATAAATTCAACGGTGTCCATTATCCATAGAAATTGTCCTTCACAAACACGACATCCAGTCCACAAACGGCGCTGGGGGGTCTGGCTCCTGGACCAGATGCACCGGTAAAGTCTCGGTCTTTGTCTTTCTTCCTCAGCTCTTTGCGATGGTGTTCTCCATGTGTCTGTTCAGAGGGATCCAGTGAGGCCCACACAGACAGGAGCAGACAGGAGCTGACAGGAGAATCAACCTTCAGAAATATGTGCCATTCACGCTGTGGTTTTGTCCTGTTTTTAAAGGTGCACTGCGTAACTTTTCCGATGGACTTCATGGAGATGCTATTGCAGCCTGGAATATTCCACAGTAAACCTATCCACAGATCTGACCCGTAACTGTTAGTGGTGCTTGTCTCTATGGAGATAGGTTTAATACCATACTGTGAAACATTTCAGGCAAACCAATAACATCTCCATGGAGACAAGCATTTGGTGCGTGCCCTCCGCCAGAAAAGTTACATACTGCACTTTAAACATTTTGTGTTTTTTTGTAAAGCAATTCATGTTTTTTAAAGGGCCTGTATCAAGCTATTTTCAGATTTATGTTCTAATGTTGTTTCCTCATCACAAACAGACCCTGCAGATTTAGGCTGAGTTCTTCTCTGCTACGGAAAACACTCTGTTCCACCTTGTGATGTCATGTGGTAATACAGGAAGTGCTCCACTGCCCGGGGACCCCATGATCTTGTTGCTAGTCTTGGTCAGGACCTCAGCTGGAGGATTTTTACCTATGGAACATGTTTTTTTTCTTCTTTTTTGGTGTTTGTTTTGTTTTGTTTTGTTTTTTTTAATATCCAGTCTGTTAACATGAAAACTTCTACATCTACCGCTACATGACATCACAAGGTGGAACAGAGCGTTTTGAGCTTTGGAGATGTAGACAGACTAATAATAATAATAAAGTGTTACTCAAACATGTGTGAATGAAACAAAACACAACTCCAGGTCAGTTTTTGAGGAGGAAACAACATTAGAACATGACTTAAAGCTCAATTTTGCGTAATCTTGGACCTTTAAATGTTTGAACAGAACTACTGTACAGTGCACTTATTATATTACTTATTATATTATTGGACAGTTATTATTACATGCATTGTATTGTTATATACATTATGTGTTTAAATGTCATATTTTTATTTTGTTGCACACAATTTTATTTAAATGTTGTAAAAATGTAAATAATGAAAATATCAGTGAAAGGTGCCATTATTATTATTGTGAAGATCTGCACTGTAAATGAAACAACCAATACTGTTTTTTTATATATATATTGTATTGTTAATATGTAATAATTATTGACTTTTCTGACAACTGTTTAACTCTCTACAGGTGCCATTAAGGGACAAAAACTGGTAACAAAATACACAAATAGATGGATAAAGATAAGCTTTTAAAATGTTCACATTTCAGAACACAATTTAAAGCTGCATTGTGTAACTTTTCTGGTGGAGGGTCTGTCAGATGCTTTTCTCTGTGAAGATGTTTTTGCTTTGTCTGGAATGTTTCACAGTATGGCATTAAACCTTTCTATCTCCGTGGAGACCAAACCAGACCAAGTTACAGGTCAGATCTGCGGAGAGGCGACCCCGCCCTACCGATGTAGGGATACAAGTGAAAAGTGGAGGCAGCAAGGAGGAGACTACTGGAGGATACCAAGCTAGAAGAGAGAACCAAACTTTCACCCGACCAAATCTGCCAACTGCTGGAAATTTGTTTAAGTACCACCTATTTCCAGTTCAGAGGAAACTTCTACAAGCAAATCCACGGCTGTGCAATGGGCTCACCGGTCTCCCCGATCATTGCAAACTTATACATGGAACAATTTGAACAGAGCCCTGGCCTCATATCCAGGACCTCCACCCACACACTGGTATCGTTATGTTGATGATAATTTCTCAAAAATCAAAATTCAAGATTTGGAACCTTTTACTGCACATATCAATTCTGTAGATCCGAACATCAAATTCACACGTGAAGATGCCAAGGACAACACATTGGCCTTCTTAGATTGTGCAGTAACGATAAGAGAAGACCGGCGACTCCAGGTAGAGGTCTTCAGGAAGCCCACACACACCGACCAATATTTGCTTTTTGATTCACACCACCCACTTCAGCACAAACTGGGAGTCATTCGGACATTACAACACAGGGCCCAAGTGGTTCCTACAAGCGCAGAGGGAAAGGAGAAAGAAGAACAACACGTGGAGAAAGCCCTCTCCGTTTGTGGATATCCTAAATGGGCTTTCAACAAAACGAAGAGAACAAAGAAACAGGACAACAGAGAACCAGAGCCCAGGAGAAGGGGTGTAACTATTCCTTACCTGGCTGGCGTTTCCGAAAAACTACAGAGGATCTTCAGACAACATGAAATCCCAGTCTATTTCAAACCCACAAACACTTTAAGACAAAAACATCCTAAGGACAAAACTCCGAGCCACAAACAAAGCAATGTGGTCTACTCCATTCAGTGTAGTGAAGACTGCAGTGAGCGCTACATTGGAGAAACAAAACAGCCACTTCACAAAAGGATGTATCAACACAGACGGGAAAACCAGGGTGGGCCGCAATCTGCCGTACATCTCCACCTAAAAGCCACAGGCCACTCCTTTGAGGACAGCGAGGTCCAGATCTTGGCCAGAGAAAAGAACTGGTTTGAGAGGGGAGTTAAAGAAGCTATTTTTGTCAAGAAAGAGAATCCTTCCTTGAACAGAAATGGGGGTCTCAGACATCATTTGTCTCCATCTATAACTCTATCCTCAAACCTAAATCAAAACAAACAGAGAAAACAATGGGACTAGCCAGGTCAGGTCCAGAGGTGTGAAAACACCATCATGGCCCTGAATGGATATGCTAACTACTCCCCCACTCCCACTCCATATTGAATAGACTCACCTGACTAACAGAAACTGTTAACAACTCCATATTGAATCACCTGACCAACTGAAACTGTAAATAAATATGTGTGTCTCAGAGTAATTTTCATTGTAATTAAGCTCCTCCCTTCAGGCAGATATAAAGCAGTGTCCACCAGCATCTGACCAGAACTGAAGAAGCAGCTTGGATGAGCTGCGAAACGTATTCAACCAAATAAACTCTGTCCAGTTGACAAATTAAATTTTCTCCTTTTTTGCCATGGATTCTACCTGGACGACTGAGGGATTTTACATACTTGTAATTGAATAAATGTAAAGTAGAGCTGTTTAATGTCACACTGTGGAACATTCCAGGCAGAGCAATGACATCTCCATAGAAACAAGCAGGTGAGGGACCTCCAACCAGAAAGTTTCATAGTGCAGCTTTACATGTTTTGTAAATATTGTGTCACAAAGCTCAGTATACACTCATATTTGTACATGATCCAATGAAGTTTTTATTTGGGATGCACCAAGCCAGTTTTTTTCAGTTTCGATACCGATACCGATACTATAGCTTTAAATCTCTGTCGATATTAACTGATATCAAAGCAGCATTTATTTCCTTTAATGATGCATTGTGTAACTTTTCTGGTGGAGGGTCTGTCAGATGCTTTTCTCCATGGAGATGTTATTGCTTTGTTTGGAATGTTTCACAGTATGGCATTAAACCTTTCTATCTTCAGGTCAGCTCTGTGGAGAGGCGACCCGCTCTTTTTGACAGACCCTCAACCGAAAAGTTACGCAGTGCACCTTTAAACTAAAATAAAATAAGACAAAACTGATCCAGACGTGTTATGAAACTGTTATTTATCTCAAGTTACTACAGAACAACTTTGTATAAATAAAAGTTCAAACATTCTGAGACTTTCTTGGCCGACTGTGACCACTAAATAGTCTTATTACATCACTGTATTTGTCCAACCAAGATATCGTCTGGATCGATATTTTGAAGCCGATATCCGATCCATCAGAATGTTCCGGTATCAGTGCCGATATCAGACCGGTGCATCCCTAGTTTTTATGTTTACAAGGGAATAAAAAGGGCCTGAAAACATGTTTTTAAGGCTTAAATCTTTCCAACAAGCCTAAAATGTCCATGCAGTTACTTTAAAGCTGTACTATGTAACTTTTCTGGTTGAAGGTCCACCACCCACTTCTCACAGATGTTATTGTTTTGCATAGAAATATCCTCAAAGTATTAAACTAAACATCCAAACAACAGGCCCAGGCAGAAATGTATTTAATATAAATTAATAGAAATAAGGTCCAATTCTGGGCCCCCAATCAGACCCTGGGGCCCGAGACAACTGACCCCTTTGTCCCCCCTTGTCGACTCCCCTGCCAAACAGTTACAGGTCAGATCTGTGCAGAGGCTAGTGGATGTTTTCAGTTGATTTTTTCAACAATAAAAACACCTATAATTGAATTGTAAAATGTATAAGGTTAAAGGCCATACAAAACAATACCAGAAAAGTTACATAGTGTACCTTTAACCAACAAATTATAATGGTGTTTGTGCTGTGCTACTGTTTCCTTAAATAAATCTGAAAATGTAAAAGTGTTATAGTTTTCCATTGGTCAGATACAGGGGGTGGAAAGAGGATGACGGACAGACTGAGTTTTCACTGAGCAGCTGTGTCCAGGAGCAAACGCATGAATATAAACAGTATAAACATGAATTTGTGAGGGACGCCCGGTTATCTTTGACATGGCTGGATTTTAAAAAGGCAAAGCAACTTTATTTGCATATCAATCAAGCTTCATTTCAGACTCCAGCGGGTTCATATCGAACATTTGAAAACAGACAGAAGACACACAAAACAATAATAATGGTTTAGTCCATATAAGCAGTTCCTCCAGTGCCTCCAGAGTTCAGAAGTGAACCTGGCCTTACTCTGCTCAGCCATTATTAAAACATTTATAATTTCATTTTGTGAATGCTCAAGACGCTTCATAAATTTGTAAACAGCATTCAATGTAGCGACATTATTCAGCACAAACAGCAGACTGGCACTTGTCCATCCAGGGACTTTCATCAGGATACGACGTGTAAATTTAAATTTAGTTTTACTGCAACTGCACCACAAGTGCAGGGCCTTACTTGACAAACTTACCTTATTATTCTCACAAAATTGTATTAAATGCTGAACAAACGAGATATACAGTATCTGCATTAAAATCACCCATTACATAAATACAAGTACAGTCACTTTCTTCAATAACAGAGCTGATAAAAACCAGTCTGGAAGTATTCTGCTTCATTTTCAGGACCGTTATATGGTATGTAAACATTTAAAATTATAAACACACTATTCTCAATAATAACTCCTATACACCAGTCAACACTTAGTCTGATCAGTGTAACAGGATCATATTTTTCTGTCATTCACAATTCCCAATCTTAGATCCATTGTGGACTCTCCTCCCTCATGAAAATCACTATGAACAGAATTAAGTTTGTCCAACTCCTGTATGGGCCTGAAGGTTTCTTGTAAACACAGAATGTCAGTGTTTTCAAACAGGTGAACAACAACGACACGTCGCGCTTTATCCGCTGCAGTTTGTCCCAGACGCAGAGTGTTAAATGACAGACCCTCACTGGAAATAGGCTGTTTTATTTATTGCGTAAAGGCCACGCCGTGCGCACCAGCAGCCCCGAACCACCAGCTTTGGTTTTACGCACTTCATAAAAACGCAGTACAAATGCCCCTTCTGGCCACAAATCTGGGTCATACATTTCTTTAACCTCATCACACCCCGCAGTAACTTTAAAAGAACTTTATCGACTTTGTACGGAGTCGATCTTTATCCTTTACACATGTAACTTTGCGGCCAAGCTTCTCTTGCAAGTGAAGTGACAGCGTGTCCGACTCTAGGACAGGTGTGAACTTTGTGCCAAAACACTCACCACTTTAGTCCGCACAGTCCGAATGTTGTTCCCAGATCCAGTTCCGACAGTTCCGCTTCTCATATCCCGCTGATTTTGTCGATTTGCCCGGGGCTTGGGTCTCTCCAGTAGACGGGGTCCTCCGCGTTTAGCCACGGTGCTCCAAGTTGTTGCTGTTGCCTCCACAATGTAATTTCCCCTCCTCAGCCGCACTTTCCACTGGAGGCAAAGATCCTTAGAGATTCCCTGTTTCATGGCAGATATGTCCACACTCAATCGCTCAGTTTTGGCGAGCAGACACGAGGCATCAAAACTGTTAAAGGATTCATTATTTGCGTCTTTTTGCTCCCCTCTGTGCTGAATATTGCGCTGTGTATTGCCCGGACAGAGTTCCAGTAGGGCTTTGACTAACATCACAAGTTCGTTTTGCGCCATTGTCTTGATTTTCACAACCAAAAAGTTTAGAAACTCATCCTCCACAATGATTTTGCCGTCAGTGGTGGTGTAAATCTCAGGTTTTTGAGACTCCAGACTCCCCTACCTGTCTGCCTCTCCTCCTTTGTCTGACGCGGTCCATGGAGGGATTATCCAGACAGTTTTGGTTGGAGGAGTGGGGGTTCTCACTTAACCTGTTAATTTAGAGCCTTTTATGGATGTGAACGCAACCCCCACACCCCTTCCATGTTTGCTTTGTTATTTAAATATAGATTCTGGATTATAGAACTTCATATGGAGCTATTGTTTTACTGTAGTCTCATTTTCATCTCTCTGTGGTTGCCAGTTGAACATTTTTAGTCAAATGGGGCAAAAATCTTTAATTTTGGGGGAGTTATGGAAAGGGCCACTAGAAGTATTTTAAAAAGTAAGTGAAAAATTATTTTTTTTTTTTTTTTTAACCCTCTTAGCCTATTTAAAATACATTTGAATACATTGAAATTGTATTGTATGTCAACATTTTATTGACATATACACTTTAATATAGTCTCTGATAATTTAAGAACGATGTAAGAAGATCAGACCCAGGAAGGCAGCAGGACCAGACGGCATCAGCTCCAGGCTCCTTAAGTCCTGTGCAGACGAACTGTGTGGAGTTATGGAGCATGTCTTCAACATGAGCCTTAAGCTGAGGGTGGTACCACAACTCTGGAAGACCTCCTGCGTGGTACCAGTGCCTAAGACACCGCACGCTAAAGATCCCAGCAGCTTCAGGCCGGTGGCTCTAACATCGCACCTGATGAAGACACTGGAGAGACTGGTCCTTGGCCACCTCCGCTCCACCGTGAGCTCAGCGATGGACCCGCTGCAGTTTGCGTACCGGCCTGGCATCGGAGTGGAGGACGCCGTCATCTACCTGCTGCACCGCTCACTGTCTCACCTGGAGAACCCCGGCAGCACTGTGAGGATTTTCTTCTTTGACTTCTCCAGTGCTTTCAACACCATCCAGCCACTGCTCCTGAGGGACAAACTGGAGACTGCCGGTGTGGACTGTGACCTGGCAGACTGGATCCTGGACTACCTCACAAACCGGCCCCAGTTTGTGAGAGCCAAGAACTGCGTGTCTGACCTACTGACCTGCAGTGTGGGGGTGCCCCAGGGCACTGTCCTCGCGCCCTTTCTTTTCACCCTTTACACTGCAGACTTCAGACACAACACGGACAGCTGCGTCCTGCAGAAGTTCTCTGATGACTCTGCCATCATTGGCTTCATTAAGGATGATGACGATGTGGAGTACAGAGGACTAGCGCAGGACTTTGTGGACTGGTGTCAGCAGAACCACCTCATCATCAATGCAGGGAAGACCAAGGAGATGGTGGTGGACTTCCGCAGACGCCACTCTACTGTCACCTCAGTGAACATCCAGGGAAGAGACATTGAGAGAGTGGACTCTTACAAGTACCTGGGTGTTCATCTGAACAACAAACTGGACTGGACTCATAACACAGATGCACTGTACAGGAAGGGCCAGAGTCGGCTCTATCTCCTGAGGAGACTCAGGTCTTTTGGAGTGAGGGGGCCACTCCTGAAGACCTTCTATGACTCTGTGGTGGCATCAGCCATCCTGTACGGTGTGGTCTGCTAGAGCAGCAGCATCACAGAGAGGGAGAGGAAGAAGCTGGACAAGGTCATCAAGAAGTCCAGCTCCGTCCTGGGCTGTCCTCTGGACTCAGTGCAGCAGGTGGGGGACAAGAGGGTCCTGGCTAAGGTCATCTCTATGCTGGACCATGAGTGTCACCCCCTGCAGGACGCCCTGTCTGCTCTGGAGAGCAGCTTCAGTGATAGACTGATTCACCCTCGCTGTGTGAAGGAGAGGTTTCGCAGGTCTTTCCTTCCTGCTGCTGTTAGACTGTACAATGAACACTGTTAACACTGAACATGTGTCATTCAACTATATCTATGTGCAATACTGAAGACCTCTGGTACAATTCACTCATGTCACTTTACTGATATTTATCCTGTCTGTACATAAACATAGTCATATTACTGTAAATAACATAATTCACTGAAGTCACTTTACTGAGATTTACTCTGTTCATATGCTGCACTGTTACTTTTATTGTACATAATAGTTTTTTTTGGTATTTTATATTTTGTATTTTTATATTTTTGTTCCACCGGAACAAAATTAGACTCTATCTTTAAGTCTATTTCTAAATTATTATTTTTTTAGCCATTATCTATTATCTTTGGCAAAAAAAGGAGAAAATTTAATTTGTCAACTGGACATAGTTTATTTGGTTGAATATGTTTCTCAGCTCATCCAAGCTGCTTCCTCAGTTCTGGTCAGATGCTGGTGGACACTGCCTTATATCTGCTTGAAGGGAGGAGCTTAATTACAATGAAAATTACTCTGAGACACACATATTTAAATACAGTTTCAGTTGGTCAGGTGATACAATATGGAGTTGTTAACAGTTTCTGTTAGTCATGTGAGTCTATTCAATATGGAGTGGGAGTGGGGGAGTAGTTGGCATATCCATTCAGGGCCATGATGGTGTTTTCACACCTCTGGACCTGACCTGGCTAGTCCCATTGTTTTCCCAGTTTGTTTTGATTTAAACCCACAAACACTTTAAGACAAAAACTGGTCCATCCTAAGGACAAAACTCCGAGCCACAAACAAAGCAATGTGGTCTACTCCATTCAGTGTAGTGAAGACTGCAGTGAGCGCTACATTGGAGAAACAAAACAGCCACTTCACAAAAGGATGTATCAACACAGACGGGAAAACCAGGGTGGGCCGCAATCTGCCGTACATCTCCACCTAAAAGCCACAGGCCACTCCTTTGAGGACAGCGAGGTCCAGATCTTGGCCAGAGAAAAGAACTGGTTTGAGAGGGGAGTTAAAGAAGCTATTTTTGTCAAGAAAGAGAATCCTTCCTTGAACAGAAATGGGGGTCTCAGACATCATTTGTCTCCCATCTATAACTCTATCCTCAAACCTAAATCAAAACAAACAGAGAAAACAATGGGACTAGCCAGGTCAGGTCCAGAGGTGTGAAAACACCCATCATGGCCCTGAATGGATATGCTAACTACTCCCCCACTCCCACTCCATATTGAATAGACTCACATGACTAACAGAAACTGTTAACAACTCCATATTGAATCACCTGACCAACTGAAACTGTAAATAAATATGTGTGTCTCAGAGTAATTTTCATTGTAATTAGCTCCTCCCTTCAGGCAGATATAAAGCAGTGTCCACCAGCATCTGACCAGAACTGAGGAAGCAGCTTGGATGAGCTGCGAAACGTATTCAACCAAATAAACTATGTCCAGTTGACAAATTAAATTTTCTCCTTTTTTTGCCATGGATTCTACCTGGACGACTGAGGGATTTTACATATATCTATTATCTTGTTTTATTGCATGTTCCATTTTCCTGCTGTTCTTGAACTGTGCGTTGCAACACTGGAATTTCCCCACTGTGGGACTAATAAAGGCATATCTTATCTTATCTTATCTTAGAACAATTCTTGCCACTAGGGGATGCTGCAGCACCCCCACTTCACACGGCCCTGGTTACGGGGGCATTGGTCATTCAACACGGGATAAGTCCCCTCTCAAGCTGTGACGACTCTGGTTTCCATAGAGTCTAAAGTAGCTTCAGTTGAAATGAAAGAGAAGCTACAGACTGAAGCTGCTTCTGTTGGTTTTATACTTGAACCATCATGGAAACATCTACATTTAAAAACATGAGTTCTGTGGTGTTCCTGGCTCTGATTTGGTCCCGTCTGACAGTAGAAGGTGAGTGAACAGACAATTTTTACTTTTCAGATGACACACAACATTCAACAGATCAAAATATTTAATACAGATGGTTCAGCTAAAATTAATATTATTACAATGCAGATTTGTGTTGTAATACAGTGAGTTCTTGGGTCTAGCTGAAAATAAATTCATCTGGGAGCACGACCATCACACTGAAAACCACCTGTAAAAGTGAAACTTACTAAACATTACATCATTTTCAGCAAAAAGAGAAATTTTTAAACATAACATGGTGATCTAAATATGTTATGTGTTAACTATTTATTTATTTATTTATTTATTTATTTATTTATTTATTTATTTATTTATTTATTTATTTTTAATTTATTTATTTTTAATGAGTCATGGGACAATTTAAGCTGCTGTAAGCCAATATTTAGTCACTAGAACTTCCCTCACTGTATTTTATTAATCAAGTATGCACAAGTGGGACTAGCACCTAAACCCCTGGCTGTAGTCTGGGTAGTCATAAGTGATGTCATATAGTACATGAAATCACAGTGATTAGGCATTTTGACCAAGAGGTTGCAACTTTTACCTAGTTTGTGCTAAAAAAATGACAAAAAAGACTAAAAACAGTAGATAATGCTATTAACAGAGCGCATAAACAGTTCAATAGTGAAATAAAAAGTAGATTTCGAGTTCAGTTCCACTTTGATGGTATGGTGGTTACATGGTATAATGTTGTCAAGTCCGATCAGGTCCATTAGATCTTCTCACAAGGTTGTACTTTCTTTTCTTTTTTTAGTTTCTCAGATCTGCGTTTATTTCAGACAGTTTCAGCTTCACTCTGCTTTCTCACAGGGCTGATTTAATGAATTCTTGTGCTGCTGACCCCTCACTTGGAAACGACAGCCGCTGCGTAGAGTAGCCAAAATTGTACTTAAAGGTGCACGATGTAACTTTTTGGTTGGGGGTCCATCACCTGCTTGTTTCTATGGATATGTCATTGCTCGAAACTATACATTTATTGAATTATTATATTACAGGTGGTTTTATAGCTCAAAAAAGTGCATTCTGACTATGTGTGAACTCCCCCTGCAGGTGTAGTCTTGTTAGTGCAGTTTAGTGCATTGTGGTGTCATTAATATAAAAATCTGGGAGCTCTTTAGTCCAACAAGAAGTTTTTAGCCAAATACAGTAATTTTCCCCCCTCTCTCCTTCAGGCAGTGATGTACGATTCGCCTCCCCTGGTCAGTCCATCTCTTTTCCCTGTTCGTACTCGTATGAAGACCACACGGACCTCCCCGAGCTCTCGGTGCAGTGGAAGAGCCCCCAGAACCAGCTCCTGTGTCACTTCGTCAAACACAAGAGCTTCCTGAACTGCTCCAGCGGGTACCAGCTCCTCTACAGCCCCGGGCGCATCACTCTGAACGTAGAGCGGGTACAGGAGCAGGACTACGGGACCCACCTGTGCACCGTCAGCAAGAGGCACGGGTTCACGGACACGCCGGTGGAGCTCAGCAGGCAGACGCAAACAGGTGAGACGCTAAACCATAGATGTTTATTTTGTCTTGTTATGTACTTCAACTTCTTGGGTTCTTTTTTAAAGACAATACAGTAACGTGTATTTACTTTGTTTCGGCTGCTGCTGCAAACCAAAGATAAAATCACACAAAAACAAAAATGCAACGCCATCTACGAAATCCAATGCAAATCGTGCAATAAATCGTACAGAGGGGACTGGTGTTAAAGGTTGTATGGAGGATTTTTTTGTTTCAAATTGTCAGTGAAAGTTCAAAATAGCATTATAGAGACGCAGCAGCCTTGTAATTATGATGACCGAAAAAAAAGAATGAAAATCCATCACCTGTGGACGTGGACGTGGTGGGGCCGGATAAACATTAACCAATAGATAACGACGCTACCTCATTATCTATTGGCTGTTTGGTCGTCAATCAAACTCCCTACGTTTCTATAGTAACTGACTCCCCCGCGCGCTGGGATTACGTGGTTTACGTTGGCCTCTCACACATTCCACAGATACAAGACGCCGTTTACTCGACCAACGCAGCGGTTCTTAGCGGCTTTTTCCAACTGTAGCTTCCTCACAGTTTGCACAAAGTTTGTTGCGATGGCAGACGAGAATCCACGACCAGTTAGCCGCAAAAGAAAGTCCGTTTATGAGGTCGCTGAAAGAAGAAGAGAAGGGGATTTTTTTTTCTTTTAAAGCTCGGCAGTAGAGCGTTTGTCAACTGATCCGAAGGTTGGCGGTTCGAATCCCGCTCTCAACGTAAACATCATTGGATGAGCGTTCAGATCCACTGACTCACAGGTTGGCGGCGCAATTTCAGCTCCCACAGATGAATCTTGTTGCCCCTAGTGTCTGCGTACTCTGGTGTGTGAGTGTGTGTGTGTGTGTGTGTGTGTGAATGTGTTAGTGGTTCCTTGTTGTAAAGCTTTGAGTGCCTTGATGGTGGAAAAGCGCTATATAAAAATGTGACCATTTACCATTTATGTGTATGTTTACACCCATTTACTCACCTGACCCCTCCCCCCTCCTCTCACCTGGCCTTTGTTCAGACTCACCTGTGCTCTCTGGTCTTCTTCTGTCAGGTCCCACACTATCAGACAGCAGTAATGTAGATAACATCTAGTGGTGAGATGTGAGAATACAACATGGCCAGGTCAGCCAGTCTAATTACAGAATGTGGCTTTAATATGGACACCGCAATTACACTGGTGTTATAGCAAAAAAAATAAATGAATAAAATTAAAATAATAATAGATTTTATTTATTATTATATAGCGCTTTTCTAAACACTCAAAGGTGCTGCAATGCAAATTTTCAGCATCTGTCCACGAGAGGCTTCTAGAAAATGTAAAACGAGCTAAAGCTGCGTAAGATTAATAACATTATAATATACAGCATTATCATGTGAACAGCTCAGATCTGATTTCAGACACATTTCTTGGTTTGTTTTTGCTGTTGTGAAGCTTCGATCAGATCACATTAAAACTGTACCTGCCTTTTCTCTACTGTTTTCATTTGGACCTGTTCAGATTGATAAATGTTTGGTACTTTTCTACTGGAGTCGGTTTTCATGTGGGAGTAAAAGTATGAAAACTACTCAGAGAACAAGCTGACTCCACAAACACGTACCAGAGATGGCTGGAGGTGTTATGACTGAAGACTCGATGAATGTGTGAATGTGAATATAGATTTAAACGTGCACTATGTAACTTTTTGGTTGGGGCTCCGTCACCTTCTTGTTTCTATGGAGATGTCATTTCTCTGCTTGGAAAGTTCCACAGCTGGACTTTAAACAGCTCTACTTTACGTTTATTCAATTACAGGTGGTTTTATAGCTGAAAAATACCTAGAAAAACAGACATTTTGACTGTGAACGGGGTCGCCTCTCCACAGATCTGACCTGTAACTTGGTCTGGTTTGGTCTCCATGAAGATAGAAAGGTTTAAAAGTTACACAGTGCAATCCATTTTTGTTTTTGCAGAGTCTGTTAGCCCGGTCCCAGGACGAGGAATGACTGAAACAGGTAATTTTAAACTTTAACACTGATTTATGGTGTTGGATTAATTTGATATTTTCTGTTGTTAATCCTGATTTCTACAGCTCCATGTTGGACTCTCCTTCTCTCTGCTTTCTGGTTGGCGCATTAGACTCACAATCAGCCCTTGGTTTGGAAATAAGAAATGTTTTTTACTTTCTACAGGAGGAAGTTGTGTTTTATTTAAAGGGCCTGTATTAAACTATTTTCTGATCTGTTCTAATGTCGTTTCCTCATCACAAACAGACCTGGAGTTGTGTTTTTTTTCATTCACACACGTTTAATGCACAAACCCTGCATGTTTAGGCGGAGTTCTTCTCTCAAACAATCAAAAAACACTCTGTTCCACCTTGTGATGTCATGTGGTAATACAGGAAGTGCTCCACTGTGATTTTAAACTCCACACGTTATCACCAAGGATGTCCTGATTTGACAGTCGGAGACATAACCCGGCTCCTGCATTTTGTATTCTAATATTTCAAATCCAAAGGAAGGATATTATCATCTTACCAGCCGTCATGATAAATAAATACTTAAAGTTATAATATCGGAATCAGTATCGGAACTGAAAAAGCTGGACCGGTGCACGGTGGAGCAGAGCGTTTTGAGCTTTGGAGACAGACTAATAAAACAAAACACAACTCCAGTTCTGTTTTTAATGAGGAAACAACATTATAACATGACTTAAAGCTACAAGAGTCAGTTTTGTGTAATTCAGGACCTTTAAAACTTTGAAAATGTGAAAGTTTTATCAGACAAATTGAAGGGTTTTTTGTTTTCTTTGCGTTTTATCGTCTGAAGTTGTTCCCGGACTTGTGTTTGGTTTAATTTACCCTAGTTTCAGTCACTTTTTTAATCCTGCTGCTGTCTCTGTGAAACTAAAGCTGCTCTGCTGTGACTACCTCCACGGTTTTGTTGTGAAAATTCATCTAATAAAAGTTTTAAGAATTTAAAATTAGTTTTTATTTATTTTTATTTTAAAGAGCCCATATTTCATCATTTTCTGATCTATGTTCTAATGCTGTTTCCTCATCACAAACAGACCTGGAGTTGTGTTTTGTTTCATTCACCTTGAGTTATTCCCTCAGATGGAAAACACTCTGTTCCACCTCGTGATGTCATCTGATAATACATGAAGTGCTCCACTGTGTTTTTAAACTCCACACACGTTCACTAGAATCATTTGTATGATTTCAGCTCTGGAAATTCTAATCTCTACCAAATAAAGGGTAAAAGGAGCTGTTCACTTGAAAACTACCGCTTCATGACATCACAAGGTGGAACAGAGCGTTTTGAGCTTTGGAGATGTAGACAGACTAATAATAAAGAATTACTCAAACATGTGAATGAAACAAAACACAACTCCAGGTCTGTTTTTGAGGAGGAAACAACATTATAACATGACTTAAAGCTTCAAGAGTCACTTCTGTGCAATATAAGACCTAACTGCATTCTAGTGCCCTCTGTTGGCCATTTGACGTACTTAAGAATGTACTGAACAGAAAAGTTTGGATAATATTTATATTTATAATATGTTTAGAGTAACATGTTTTTATATTGTTAAATAAAGACCAAGACTAGTTTACTATTATATATTGTATTTTTTAATCTACTTGCAATAAAAATAAACAGTTTTGTGGTTTTCACTTTGACCAAATGTTTGCAAAATTTGACAGAAATATACTAAAGAAACATAGTCATAAGTTAATTTGTCATTGCTATGTGTAATTTGTCATTGCTCTGTCTGGAATGTTCCACAGTATGACTTTAAACAGCTCTACTTTACATTTATTCAATTACAGGTGGTTTTGTAGCTCAAAAATACCTAGAAAAACAGACATTCTGACTGTGAGCGGGGTCGCCTCTCCACAGATCTGACCTGTAACTTGGTCTGGTTTGGTCTCCATGAAGATAGAAAGGTTTAATGCCATACTGTGGAACATTCCAGACAAAGCAATAACATCTCCATGGAGAAAAGCGTCTGACGGATACCAGATATCAGGTATGATTTAGTTTGTTTTATTTTTGTGTCTCTCCTTTGAAAACACCAGATTTTTTTTTAAACATTATTTCATGTTTTGTCCTTCGAATTAGATTTAATTCAAATTATAAATCAGGTGTTACGACCCGACAGTTACTCTTTAAAGGTGCACTACGTAACTTTTCAGGCTGGAGATCCGCTACCATGGAGATACATAGATAGACTTTTTATTCTTTTTCACACACACTGTCACACATACGAACAGTAAAGACAAATGGACACAGGACAGGAACACACACACACACACACACACACACGCGCGCGCGCACACACACACACACACACACACACACACACACACACACACACACACACACACACAGATGCCCTTTACCTGTAATGTTCCACACTATGGCATTAAACTTTTATAAAGATGCATTTATTCAATTATGGGTGTTTTTCTAGCTCAAAAATACCTTTAAAAACCTGCATTCTGACTGTGAGTGGGGCCGCCTCTTCACAGATCTTACCTGTAAATTGCCCTGGTGACGTTTCCTGCTTGTTTCTATGGAGACTGAAAAGTTTAATGCCATACTTTGGATATAAATTGGAGGTAAAGCAATAAGATCTCCATAGAGACAAACAGAGAAGTTACACAGTGCACCTTTAAGTTACTTGAGTTTTCCCAAGTACTTTTCTTACCACTACTTTGTACTTCTACTTGAGTAATATTATTTTGAAGTACCTTGAGTACATTTTTAGCTACTCTCCACCTCTGCACGTGAAAGTGAGATGCAGATAGAACACAAAAGGAAACAGTAATGTTAGAATGACAAAGTCGTTTCTGTACAAACCAAGGTCGTGTTCTGATCTCGGAAGAGGTTTTCCAGGAACACAGGCTGATGGCTTCAGAGAAAAGCCCAGGAGACAGCAGCTTCCTGTGGGCAGCGTGTCCCGGCTCTGCCCCCTCCTCCCATGGAAGTACTGGACAAACAACTTTATCACACAAGATTTTTTATTTTTGACAAGAGAGAGAGACAGAAAGAGGGAGAGAAAGAGAGGGAGGGAGAGAAACAGAAAGAGAGAGAGACGGAAAGAGGGAGAGAAAGAGAGGGAGGGAGAGAAACAGAAAGAGAGAGAGACAGAAGACAGAAAGAGAGAGACGGAGACATTGACAGACAGAGAGAGAGTGAGAGAGGAAAGGAGGCAGGGAGACAGAGAGAGAGAGAAAGGAAGAGGGAGAGAGAGAGACAGAGCAGAGAGAGACACAGAAAGAGCGAGACAAAGGGCAGAGAGAGAGAAAAAATATAAGGACAGGGAGCAGAGAGAGAGATAGCAATAGAGAGAAAGAGAGAGAGAGAAAAAGAGAAAGACAGAGATCAATAGAGAGACAGAGTAGGGAGAGACACAGAAAGCGAGACAGAGAAGAGAGAAAGACAGACAGAGAGAGAGAGCAATACAGGAAGAAAGAGACAGAGCAGAGAGAGACAAAGAAAGAGAAAGACAGAGAGCAGAGAGAGATAGCAATAGAGAGAGAGAGCCTGGAATGTTCCGCAGTGGCATTTACATGTCTGTCTCTCTTGCTCATATTCAATTGTGGATTTTTATTGCTTGACATTTGGTGTTAGTGGATTCTCCGTCTGCAGATCTGACCTGTAACTTGGTTTGATGACGTCACGTTTTTGTGATAGAATTTATTGTTGTGTCCTTAGGCAAGACACTTCACCCACATTGCCTAGTATGACAGTGGTGTGCGCGTGAGTGTTGGTGGTGGTCGGAGGGGCTGATGGCGCAGATTGGCAGCCTCTCTTTCATCAGTCTGGCCCAGGGCAGCTGTGGCTACAATAGAATCTTGAGCGTGGAGTGAAAGAAGAACGCAACAAATTATAAAGCGACTTTGAGCGTCCGGAAAAGCGCCGCCATATATATATTCAATTCTTTTTATTGATTTTTTAAAAATGTTTAAACATACATAAACATTACACAAAAACAACAGCACAGCAGGCAATTAAAAAAAAAAAAAGAAGAAGAAGAAGTAAAATGCATTAAAAATACATAAATTAATTAGTTAATTAATTACATAAAACATAAAAAATATATTAAATTTAATTAAAAATACATTAAATTATGTATATATTAAATTAATATAATTATATATATATATATAAATATATATAAATATAAATATATATATATAAATATATATATATAAATATATATATAAATATATATAATCAAGGCAAAATCAAGGAGGCGCGGAGAGAAGTGAGCCAATTGTCAGAGGCCAAGAAAGGTGCAATGAAAAAACAAGTATATATATATATGTATATATGTATATGTATATATATATATATATATATATATATATATATATATATATATATATATATATATATATATATATATATATATATATATATAAATATATATATAAATATAAATATAAATTTAAGGGGGCTTTCGAATGTGGAGTAAGTGAGCTATTTACTGGTTCGGATTCAAAATAGATTAGGAATGGCTGCCAGGTTTTATGATAGTTTTGGATTGATCATTTAAGTATGTCTCAAGTGTTCAGGCTTTAAATGGGACGTGACTTTTTCCACCCAACGCTTAAAAGACTGTAGGGCCGGAAAAGCGCCATATAACACTAATAAAGCATTATATATTATTGTTATTTGCAATTTTTTAGTTCAACACACGATGGCGCTGTGGCTGCATTATTGCACTAGACTAGACTTCATTCCATTTATTTATTTATTTATTTATTTATTTATTTATTTATTTAAGCAAGAGTTTTAATCACACATTTAACTTTTACCCGAGGCGTGTTTCCCAAATAGGTTTTTTTTTTTTTTTTTTTTACTCTTACTTGAGTAATTTCTTGAACTACTTTGTACTTCAGCTGGAGTAATATTATTTTGAAGTAACGTTACTCTTACTCTACCTGAGCAGTGTTTTTGTGCATCTACTATTAATAAAAAACGACATAATATACAAAACTTAAAATCTTTATTATCTGAGAAAACAAATAAGATTATAAGCCTGTTAATTAAACGTGCATTGTTGGTCCCTTGTGTTAATGAGCAAGGCACCGTGAGAAGTGATTTTTCGTATTCTTGTGTGTTGAGAGTTGAACCCTATAGTTTAGCCATAACTTCCTCTTATCTCGCGTGTTTTACCTGTCTGTTGTACTTCCTGCGAGCGGCACTGGAAACAAAAGGCCAGTCAAAACACGTAGGACAGCGCGCTATCCAAACTTTACGCATGGGTGGATTTTACGCACGATCCTCGCTGTGCGCCTTTGTGCCATGGGCGCGTCTGTCTGTAAGTCGTTAACAGTGAGAACATTAGATGGGCCCCACAGCGGATCACACCGTACCACACCGGACCACACCGGACCACACTGTACCACACTGTACCACACTGTACACAGGCCGCACACAGGCCGTACACAAAGGGAAATAAACGAGTGCGTCAGGACGTACGGGAGGTTTCCTGAGGACGCCCTGGACCGCTGCCAACAGTCTGACTGGAAGAAACGAGGACGTGGATTGTACAGAGAAAAAGGAGAAGGGGAGAGGATGGAGGGAGAGAAGGACAAAAGAACGAAGGTGAAAGGATAGAGAGAGAGGAAGAGAGAGAGTGGAAGTGTGAGTAAGAGGGGGAGAGAAAGAGAAACTGTGCGTAAGAGCGAAGAGAGAGATAATAGATTTAAGCTGTATGGAAAAGAGGAGGGAGAGTGAGGAGAAAAGAAGAGAGAGAGAGAGAGAGAGATGGAGGGAGGATGAAGAGAAGGAAAAGAGAGAGGAAGAGAGAGAGTGGAAGTGTGAGTAAGAGGGGGAGAGAAAGAGAAACTGCGTAAGAGCGGAGAGCGAGAGAGAGAACAGATTTAAGCTGTATGGAAAAGAGGAGGGGGAGAGTGAGGAGAAAAGAAGAGAGGGAAAGGGGAGGAGGGAGATGGAGGGAGGATGAAGAGAAGGAAAAGAGAGGAAGAGAGTAAGAGGGGGAGAGAAAGAGAAATTGTGCATAAGAGCAGAGAGAGAGAGAGAATAGATTTAAGCAGTATGGAAAAGAGGAGGGAGAGTGAGGAGAAAAGAAGAGAGGGAGAGGGGAGGAGGGAGATGGAGGGAGGATGAAGAGAAGGAAAAGAGAGGAAGAGAGTAAGAGGGGGAGAGAAAGAGAAATTGTGCATAAGAGCAGAGAGAGAGAGAGAGAATAGATTTAAGCAGTATGGAAAAGAGGAGAGAAAGTGAGGAGAGAGATGGAGGAAGGATGAGGAGAAGGAAAAAGAAACGAGTGGAAAGGGGGAGAGAGGGAGAGTGGTGTGTAAGAGAGAGTGGAGAGAAGAGAGAGAGAAGCGGGGAGAGAGAAAGAAGGAGATAAGACACAGGGGGAGAAAAGCACAAAGAAAGGGGGAGGGAGACAGAGAGAGCAAAAGGGTTGACAGAAGAAAAAAAATGAAAAGAGAACAGACTGGACCCATATGAGGAAAGAAGGGTAAGGGAGAGAGAGACTGGAGCTGTCTGTAAGAGAGAGAGGAGAGAAGAAGAGAGGGGAAGAGAGAGGAGGGGAAAGAGAGAGATTGGAACTGTATGTAAGAGAGGAGGGGAAGGGAGGAGAGAGGGAAGATGGAGACAGAAGGAGAGAGACGGATGTGGTGTAGAAGGTAGAGAAGAAGGGGAAGTAGGGGGAGAGAGAGTGGAGGGGTGTGTAAGAGGGAGAGAGAGAGAGAGGAGGGGAGAGACGGAAAGAGAGAACGAGCTGTAGTAGAGGAGGAGAGAGACGGCAGAGGTGTGTGTAAAATGAGAGGAGATGGAGAGGGGAATAGAGAAAAGGAAGGGGGGATAGAGGAAGAAGAAGAAGGAGAAGGAGAAAGGAAAAAGGGGAAGAGGAAGAGAGAGAGAAGGAAAGAAGAAGTGATAAGAGGGAACATACACAGGGAGGGAGAGAGAAAGACAGAGATGAGACAGAGAAGAGGAAGAAGCAAGAAAGAGTGATGTATAGAGAGCGAAAGGGTTGAGAGAAGAAAATGAGAGAAGGATGAGATTCTAGTATTAAAAGGAGTGTTGAAAACGTGTAGTCCTCACAGTGTAGGTTCTGTTCACATGACAATTATAGAAACCCTATAAAAAGAGAAGAGGAGAAAGAGAGAGGAGAGGAGGAGAGACAGAGCGGAGGAACGAGAAGGAAGCTATAGACAGAGGGAGAGAGAGGGATGTAGTGCAGAAGGTAGAGAAGGAGAGAGAGGTGAAAGAAAGGGAAGAGGGAGAGTGGAGGGGTTTGTAAGAGAGGAGAGAGAGGAGGGGAGCGATGGAAAGAGAAAAGAGAGAGCTGTAGGAGGTAGAGAAAGGGGAAAGACAGAGCGAGAGAGAGAAAGAGAGAGAGGGTAAAATGATAGGAGATATAGAGGAGAAAAGAGAAAAGAAAGAGAAAAATAGAAGGAGAGAGAGAGCTGTGTAAGCCTCCTGCTGATGTGGGAGACAGAGAAGGAGAAAAGGAGAAGGGGAAAAGGGGAAGAGGAAGAGAGAGAGTGGAGGGATGAAATGAAGAGAGAGAGAGGGAAGGGAGGAGGGGAAAAAGAAAGAGAGAGAGAGATGGATGAGAGAAGCAGGGAGGGTAGTGAGAGAGACAGATGAGACTTTATATTAAAAGAGCTGGAAAATGTGTAGACCTTCTGTTCACATGATAATTATAGAATCCCTATAAGAAAAAAATGAATCTATGTTCTCCAGATGTTGTGGTGGAGCTGTGGAGGAGATGTGGTGCAGATGTGGTACAGATGTGGTGCAGATGTGGTGGAGATGTGGTGCAGATGTGGAGGAGATGTGGAGGAGATGTGGTGGAGATGTGGAGGAGATGTGGTGGAGATGTGGTGCAGATGTGGAGGAGATGTGGTACAGATGTGGTGCAGATGTGGTGGAGATGTGGTGCAGATGTGGAGGAGATGTGGTGCAGATGTGGTGCAGATGTGGTGGAGCTGTGGTGCAGATGTGGTGCAGATGTGGTGGAGCTGTGGTGCAGATGTGGAGGAGATGTGGTGCAGATGTGGTGGAGATGTGGTGGAGATGTGGTGGAGCTGTGGTGCAGATGTGGAGGAGATGTGGTGCAGATGTGGAGGAGATGTGGTGCAGATGTGGTGCAGATGTGGTGGAGCTGTGGTGCAGATGTGGTGCAGATGTGGTGGAGCTGTGGTGCAGATGTGGAGGAGATGTGGTGCAGATGTGCAGATGTGGTGGAGATGTGGTGGAGATGTGGTGGAGCTGTGGTGCAGATGTGGTGGAGATGTGGTGCAGATGTGGAGGAGATGTGGTGCAGATGTGGTGCAGATGTGGTGGAGCTGTGGTGCAGATGTGGAGGAGATGTGGTGCAGATGTGGTGGAGATGTGGTGGAGATGTGGTGGAGATGGAGCTCTGGGGTTGCATCAGGTCACCATTTTGAATTACGGCACTTTACACCGAGGCCGGAGCACATCAGCGGTCTTTATATAGACCAGAGCCGCGGTCCAGTGGAGCTGAACCCAACGTCGCTCCTCGAGGAAATGCGGCTCCGGCGTTTCAGATAAAAATAATCTTTATGGTAATTTTGGATTTTGTATTTCGGCTGCATTTCGTTCAAAACTGCCTCAGCTTTTTGTGACTTAGACTTAGACAAATTTATTGATCCACAGGGGAAATTATTTGAACACATCACAATATCATAACAAAGAGACAAAATATAAATATGCAAATATAAAAAAAGATAAATAAGTAGCAAAAATAACACGAGACTGGTGTTAAATAAGACATAATTATATAAATATGGACAAGTAGAGAGAGAGGGAGGTAGTGTAGAAGGTAGAGAAGAAGAAGAAAGAAAGGGAGAGAGAGATGGAAAGAGAAAAAGTACACTGGAGGAGGTAGAGAAAAGAGAGAGAGAGAGAGGGAAGGGGAAAAAGAGGAAGAGGAAGAGAGACAGAGAGAGAGAGACAGAGAGAGAGAGAGAAGGAGAAGGGGAAAAGGGGAAGAGGAAGAGAGACAGAGAGAGTACAGGGGAGAAGGAGAAGGGGAAAAGGAGGAAGAGGAAGAGAGACAGACAGAGAGAGAGAGAGAGAGAGACAGATTGAAGGCGAAGGGAAAAAAGGGGAAGAGGAAGAGAGACAGAGAGAGAGAAGGAGAAGGGAAAAAAGGGGAAGAGAAAGAGAGACACAGAGAGAGTATAGGGGAGAGAGGGAGGGAGAGAGAAAGAGAGAGATGAGACAGAGGAGGGGATGATACATGAAAAGGTGATGTACAAAGAGAGAAAGAGAAAGAGATGGGATGAGAGAAGAAAGAAAAATGAGAGAGAGAAGTAGGGGGGGCAGTAGTTCACACATCACATTATATTAACAAAGAGACAAAATATAAATTTACAATTACAATAAACTCTAAAAAAAGTAGCAAAAATAGTGTTTAATAAATCATAATTATATAAATGTATAAATGTCCAAGTAAAAATAAAATAAAATATAGAAATAAAGTAATAGATTTGAGATTGGTCATTACTGTATTTATACACAGTAGTTTTGTTGGTTGCCTGGAATGTTCCACAGTATGACATTAAACACATCCATCTGGCATTTATATATTATAGGTGTTTCTATTGCTTAAAAATACAATCATTATCTCTGTGAATAGGCTTGCCTCTCCACAGATATGACCTGTAATGTAGACTATAGTTGTCTCCCTTGAGATAGATAGACTATACTGTGGAACATTCTAGACAAAGCAACAACATCTCCATAGGAACAAGAAGGCGATGGACTCTCTGCTAGAAAAGTTACGCAGTGCACCTTTAAAGATGGAAAAATGCAATGTAAAAATGTCACTATTTACCTGTAAGTGTCATTAAAATACTTTATGCATAAAACAAGTTCATTTTGGTTTAGAAAAGGTGTAAAATTAAAATTATTGTTTATTAAAAAAATAATACAGTTCATATGGGAAAAAAATATGTTGTTATTTTGCATAGGTTGCCATAATAAGTTGTATTACAGCTATATTTAGCTATATTTTATAGTAATTTCATTTGGTTTGGTACCGCTATTATCAAGAGACTTTATGAGAACTTGAGAGAATATCAGGCCACAGGTAAATCACATACGCCCTCATATGCTCAAAGAAGAGGAGAGGAGGAGCAAAGGAGTAGAGAAGGAGCAGAAAAAGGAAGAGGTGCAGAAAAAAGAGAGGAGGAGAAGAGGAACAGAAGAAATGACTAGAGGAGGAGAGGAGCAGTGGGATAGAGGATCAGATAGAGCAGAGGAGCAGAGGAGCAGAGGAGGAGAGGAGGAGAGGAGGAGCAGAGGAGCAGAGGAGCAGAGGAGGAGCAGAGGAGGAGAGGAGGAGCTGCGCAGAGGAGCAGTAGATCCATGAGCGTTACATAAGAGTGTGTGGAGCCATATCAGAGTCACATGTCCACCCCAGTCTGACCCTGAGGCACACGCACCGTAAACTGTTTATGAGCAGAGGGTGAGTGCATGTGAGGGGCAGGAGGCAGGGCAGGGGCGGGGCATGTGAGGGGCAGGAGGCAGGGCAGGGGCGGGGCATGTGAGGGGCAGGAGGCAGGGCAGGGGCGGGGCATGTGAGGGGCAGGGGGCGGGGCAAAGGGCAAGAGGGCGGGGCTAGGGGGCAGGAGGAAGGGCACAGAACTCAGAGGGACGTGTAAAAATGCCACTTGAAAATAAACACAATTATCAGATTTATCTCCACCTTGACATTTGACTGTGTTTGTCTGTTCTGCTGTTGTTGTACAATGAAGTACTGCTGTTGTACACTGAAGTACTGCTGTTGTTGTACACTGAAGTACTGCTGTTGTACACTGAAGTACTGCTGTTGTTGTACACTGAAGTACTGCTGTTGTACACTGAAGTACTGCTGTTGTTGTACACTGAAGTACTGCTGTTGTACACTGAAGTACTGCTGTTGTTGTACAATGAAGTACTGCTGTTGTACACTGAAGTACTCTGAACTTTCTCCACTGTGGGACTAATGAAGTTCTATTAATATCTAGTACTAATAATAGCAGCACCAGTGGTAGTAGTACTACTAATATTAGCTGAAAGTGTAGTAGTAGTAGTGGTCGTAGTAGTAGTAGTTAATACTAGTAGTAACATGTGTAGAATCCCTCGGTCGTCCAGGTAGAATCCAGGGCAAAAGGAGAAATTCAATTTGTCAACTGGACAAAGTTTATTTGGTCGAATACGTTTGGCAGCTCAGCTTCAGTTCTGAAGAAGCAGCTTGGATGAGCTGCAAAGTGGAGCGCGGTGTCTTCAATCAAAACATCAAAACATGAAACAGGATCTGCTTCTGTTTCTTGAGCCGAGGATTGAAGATCTGAAGCTGGCTGCAGACTGACACAGGTGAGACTCGGCCAGGTTCATGGCTCCGCCCACTCACAGGGAGGGGAGTATCACAATGACACAAATACTATTATTTTGTGTTGAAAACCGACTGTATAAAGAAGTGGATTAAGTGAGTGTGATGCCACCCATAGTGTTTGGCTCCAGTCAAATGAAGCTCATTGAGGCCTGTAGTTATAGGGGTGAAACTGTAGCCTGGCTCCATATTTGGAATTCTGACCACGAGTATCATAGAAAATCAAGAGACATTTACCTTTAATGTACTTTATTTTGACTCTGCCCATAACCAGTCTAGAATTGCTTGCGTTTGTAACGACCCATTTCACATTTTCAATCAATTAAATTGATTAAATAACTATCCGACCTAACAGCACCATTGTTTGGTCCAAAACTGCTAAAAAAAAAAAAAAAAAAAAAAAGAAACCAAAGAGCCAGTCCAGAGCGAGGCTGTTGAAGGTCGCACCACTTCCTGCCCTCATCACTTTTTAGTAGGGAGCAGTGCTTAGCAACGCTGTCAATTTATTGATAATTTTTAATGATAGTTTTTCAATAGAAAGTGAATTGGAGCCAGAGTCAACAGAGCCGTAAGCACACCCATGCTCACTTCCTATTAGTTATGTTCATTTATATAGATGGCCCTAGCCCGTGATGGAGATGAGGATGAACTCAGTGACGGCCGAGCAGAACTGCACCGTCGATATAGAATATAAAATAATGTAAAATAATCGTCTGCTTTTGTTTGACTTCAGGATTAAACACCTGTAAAAAACATCACACGTCTTCTTCAAGTGAACTCGCCTCACCCCTGCTTCACCTCTGGGTGCCGTGTCCTTGGGTGACTCCCTGTGGCTCAGAGGGTGGAGCTTCATCTGCTGCTCTCAGGAAGTGTCAGAGTGATCTACAACTTCCAGCTCCGCTCCCAGAGAAGACCGAAAGCACGTGTGCACCAGACCAAACATCTCACTGGAACTTTATAATCTACACAGAAGAACTTTAGAACATGTTTTAAAGCTAAATCCAAGTTTAGTCCTGGTTTAGACCTGGTTAAGTTCTGGTTCAGACCTGGTTGAGACTTAGTTTAGTCTTATCTTTTAGCTGGATGAGTTTTATCTTCTTGTGCATGTTTTACTCGTAAGATGGTTCGCTTCTCTACTGATCTGACCTGTAACTTGGACTGGTGCCGTACTCTGAAACATCCCAGGCAAAACAAAAACAACAGGAAAAGTTACACAGTGCATCTTTAAACCCCTTTCGTTTGTCATGATATTTCTGCATGTTGTTGACTCCCGTGTATCAGCCGACTCTATGGACTCCTGTTTGTCTGAACACAATGTGGGATTATAGAAACAAAACCTCTCTCTATCCCTCTCTGCATCCCTCTCTCCCACTGTCTGTTGCTCCCTCTCTTTCTCTCTCTTTCCCTCTGTCTACCCTCTCTTCTCTTTCTCCCTCTACCACCCTCCTGCCCTCTCTCTGTCTCCCTCCCTCTCTCTCACTCTCTTCCTCTCTCTTTCCCTTTCTCTCTCTTCTTCTCCCTCCCTCTCTCTCACTCTCACTCTCTCTCTCTCTCCCACTGTCTCTTGCGCCCTCTCTTTCTCTCTCTTTCCCTCTGTTTACCCCCCTTCTCTTTCTCCCTCTACCCCCTCCCGCCTTCTCTCTCTCTCTCCCTCCCTCGCTCTCTCTCTCTCTCCCTCCCTCCCTCCCTCGCTCTCTCTCTCTCCTCTCTTCCTCCCCCTCCGTCTCTCTCTCGTTCATGAAAACACACAGATGCCCTCACACCGGATACTGCAGACTCAGCTAAAGTACTGTACTCTGTACTCTGATGACTGCAACAAAAGGACACTATAACTTGTTTTGGTAAATAGAATTAAAAGTTTTTGTTGTTTTTTCTCAGCAGAAGTCATTGAGCATAACCACCTGATGATGTCACCAGGTGGTTATCCCAAAGTTCCAAAAGTTAAACAAAATAGAGATTGTTTATACCATGTTATAACGTCGTTCCCTCATCAAAAACACGCCTGAAGAGGTTTTAGAGTCATCCATGCATGTTTGAGTAATCTAGCGATCTCTCCTGTGCTCTATTCAAACCCTTTTTACGTTTAGCTGTAAGATTCTGTACGAGGCTCCGCCCACAAGCCCACGACAGGCTCCCACACGACAATTCTCCACAAATAAACAAAAACATGACACAAAACTGTGCACGACGTGCAGTAGCTTCATTAGCGGGACGCACGCTTATTGTGTTGTGATAACGCTCTGAAGGAGAAGTGACTTAGCCTGGAGAGCAAAGGGAGGGGAGACTGAGAGCTTAAAAAATACAGTAAAACCATCACTAAATCAAGTTAATACGTTGTTTTTGGGTAATATAGCTTTTTCAAAACAACAAAAGGGAACGTGGTGATATAAAAATGTTACGTGTTAGCAGTTAATACGCCATAAAAATATAACACCCCCCTCTTTAAAGTCCACTTACTTACCAAAACGACTCTTACGTCTGAAATACCTTTTGAAATATTGTATAAGATGTTTTTTGGTTGGTTTGTGCGCCTTCCCCGTGTTCTATTGTCTGTAACTTTGCTCCATGTTACACTCCGAGCTGA
The DNA here is from genome assembly GCA_029959045.1 of Taenioides sp. WSHXM2023. Lineage (NCBI taxonomy): Eukaryota > Metazoa > Chordata > Actinopteri > Gobiiformes > Gobiidae > Taenioides > Taenioides sp. WSHXM2023. The sequence goes on from CM057091.1 coordinate 3,567,703, forward strand.
GAGCGTGAGTCATTCGGTACACTCTGAAGACTACAGCAAAAATAACACTTTACTTCTTTCACTGGAAAACATTCAGACAGCTTTCTGCACTTAAAGTCTCCGTACGTGATTTTTACAGTCTTAAAAATGTGAAAAACACAACTCGTTCATTTTAAAGCACTGCATTGTGTAACTTTTCTCCATGGAGACGTTATTGCTTTGTCTGGAACGTCAGAATCCCTGTTTTTCTAGGTATTTTCACGCTATAAAACCACCTGTAACTGATAAATGTAAAGTAGAGCTGTTTAAAGTCATACTGTGGAACATATCAACATAACAGAGAAATTAGATATCCACGGTGACGGACCCACAACCCGAAAAGTTACACAATGCCTCTTTAAACAGTTTGCAGTGGTCCAAAGTTAATCCTCGCTTACCTTATGCATTCAGAGCGTCCTCATTCACTATTATGAGTTTAAAGGCTTTTCACAACTCTCAGAGACCAAGGCAGACAATAACTAGCATGCTAACGTGCACTTCCTGATGCTTGAACAATAAAATGCTTTCTAATTAGAATTAAACAGCGCACAGCGGACTTATTTTGACCTCAAGAGCTGCTTATATAATATATCTGTACTCGGATAAGACACATTTTGCTCAGATACTTGGGGAAAAATTGGGTACAGGCCCTTTAAAGATGCATTGTGTAACTTTTCGGGAAAAGGGTCCGCCGCCTGCCTGTGGTATTGGTATTACTTTGACTGGAATGTTTCACAGTGTGGCATTAAACTTATTCATCTGCCATTCATTCAGTGTTTGGTGTTTGTATTGCACAAAGAACATGCACACCTGCAGTCAGCGTGTTTCCATGGAGATAGTTAAGTTTAATACCATACCGCGAAACATTTACATCGTCATGGAGACAAAAATGTATGCTGACCCCCCACCAGAAAAGGACTAGGTAGGACAAAATGAGTACAGCCACCAAGTCACCACAATTATTAAAATCAGTAACATTTACTTGAGTAAACTGAGATGTCATTGGAGCTTCAATTCCAGCTCTGACCAGTGCATAATGTCGTCGTGTCCTTGAGCAAGACACACAAATATCACCACCAACAACAATATTTTTCGCTCCCTTGTTCATTTCCATCATCTGACTACCCAATATCAAAATACTACTGTTACCAAAACTTAAAACGCTTTCAAAATTATTACTTCTGAACAAAAATATGGTGCATTGTGTAACTTTTCTGCTTATTTCTATGGAGATGTCATTGCTCTGCCTGGAATGTTCCACAGTGTGACATTAAACAGCTCTGCTTTACATTTATATAATTACAGGTGGTTTTACAGCTCAAAAATACCTATAAAAACAGACATTCTGACTGTGAGCGGGGTCGCCTCTCCACAGATCTGACCTGTAACTTGGGCTGGTTTGGTCTCCATGAAGATAGAAAGGTTTATGGCCATACTGTGAGACATTCCAGACAAAGTTACACAATGCACCTTTAAATTGTAAACGTTAATGAGGACGTACATGTTTCTGTGTGGGCTGTAGCGTGACTGACAGCTCCACGCAGCCAGAGGGGGCGGGGCTTACGGTAATGTCCTTTAAGTAACAGCCAATCACGTCAGAGAGTCGTGACGAAAAATGCTCCCTGTTAAAAACATACAGACAGTGGCTATGTTCACATGTGCACCAAAACTCTCATTATTATCTGATTTCTGGACATTTAAGATGATTTAAATGATTTAAATTATATGTAAACCACAAAAATTGATGTGAGTGGTCAGAGGGACCATGAGCAGAAAGAAATAAGAAGAGTTTTTACATTTTTACTGTTTACATTTCATTTTAAAAGTCTTATAACTCCAGAAATCTGACAATAATCGGATAATTTGAATATCAAACACAGAAATTGTTCAAGGATCATTTCTGCGTAATCTGCATTCTCTAAAACATGTATTTTTCTTGAGTACTAAAGGTGCATTACGAAACTTGTCTGCTCGTCTCCATGGAGATGCTGTTGCTTCACCTGGAATGTTCTGTAATATGGTTTTACTTCTCTTATCTCTCTTGCATTTATTCATTTATTCATTTACAGATGTGTTTTGCTGAAAAAATACTTGGCATCACCGGTTATGTCCTGCTTTTTTCTAGACATGTTTAATGCCAAAGTGTGGAACATTCCAGCAAAGCGATAACATGTTGCTTTGAAACAATTTTACCGTAGAGCTAGATTGCTATTTTTTTTGTTTATTTATTTATGTTTTCCCCCATCTAGATTGCTATTTTTCTTTTTTATTATTATTATTTTTTTTTCCCTATAAATTCTGATACAAATAGCTGGGGTCATAAGTTGACTGTTGTGATTTTAATATTCTATTTAGACAATTTGCTGAAATTAAATTAATTTATGTTAAATGTGAAAAGTGTCATTGTTCGACCTGGAATGTTCCATAGTATAGTAACATTCTACTTCACATTTATTCATTTACAGGTGGTTTTATAGCTCAAAATACCTAGAAAAACAGACATTCTGACTGTGAGCGGGGTCGCCTCTCCACAGATCTGACCTGTAACTTGGTCTGGTTTGGTCTCCATGAAGATAGAAAGGTTTAATGCCACATTGTGAAACATTCCAGACAAAGCAAAAACATCTCCAAAGAGAAAAGAAAGAGAAAAGCATTTGACGGACCCTCCACCAGAAAAGTTACACAATGCAGCTTTAATACGTAATTTTAACACATTTTAAAAAGACCTCTACGTTACTGCAATGATTTTAATAAACGTTCACCTCGCAGGTTCACTCATTAGCTGCACCATTTTCTCCGGGATGCATTTTACGCCTTAACACCGCCCGCCTTGTCCCCGCCCCTCTCTCCGTCCTCTCCCCGCCTCTCGGTCTCTCCCTCCGGGCTGTACCTCCGCCTGCTCCCGCCCTCACGGCTCCACACTCCATCACCGGAGAAGTCTCCCGCTGCACATGCATTCATCGGCACGTCCACACACTACGGGCTACACACGACTCTTTCACCCGGACAGCGAGCCTCCTGCCCGGCTTGACGCACCGGATACGCACGCTTCTCCGGTTCCCCACTCATCCAAGGATTAAATTGTACGCTAAGGTTAGTATTATCCCTACTTTTTACGCAGATCTGTCCCTTTTTTATCTCGCGTTACCTTCATGTCACGATTTCTTCTGTAATAATTCTGATCTTGCCTGTGATATTCCCAAAACTACAAAATTACGCACGGTTATCGCGTTGCCAAGTTGTGTAGCGAATTCTGTTTTACGCAAACCGATTTATAAGCTCTATTTTTAAAGATTATTGAACAGGTAGAATTTCAAAACATATTGAACCACAAATCATGTTAATATTAAGCTTTCATTGCGCCAAATTTGGTAAAAAGATCCGCGTTTTGCTCACTGTTCCTTCCTAGCCGCAGTAATTCTTTCTATTTAGTGTACTTAGTCTCTTATATATTTGCACCGTTCAGTTTTCCAGTTGTGTGTAACTTTAAAGTCCAAAATCTTACATAACAGGCTCAAATTGTGCAGGTATTAGATGCAGTAGTTTGTTTTGTCCTTTTGGGTGGTACAGTTAAAAAGGCAGCGGCAGGAGTAATGTGATTTCAGTCATGAACACCGCACTGTGCTGCTGTGTAACTTTAAAGTCCAAAATCTTACATAACAGGCTCAAATTGTGCAGGTATTAGATGCAGTAGTTTGTTTTGTCCTTTTGGGTGGTACAGTTAAAAAGGCAGCGGCAGGAGTAATGTGATTTCAGTCATGAACACCGCACTGTGCTGCTGTGGCTGGAGGGACATTTAGTGCACTGCAGGAGAGCCAGAGACGAGATAATGTGAGGATTAAAGGGCCCATATTCTGCTATTTTCTGATGTTTTAATCTTGTTTCCTCCTCACAAACACACCTGGAGTTGTGTTTTGTTTCATTCACATGTTTAACACACATTTAGGCTGAGTTCTTCTCTCAAACTAGAATCATTTGGATCATTTCAGCCCATCTTTACTGAATTAACTGAAATTTACTGAGTTAACTTGAAAACTACCGCTTCATGACATCACAAGGTGGAACAGAGCATTTTGCGCTTTGGAAATGTGGACAGACTGATAAGAAAGTGTTACTCAAACATGTGAAAATGAAACGAAACACAACTCCAGGTCTGTTTTGGGGCAAGTAACAACATTATAACACGACTAAAAGCTCAAAAGAGTCAATTTTTCATAATTTAGGATCTTTAAAGTTCAAATTTCAAACATTATTCTTAAAGTTTTTTTAGTTATAATTATTAAGACTGCCATTTTAATGATATGAATGTGATTTGGCTCATTTGGGACTAAAACCAGGCGTCTTTACATGACACAGGTTTGCTCTGTCTCACACGTTACGCAAAGGACGTTTGGGACGGTCTGTGGACCAATTTGTGGTTTCGTTTTTCTTTTACAGTTGATTTACCAGGCTCGTATTAATTAGTTTAAAATCCTGTTATAATCCTGTTTGAGGCGTGTTCTGAGAGCGTTGTCAGGATAGAAAAATTTCATTCTTGATTTAAATTCTAAGGAATACACTCGATATAATACATAATTTCGACAAGACGTGACGAAATACTTCCTAATATACAAATTTCACGATTCAGTTTCAGATTTTGTCCTCACAATTTTTTTATGTATTTGATTCAGTATTTTTGTTTCCATTTGCTTTTTGGAACTATAAGAGCTGTAACTGACCAACAACGTAAGAATTTTTTGTCCAATAAATGTAAACACTTTTGAAATTTTCTTCTCGCGAAATCTTGTGGCACGAGATCTTGTACCATCCCTACGCATAAAAAACTTTCTTTCTCTTTTGAATGTGACTTTTTCAGTATCGATACCTGCTTAAATGAGTATCTAGTTTGGATACTAGTGTAATAGTATTGAAAAGCACCTGATTTTTCAATACTTTAATACCAATACTTCTAGATATCTTGTTTATTCAGAGTTTATTCCTAATTAAGTCCAAGGTTAGTGAAGAGCTCTTGCTGATTTCTCCAAACTGGTTTTAATTATACAGGGTACAACACACCGTATTTATTTTTGTTTTGATCCTTTGTGCCTTTAAATCTAGTCTAGTTTAGTGGTTTAGTTATAGTTGCAGTTTTTCATCATCGTTTAATTTCATTTACATTTCTATGAATGTCACTTCTGGAAAATATCCAACTTGAGAATAGGATCTATTCCCGCTTACAGGAAGACGTTTGGAAACGGCGACTTCCGGTGTAGTTCCCGACTCTGGGCCTGTGATAAAACCGTGGATTCAGCAGCAGCGTCTTCGCGACCTGCCAAAGTTTTCCACGGGGAACGGGACTCTAAACGTGTCTGTCGATCTGCCGAACATAACGGAACGCTACAATCACATCTTTTTTTTTAAATTAAGTTAGACAAATTATAAAACACAAATTAATACGCAGTTTATAAAAGCTAAAAAAGAAAGAATACATTGACATCTAGATGAAGAAAACCAGACCATTTTCTCAGTTTTCCCAGATTTTGTCAGAGTTTCTTTCGCCAGCAGAGCCCAAATGAAGTCGTCATCCACATGTTTCCGAACGTCTTCTGGTTTTGTGCCGTGAGCGTGAATAGAGCCCATTGAACAGCAGAGAGTTCATGGCCTGGGATCCCAAATACAAACTTCTCCAAGACTTTACCCTGTCTAAAAATACAACCAAAAGAGTTCACATTCTTAAGTGTATTAAAGGTTCACTGTGTAACTTGTCTGAGGGAGGGTCTGTTACATGCTCGTCTCCATGGAGATGTGCCTAGAATATTCCACAGTATTGGTCTATACATGGGAAAAACTGTATTGACTTGCAGAGTTTTACTTGTATTATATATATGCCTGGGTTGTGTAAATTAAAGGTGCATTGTGTAACTTAATGACATTATTAAACCGTTCTATCATTACTGAATCCAAACTAAGTCAAGTTACAGGTAAGATCTGTGGAGAGGCGACCCCACTCTCAGTCAGAATGCCTGTTTTTCTGGGTATTTTTGAGCTCTAAAACCACCTGTAATTGAATAAATGTAACGCAGAGCTGTTTAATGTCATATTGTGGAACATTCAAAGTGGAGCAATGACATTTCCATAGAAACAAGAAGATAACCGAAAAGTTACCTTTAAAATATAATTTACAATATTGTACCTTAAAGCTGCAAGTAACGGTTATTTGCTGACACATCTGGCTATATTTATTTATTTTATTTTATTTTTTTTACAATTAATCGATTAGTTGTTGGATCTTGATGAAATCTTTACTGAATTTGACCCAAAGCTAAAACAATATCTCTTCACATTTTTTTTTCTGTACAAAACAATAAATAAATTGTAAATAGTATAAGTTGATGTTTTAGTATGGTTACCAGACCTTTCAGTACTGCAGTAGTGGGTTGTTCTTGTAAATGTGAGCCTGGGTATTACAGTAAAGTCTTATGTAACAGCGCGCACATGCAGACGGGGCCTTCGGGGGGCGCTGTGACGTGGGAACACTGTTAGACTCATAAAGGTCAGATGCTTCTGTTTACTCTCTGCTCTGTCTCTGTCTGACACATGTGAGACTAAACTACTGTACAGGGTAGAAATACATTAAAGGTACACTGTGTAACCTTTTGCTTGTTTCTATGGATACGTCAGTGTTCCACAGTGTGACATTAAACAGCTCTACTTTACATTTATTCAATTACAGGTGGTTTTAGAGCTCAAAAATACCCAGAAAAACAGACATTGTGACTGTGAGCGGGGTCGCCTCTCCACCGATCTGACCTGTGACTTGGTCTGATTTGGTCTCCATGGAGATAGAACGGTTTAATGCCATACTGTGACACATAGTTTAGCATTAAATTTCCAAATCCAAATCCACTTTATTTATATATTGTAGCACATTTTACAGTTTCCAAAGTGCTGCACAGAGATCATAAAATGAAGACAACAAAAAGGTAAATTGATAAACTTTGATCATACCAGTCCTAAAACAATAAGACCAGTAAAAATCAAATAAAAACAAAACCATAAAATCATAAAATAGCAGTAAATAAGTAAAATAAATAAAAGACACAGAGGACCACATATCTCACACGGTGTTAAAATCCAGAGAATAAAAGTGGGTTTTAAGACGAGTTCAGACTTGGGGGGCAGAACGTTCCAGAGCCTGGGGCCACAGAGAAGGTCCTGTCCTCCTGGTTTTAAGTCTGGACTTAGGCCCCACGAGCTGGAGCTGGACCTCGAGACGTACTGTGGGGCCAGAACATTCAAAGCTTTAAAAACAAACAATAAAATCTTAAAATCAACTGTAAAACGAACTGGAAGCCAACGCAACAACGCTCAAATCGGGGTAATGTGCTCATGTTTTTTGGTTCCAGTTAAAAGGAGCGCAGCAGAATTTTGGACCAACTGTAAGCGAGAAAGTGCATGGAGGCTAATGCCAGAGAAAAGTGCATTACAGTCGTCTAAACGAGAAGAGATAAAAGCGTATGTGACCTGTTCAAATGATTTAAAAGATAAAAAAGGTTTAATTTTAAATAAAAGCCGCAAATGATAAAAGCCAGATTTAAGAACCACGTTCACTTGTTTGTCAAATTTAAAATCACTGTCAATAGTGGCGCCGAGGTTGGTGACAGACTGTTTCACATACTGTTTCAGTGGTCGGTGAAGTCAGTGAAGGGGGCGGTATTGCCAAACACAATGACCTCAGTTTTACCCTCATTTAGACTTAAAACGTTGTGGGCCAACCAATCCTTGACATCACTAAGACAATCAAGAAGAGGTGTCGGGGAGGCAGAAGCAAGTTTTTTAAGTGGCAGCTAAATTTGGCTGTGTAGAAGTGATATTGAATGCCACGTTTTTTAAAGATTTCACTCAGTGGGAGGAGGTACAGAGCAAAAAGAACTGGCGCCAGAACTGAACCCTGGGGGAATCCACAGTTTAAAGGGGCGGTGGACGAAGTGGAGTCCCTCAGTCTGACGGAGCAGCTCCTCCCACTGAGGTAAGACCTGAACCACTTGAGGGCGGTCCCCCTGACACCAACACAGTTCTCCAAATGATTTAAAAGAATCGCATGGTCAACTGTGTCAAAAGCAGCAGTCAAGTCTAAAAGCACTAAAATGGCAGCATCACCAGAACGAGTCACTAAAAACAGGTCATTAAAAACCTTTAAAAGCACAGACTCTGTACTGTGTAAAACCTTATATCCCGATTGGAAGATGTCCAACGTGCCATGTGCTTCTAGAAATGACTGGAGCTGCAGGAGGACATGTTTCTCCAGGGAGTTTAGATAAAGGCCTATAGCTGGAGGGAACTGATGTGTCCAGACCAGGTTTTTTCAGCAGGGGTTCAATAACAGCTTCTTTACAGAAAAAAAGCCACAACACCAGAAACAAGGCTGCTATTAACGACTTTTTGGACACTGCAGCCAATGATGGTCCACACCCTTAAAAGACGAGGCGGGACGGGGTCAGTAGGGCAGGAGCTTATTGACCACATCTGAAAGACACTCCAGTGACATGAGCTCAAAGTTAAAAAACACATAAGAGCAAGTCAGGTTTGGAAACGGATTTGACACAATATTAGCCCTAATGTTGGCAACTTTTTCATTAAAAAACACAAAGTTGTTACAGGATACTGATGATAAACTCTACCACAGCGGACTGGATGGGGTTAAGAACAGCACCTGTAGTTTTAAAAAGAACACAGGGATTTTTAACATTTCTAGACGCCACGTCAAAAAGATATTTAGTTTTTCAGGATTTGACTAATCCTGATACAAGGAAACATCAGGATTTCTCATATTGATTGATCTCTATTTTATCAATAAATTAAATCACAAGTGTTAATATTGAAATACCTGTAACTTCACCTGGTTTGGTGGTGTTACCTGCTTGTTTCCATGGAGATGCCAGTGATGTAGTGTCTTCAGACTCGTGCAGGTCTGATAATGGTAAGATTGGTCGTTATCTAGTTAAAGGCACAATATGTAACTTTCTGGAGGTGGAACGTCAGCTGCGTGATAAATAGAAAGTTAAAACCCTGCTTCGGAACATTCTCCACGGTAATGGATGTGTTTTATTAAATACTGTGGAATATTATAGCTAAAGGAACAACATTTCCATGGAAACAAGCAGGAGAAGGCCATGTTGACAAAGGAGGTGGTTCCAGTTTGAAGTTCACATTTATTCACTTAAGTTTTTACACATTCTGTTTTATGTTCACATGTTCTTAAAGGTTTTATATGACACAAAGTTGACTCCTGTGAGATTTAAGTCTTATTATAATGCTGTTTTGTTTCGTTCACATGTTTGAGTAACACTTTATTATTAGTCTGTTTACATCTCCAAAGCTCAAAACGCTCTGTTCCACCTTGTGAAGTTATGAAGCTGTAGTTTTCATGGTTACAGCTGCGTTTTACCTTTAGTTCAGTAGAGATTGACAATTCCAAGACTGAAATGATCCAAATGATTCTAGTGAAGGTGAATGGAGTTTAAAAACACAGTGGAGCTCTTCTTGTGTTACTACATGACATCACAAGGTGGAACAGTGAGTTTTCTGATTGAGAGAAGAACACAGCCTATGCAGGTTTGTGTGGGAAACATGTGTGAATAAAACAAAACACAACTCCAGGTCTGTTTGTGAAGAGGAAACAACATTATAACAGTATAGTGTAAATATTACATCAGAAAATGAGCTCATCATAAAATAAGCTCATCTCGCACTCAACTTTCAGCCAATAGTTCAGTCTGTTCTAATCATTTCAAAAAACATGTTTCACAGAAGATTTCTTACTTTATCCTCATGTGAACCTTCAAATCTTTTCTCCAAAATCTGGTCCACAAAACTTATGATGTAACTGTGTTAAAAGTGTGTTAAGTTGATCGTGATAATTTTAATCTTGCATCAAAACACAAAATACTACATTCATTTTTTGTTATGCTTTTATTTTATTCATGCTGACAGTGAAGTCAGGTGATGAGAGGAGACTTAGAGACAGAAGCACCTCCTGTACCACTTCCTCCTTTTCCTCTCCAGCTCCTCCTCCAGTGCACAGCTCATGTTGCTCAGCATAGTGCATTGTTCCTCGGACCTCTTCAGCTCCTGCTCCAGGACGCTACACTTCTTATCCTGAAGGGAGCGCTGTTCTTCAGAGGCCTTCAGCTCCTGCTCCAGGACAGTACACCTCTTATCCTGAAGGGAGCGCTGTTCTTCAGAGGCCTTCAGCTCCTCCTCCAGGACACTACACTTCTTATCCTGAAGGGAGCGCTGTTCTTCAGAGGCCTTCAGCTCCTCCTCCAGGACACTACACTTCTTATCCTGAAGGGAGCGCTGTTCTTCAGAGGCCTGCAGCTCCTGCTCCAGGACACTACACTTCTTATCCTGAAGGGAGCGCTGTTCTTCAGAGGCCTGCAGCTCCTCCTCCAGGACAGTATACCTCTTATCCTGAAGGGAGCGCTGTTCTTCAGAGGCCTGCAGCTCCTCCTCCAGGACACTACACCTCTTATCCTGAAGGGAGCGCTGTTCCTCTGACGTCTTCAGCGCCTGGTCGAGTGCCGTACACTTTTGTTTCTGTAGGGTGCACTCTTCCAGAGTTTTCTGCAGCTCCTGATTCAGAGCACTACATGTCTCCTCCATCAGGGCGCGCTGTTCTTCTGAGTTTCTCAGATCGCATTCAAGTGCCATACACCTCTTAACCTGCAGGACACACTGTTCCTCTGACCTCTTTAGCTCCTGGTCAAGTGCCATACACCGTGTTTCCTGCAGGGTGCACTGTTCTTGAGTTTTCTTTAGCTCTTGCTCAAGCACAGTGCATGTCTGCTCCAGCAGGGTCTGCTTTTCCAGAGCCCGTTTCAAACCCTCCTTCTCGTGCTCCACCTCTTGCTCCAGAGCACTGTTTCTTTCGGTCAGTAGGGTGCGCTCTGCCTCTGCTTTTATCAGCAGTTGCTTCTGTGCACAGCTGGTCTCCTCCAGCAGGGTGCGCCCTTCAAGAGTCGATCTGAACTGCTCTTTGAGTGTCTCACCGCTCTTCAAAATGGCGGCCTTCTCCTCCTCTAGTTCAGCTCTGAGTCGCTTCTCTTGCTCCACCTCCTGTTCCAGTGCATTGTTCTTCTGGACCAGGAGGGTGCGCTGTGTCTCAGTTTTCCTCAGCACCTGTTCTTGCACACAGTGCTCTTCCTCCAACTGGGCGCGCTCTTCCTTCGTCCCTCTGAGCTGCTCTGTGAGCTGCCGCAGGTTTCGGTTGGACTTGTTCAGGGCTTTCTCCAACTTTTGGACCTGTTTCTTAGAGTCCTCCAGCTGCAGGCAGAGGCCCTGTTTTTCGCGCTCCCAGTCTTCAGATTTTTGGCAGGACTGTCCCTTAATTTCCTCGGCCAAATCCTGAGCGTCTGTGACTTGTTTAGTCAGACCCTCTTTTTCCTCTTTCACTGTTTCCAGTGCAGTTTGGAGATCTCTTATGGCCGAGTCCTTTTGCTCCATTTGTTTCTGATGAGCTACAATGATCATCTTCACTTTTCTTAATAGACGTAACTTGTACTCCTCGTGCTGGTCATGGTCTCTTTCTCTAAGCTTCTGGAGGGCTTCCACTTCTCTGAGCAGACGTTCCTCTCTGGCTCTGGCCTGAGCAGGTTCAGAGGCCATTTGGAGACGTGACATGACCAAGGCCATGCCCTTCTTGTCTTCCTCCTTAGACCCCTGATGGTTTTGGGGCCCTAACTGCTCCCTCTCTAACTCCTCAAGCGTTAGAAAAGTGCGGACCACATGTTCAGATGGTCCAGAGGTCTGATCAGGATTGGTGGATGCTATTCCTAGCTCCTCCATCAGGTTGAACTCCTCGGTGTAGAGGCGTTCGTCTTCTTCAGGAGTATAATCGTACCAGTTTTTAGACATGTTTGTGTCTGAGTTCAGTCGCTGCCTGTTCGTTCGGGTGCTGATTTCAAATGAGTTTGTACAGGGCCTGTGCCGCTCTCACTCAGTTTCCAAATAGAATCTTTAGATGTCATAAAGCAAACGAAAGAATCTTTCCTGATTGGTAGTTTTCAGATTCTAAAATAATATTGACCTATAGAATGATGTGTTTTCATTTGAACTTCAGCAATATGCAAATGAATGCGTTGCTATAGATACACAATACTGAATGTCAATATTACAATGGCTGTGTCCGAATGTCCACCCCAGCCCCTAACCCTCAAACACTACATAGGCCCATACTCTTTAGTGGACTCTACAGCGCCCTCATCCACAGAGCCATTCAGACACGCGGCTCACTACTTTCTGTAATAAATGATGATCAAATGATGCGATGCACAGTAGCTTCATTAGCGGGATGCACACTCATTGTGTTGTGATAGCGCTCTGAAGGGGGAGTGAGTTAACACAGGGAGCAAAGGGAGCGGGGACAAAAATCAAAGTGAAGCTTTAAATATCGTCACTGGGCATAAGAAATATGTAATGACTAAATGAAACAAGGCACACTGGTTTGCTTAAGAGTCAGGTTTGTGGAGATGCAAGCCCGCTACCAGCAAGGACACACATTTTTCACTGTATAAACACAACCAAAATCAAAATAAAATAACACAAAAAGACTAAAATAAAAACATGTTTATCTATTTTAATCATCTGTTTTTTGTCTTAAAGTTACACACTGTGGCTTTAAGTTTTAGGTGGACAATATACTGTATGTATACAATATGTTTCAATAGAATATATAATATGAAAGGTGAAACTGAAGTACTTTCTTTGCCTTGGTGTAATGTCTATTGAATTTCCACTGAAACAGGAGACATGATTGAAACAGACCCTGACAGAATCTTATAATTACACAGATATAATTACATTTATAAGTTACTGAGTATTTCTCAAACAGGAAGGACCACACCTTTGGCCAGTTATAGGCAAAGTGTTCTATTACCTGCACCCATTAACAGGTTAAACAGTAAAAAAATATATAACATAAGTATTACATAACGCAGGACTACGACAGACTCAGCTGTGTTCAGTCAATCTAACATAACAATTAACTTTCCATATATATTTATATTTTTTATTTACAGTGTTTCGAATAGTAGCTTTTCCTGGTTTAAAGGTGGATTACGCAGCTTTTCTGGTGTCCGTCACCTGCTTGTCTCCATGGAGATGTAATTGCTTTGTCTAGAATGTTCCACGGTACAGATTAAACCTATAAATCTCAAGGGAGACAGCTACAGGCTACATTACAGGTCAGATCTGCAGATCTGCAACCCTGTTCACAGAGAGAATTATTGTGTTTTTGAGCAACAGAAACGCCCGTAATGAATAAATGCTACATAGATGTGTTTAATGTCATACCATGGAACATTCCAGGCAAAGCAATAACATCTCCATAGAGACAAGCAGAAAAGTTGCACAATGCACCTTTAAGCAATCCTTTAGTTGACTGGTCACTAATTAGTCAACTAATTATTATATTTACATTATAAATTATACGCACAAAATGATGGAGTGAAGATTTGGGAGTGAATCCTGTTTAACCTGCTTTTTTTCCGATATAAATGCACTTTTTCCTTGTACTTTTCTGTATTAAAAGTTGTTTTTGCGCGTTGTAACATTTCTGAACGCAGTTACATGGCCAGACTATAGAGACTACAGACCGAGTTGCATCATAAACCCTTTTGAAAACTCCTTTATTACCCAAAATTGACTCTTGTAAACTTTAAGTCATGTTATAATGTTCAAAAACATACCAGGAGTGGTGTTTTGTTTCATTCACATGTTTATTATAAGTCTACATCTCTATTTTTCTTTCATTTTTCAGTTTTTGAGAAGAACTCAGCCTAAATGTGCAAGGTTTGTGTGTTAAACATGTGTGAATGAAACAAAACACAACTCCAGGTGTGTTTGTGATGAGGAAACAACATTATAACACAGATAATGGTGTAAAATGGGCCCTTTAACATCTTGTATCTTGTGTATTTTGCAGATATGAAGTTCCTGTGTGGTAGCTGTTAGCTTAGCCTCACCATGTCGCGCTCCGTCAGTGACCGTGTGCCCAGCGAAGAGGAGCGGGACGGCCCGAAAACTGCCCCCTCTGCCCCCTGTACCCCCCCGGCACCCCCCCTCCCAACCAGGGACCACCTCCACGAATGTAACGCCCACGTCTGCCACAGGGGGCGCTCCAGTGACTCTCTGCTGAAGGGCTGCAAGAGGAAAAGGACCCAAAACACGGCGGACGACACAGAGAATGAACTGTTTTCACACAAGGTACTACAGACGTTCTTAAATTCAGTTTTACATGAATTTTTGCTTGTGATTGTGAGTAGATTTGTGATTTATGTTTTAATAATAGGATTCTGTTCAAACACGGCCAGAAGAATTGACAAAAAGACAGAAATCAGATCTAAACTACAGGGTTAGACGTTTTTAAGTAGAATAAGACAGGAGATTTTGTTGTTTTGCTACTTCAAAACTTGCAGCCTTAGCTATTTTCTAATTGCGTTCATTCAAATTGCAATTTCGATTCAATAATGATTAATTGTGGAGCTGTAACAGTATTAAAATCTGATGAAATTAGGAGTATTTCAGTAAAAAATGTGGGATTTTCATAAGAAATATTGAAACGCACAAAAACAAACATTGCAAATAGACTAATACTCATTGTTAAAGCGATAATATGCAATTTTTTAGAGTTGAAAGTTAACAACGTGATTCCATGGAAACAGAAAGTTCATTAATTAATTTATTGGATTTGTATAGCGCGTTTCAAGATAAATAAAGAGGTTTACACCATTTTTCATTCACTCCACGCTCTGGTGATACTATTGTAGCCACAGCTGCCCTGGGGCACACTGAAATTAAAACAATACTTCGGCACATTCTCCATGGAGAGTTGATGCCATACTGTGGAACATTATAGCAAAAGAAACAACATTTCCATGGAGACGAGCAGGAGCAGGCCCAACTTCAGATCAAATGAGAGTCAGGTGTGTGGAGAGGCAAGCCCACCTAGAGTAACCCGGAATTTACAGCAGGATTTACACCACCGCGCGTACTTTTAAAAGCTTAAATTTACACCAGAGGAAACAGAGCTGCTCCTGTGACTCCAGCCTCTGTGGATTCTCACGTTTAAACACTAAACTTTTCACATTGCTTTTGTATTCATTGTTGATTGAATTAATTATGTTTTAAATCACAAAACAAACGCTGACAATAAGAGAGAGACGATGCTTTGCTGCGATAATGAGCCGTATCTGCGATGCTCCATTAATTAAGCTACTCATCATTTCACTCTCTGCTCCATCCGCCTTTTCCTTCAGAAGTTGCTCTTGTAAAGTTGATGTCTGATGCTGTTAAGTGTTTTATTTTTATCCTCCACGGCTGTAAACTTTCCATAGTCCATCACGAGTCATTGCCTGAGCTCCTAATGCGATTTGCAGTGTTTACGCGACTTTAGTGGTTTTAGAGAACGTATTTTGAAAGGGCATCGGAAGTTTATTTTGACACCGCGTGCCCATTTCCTGTCTTTTCCCTGCTAAAAAGCCTGGAGACGCTCCGCTGATGCTGCAAAATGAAAACTCCAACCTAATTTGAGCAGCGCGTAGTGTAATGATGCCCGTTGGACATCTGCTGGTGTGAATTGTCGGAGTGGTTAAAATGGAAAGCCAAACCTGCTGGTGTGCTGTTACGCTTTGGTGTAAACTGGGGGTAAGGACACCGTATTTTTGGTCTGTTTGTTTGTTTATTTGGCAAAAAGTTTAACAGCTTAAAAATACACTTATTTTCAAAACAATTATTTTGAAATCCATAGGAGCAGATCACTCCCACTAAACCCAACACCAAACACTGTTCCCAATACACTGTCCATCTCCTTAATGTGCCCTTAACTAATAGGTTTCTCATTAAACTCGCATGTCCACTAACAAACCCACACATTTGACACCACCAAACCCACTCCTTTAATGACCAAAGCTGATACCAAGACCATATGGCAGAGCGAGTCCTCCTCAGATCCTGGTTTGGACCCGGGACTTGACCAGGACTTTGAAAACAGGCACCGTCTGATCCTCTTTCACTGATAGTATCACGGGTCTGGTGCTGTACTGTACACTGGGTGAGTTTAGGTCAGGATCATACTGAGAAGCCCAAACTACATTAAATATTAACATTAACAAGAACACTGCATTACAATCATTAGGCAATTACCTGGCCTGGAGATACCAACTCCACTCAGCGAGATCAGGAGTCAAACCCACAACCTCATTTTACCGCAAATTGGACCCGTGTAAATTACAAATGCTATCTGCATAGGCCGTAGTTCTTCCCAAAGTTAATCTTTTTGCGCCATACTTCTTAAAGGTGCACTGTGTAACTTTTTGGTTGGGGGTCCGTCACCTGCTTGTTTCTATCTGTTCTATGTCACTGCTCTGTCTGGAATGTTCCACAGTGTGACATTAAACAGCTCTACTTTACATTTATTCAATTGCAGGTGGTTTTATAGCTGAAAAATACCTTGAAAAACAGGCAATTCTGACTGTGAGCGGGGTCACCTCTCCACAGATCTGACCTGTAACTTGGTCTGGTTTGGTTACACAATACACCTTTAAACTAGATTTGAATAATAATACTTAAAATAATACCAAATATACATCGTAAACTCACAATATGTTACTGTGACTAACTATGTGTCCTTATGTGGCTTGCATCTCCACAAACCTGACTCTTATTTGACCTGAAGGAGGGCCTCTTGCTGCTTGTTTCCATGGAAATGTTGTCGCTTTGGCTATAATGTTCCATAATGTGGCATAAAACCTGTCTATGTCCATGGAGAATGTTCCAGAATACGGTTTTAACTTTCTGTTTCCATGGAATCATTCAAGATACAGTACTTAGCTCACCATGTTACGTTTTTTTTGTTTTGAAAATGCAAAATTCACCTAAATCTCCCCTCCCTTTGCTCCCTGGGTTAAGTCACTCCCCCTTCAGAGCGCTATCACAACACAATCAATGTACATCCCACTAATGAAACTACTGCACATCTAGACGTGTGCAAAAATATTGAAATATCGATATATCGTATCTTTTAATGTGATTATACAGTATCGATATCGTGGGCTGCTAAATCGATATATATCGCCAAGAGTATTTTTTGGTAGATTTTACTGAATTATTTTGTTCCAGCGCTAAAGTTTTGTTGCTTGTTCAGAGAAAGGACACTCGTTTATGCGACACGTTTGACATTTTCACTGTTTTAATGATGAAAATGATGATTTGATGATTAAAATGGCGTGTTTCATAATCACAATTTTTAGTATCACAGCTGTGATTTCGCCTTTATTTATTATTGAACTGTATCGAATCGATTTTAAATATATTGTATCAAATCGCATTGAATCTATAAGGCATTGTATCGAAAAATGTACCGCATCGTGGCTTGTGTATCGAGGTATTTATCGTATCAGCAACTTCTTAATCATACCCAGCTTTAAGCACATCGCATCAAGTCGTTGTGTACAGGCGGATTATTGGACGGAATCTCACAGCAAACCACAAGGAGGGTTCAGTATAGGTGGGAGAGATCGCTAAATTACTCAAACATGCAAGGATTAAACCTCTTCAGACGTGTTTTTGATGAGGGAACAACATTATAACAAGGTAAAAAGCTCAATAACATATATTACACCCCCTTATTTCATAAAAAACAAACACATACATACATATAATTGAATCATTTACTTGAATTTTAAAAGATTTTCCATTAAAGTTCTGCTAACCCGAATAGAGCAGAGCCTTGGTTCGTCCTGGAGTGTTAATTGGCGCTTGTGTCCTTATAGCTCTCATTATGCTGTAGACAGGCTGTAATGATCCGCCCTCCGTGCTCAGACCTGTACTTAGACCCTCTGCTCGTCTCTGATTGTCCGTTTAATTACATGTGTTCTTTTCCAGTGCTCCGAGCTGCAGCGCTACCTCCCCCCGCTGTCGGCCATCTTGAGAGGGCTGAAGTCGGGCAGGTACTCCGACCGTAAGTGCCGTCGTCATGGTTACTCTCTGTGCTGTAGCTGCTGCTCTAAGATATTTAAACGCGAGTGATTACTATTATTATCCTGGAACATGGAGTTACTGCTTTTCTGCGCAGTGGAAAGTGCCAGGGCAACTTTTAGAATTCATTTTTTTTCCTTATGTAACTTTTTGATTCGAGGTCTGTCACCTGCTTGTTTCTATGGATACGTCATTGCTCTGCCTGGAATGTTCCACAGTGTGACATTAAACAGCTCTACTTTACATTTATTCAATTACAGGTGGTTTTAAAGCTCAAAAATAATTATAAAAACAGACATTCTGACTGTGAGCGGGGTCGCCTCTCCACAGATCTGACCTGTAACTTGGTCTGGTTTGGTCTCCATGAAGATAGAAAGGTTTAATGCCGTACGGTGAAACTTTCCACCAGAAAAGTTACACAATGCACCTTTAAAGACCTGTCATATTTTTAAATTAAATATGCACTGTGGAACTTTCCGGTGGAAGTCTGCCACCTGCTTGTCTCCATGGAGATTTTATTGCTTTGTCTGAAATGGTCCACGGTTTGGTATGAAACTTATTTATCTCCATGGAAGCCTGGAACACCAACAGGCCAAGTTACAAGTCAGGTCTGTGGAGAGGTGGAGAGCTAGTTCAAATAAGAGTGCTGTTTTGATTTAATAATTATTAGTCTAGTAATAGTAAACACACAAATAAAGTTAAATTATGGAACATTCCTGGCAAAGAAAAAACACGGCAGTAGAAAAGTTACATAGTGTGTCTTTAAAGGACCCATATTACTCTATTTTCTGATCTGTTTTAATGTTTCCTCATCACAGACTGACCAGGAGTTGTGTTTTCTGTTTGAGTTCTTCTCTCAAACGGAAAACACTCTGTTCCACCTTGTGATGTCACGTGGAAATACAGAAACTCCACTGTGTTTTTAAACTCCACACACCTTCACTAGAATCATTTGGATGATTTCAGTCCTGGAATTGCCGATCTTTACTGAACAAAAGGTAAAAGGAGCTATAAACCTAAAAACTACCATTACATGACATCACAAGGTGGAACAGAGCATTTTGAGCTTTGGAGATGTAGACAGACTAATAATAATAATAAAGTAATAACATTATAACATGACTTAAAGCTTATGAGAGTCAGTTTTGTGTAATATGGGACTGTTAATGTCTGTTATTAGTTCAGATGACAGTTATTATCTGAGTTTTTCTTTTAATTTGATTTGATTTGACCCTGTTTGCTTTACATAACTGGTTGAAAACACATTAATTAAGTAGATCTGCTGCAACATTTTCATCAGTTTCATAAGCGAGCGTTACCGGAGCCTCATGTGCCTCTCCAGGAGTCGTACAGTCAATAGAAAAGTCTCAAGGTCAGAGCAGCAGCAGTTACATAAACAGACCTCAGACTGTGGTTTTACTCTGCTCTGAATACAAGGTCTGAGCTGGGGTTTTCAACGAGAAGGGTTAAAAACATCACATTTTAGTATTGTCTTGTCATGATCAACTCTGGAGCTGGGAGGACCTTGCCACCGCAGAGTTTAGAATTTATTATGATGACACTTTGAGATACATTTTATTAATAAAACTAAAGTGAATATAAAAGTAGAGAAGGTTTCAGTGGTGGTGATCTTTATTTATTTAGTTTATTTAAGATGCATTGTGCAGGTTGTAGCACTAAAGCTCATTTCCACCTGTAGTTCCGGTGCAGGTTTTTTAGGTTTGGGCTTAAAATGTGAAAAATTTGCCTCCTCATAATTTACACTTATGAGCTGATAAGCGTTTATTACCAAACTTTCAGAAACTGGACCAGAGGTTGCTATATTTTTTTCAATCAGCATAGACTGTATAAAGAAGCGGACTAAAGGAGTGCGACGTCACCCGTAGCGTTCTGCTCCAGTCAAATGAAGCTCACGAGGCCAGCAGTTATAGGAGCGAATTTTTGAGTTCCATATTAGGAATAAGAACGTATATATGAACAAAACAGCAAAATAAAAAGGATCATGTAGAGCGGGTTAATACGAACATTTTAAGACCAAAATGACGAGGCTCACAGCAGCAGTTACAGAGAGAGGGGGGGACAATTTTTCAATGTAAAGTCAACTGGAGCCAGAGTCGATGGAGCTGGAAGTGTCTCCATTGGGCTGGACGATATGGGGAAAAAAAAGAATCACTATTTTTTTTTCGGTTTTTGATTCGATCTTCTTCCATCTTATTAAAAACATAGACATGCAGACTTCAGGCGTAAAGAGCAGCCTGTCACTACAGTTTTTATTTCGTGTTAATTCCAGAGAAATTCACATTTAAAGTTTGGAATGAGTTTATATGATATATTAAACCCTAATCCATATGTGTGTTATCGTTAGCAACAGACACGTGTCCATGCACTAAACTGGGACTTAAGTTTCAACCATAAACGGTGAGAAAACAGTTGTTTCTTTTCTGTAACCTGGATTATAATGATAAGAAGCACAAGAGTAATGAAAGAGACGAAAAGATGAGGAGCTGGATCAGAGAGAGGAGCTTTAGAGTGAAACTGCCCTGCCCTTGTTTATGAGCTAACAGTTCACATAATCACAGAATCGTGATGTAAAGTGGTTTTCTGTGTCTCAGGTCTGAGCAGTTTCCAGGAGAGTTTGGCCATGGACCGAATCCAGAGGATCCTGGGAGTTCTGCAGAGTCCAGCCTCAGGGTAAGAAAAGCTCCAACCCTGCACAGCTCTGCATAATATGGACAAGAGTCTCTATACAATACGATTTAGATAAGGATTGTATGATTATGTTTATCGAAAATCAAATACTAATCAATACTAAAACAAGTATTGAAACTAGATCATCATTAGAGCAGGACACAAATGAACCTTTCCTGAGTAGCTTTAGAAAGAAGGACAAAACACAGAGCCACAAACAAAGCAATGTGGTCTGCTCAGTTTAGTGTAGCGAGGACTGTGAGCGCTACACTGGAAAAACAAAACAGCCACGTCATAAGAGGATGTGCCAACACAGACGAGAGAGCAGCACAGGACCTCAGTCGGCTGTATATTTCCATCTCAAAGCCACTAACCACTCCTTTGAGAGAGGAGAGTGAGGCACAGATCTGAGCCAGAGAAAAGAATTGATTTGAGACGGGATTTAAAGAGGCTATTTTTGTTAGGAAAGACAATCCATCTTTGAACAGAAATGGAGGTTTCAGACATCATCTGTCTCCCGTTTATAACTCCATCCTCTGACCTAAATCAAAACAAAGAAAACATTCGGGATAGCCTGTAAAGCACCAATCGGGCCTGAATGATTCTGTTAATATGACTCTGGTACAGTCCCCACTTAGTGCAGTTCAGTAGACGTAGCTGGTGTGCTAGTTTCAGAGTAGTTTCATTGTAGTTAGCTCCTCCTCAGTTTTGTCCAATTGACACAGTAGAATTTCTCTTTTGCCATGGAGTCTACCTGGAAAACAAGTATAAGAGCACATAGTATACGCCCATGGACCTGGTTTAGACCTGGACCATTATGGAACAAACCTGGACCACTGAGGGATTACACAAATCTAAGACCACATGGGAATATAAAAGAAACTACTACGATTTAATGTTAAAAATCACATTCTAAAAGAGTGTTTTTTATTTTCATTGTGGTATCGGTATCAGTATTGAGTATTGAGTCTATTCCTTAGTGTCAAAATCGAGTTTAGTATTCATACTGTAAAAGAGTTTTGTCCCCCACATCCCGTTGTCTAACATAAAATAAATGTTATGGGGAAAATCCAGGAAATTCCGATGTTTCAGAATCTTCAGCTAATACGTCATATAAAGTAAACAAAAGAGCTGGTATCTGAGGTTTGGTATCCACAGAATTTGTAGATGTTTGACCATTTTTCCTGATCACTATCCAAAAACATTAAGTATTATTTTAAAACATTTGAAAACGAAACATTATTTTAGCAAAAGGTTTTAAAAAGTTAACACTTCCCAGGTGGCCAAGTTCACAATCGCATCATAAACTTTTACCTCCTCTCTCTCGTCATTTCCCGTTCCTGCGTGCCCCCCTGTGTAGACTACAAACAATCCCATGATGCCCCTCTCCGTCTCTCTGAATACGTTTGATCCCAGATGGAGGAGCAGGTCTCAGGGACAATGGAGCAGAAACAAAAACAGGAAACTCCAGAAAGAGCTCGGTTTTAAATCAGAGGCGACGTTATCAAAGGCAGCAGATGCACGGGGTTAATGAGCGACGGATGAGGGATTAGAGCGATAAAGGATTATTAATCTAACAAAAAAACACACAATTTAAGATATGTTTTTATGAGGAAACATTTTAACGTTCTTTCAAGATACGGCTGAACATCTGACTCAGTTTTAATCAAGGCTGAGGCAGTTCTAATGGTCAGCTTGTTGTTTTTTTTTTTTTTTTTTTAATTTCTGTCATGTTTTAAATGTTTTTGGTTTAAAATGACCATTATAAAAAGTCTGTATAGTTCATTTTTCTGGAAATTAAAGCTACACTGTGTAACTTTTCTGGTGGAGCGTCCATCAAAAGCTGTTCTCTGTGGAGATTTTATTGCTTTGTCTTTCACAGTATCGAGTTCAACCTTTTTTCATGGAGACCAGAAAAAAGATCAGTTTTTCTAAGTGTTTTTGAGCTATAAAACCACCTGTAATTGAATAAATGTGAGCCACTTGTCATAATCATACTATTTTCGCGTCACCCAGCCCTTTCAGCAGGACATAGGAGCTACAGCAAAAAGAATGAATATAGTTTGGGTTTATAATTTGTATAATTTTTCCAGTTTTTCCTTCGCTGTAAACAAATATTGATCTTAAAAAGCTTAATAACAGAAATAGACTTCCTGCTCAAAATGGAAAAACTTTTATCTTGGCATTCTTTAGTTTGCGTTTGCCACTCTCCTAAATCGTGTTATCAAAAGTATTGAAAATCTGATTCTAATCGATACTAAAACTAGTATCGAAACTAGATACTCATTTTTTGCTGGTATCGATACTAAAAAAAAGAAATGAATCTTTCCTGAATAGTTTTTGAACGATCTTAAGCTGAATCAGAACAAGTATAAGAGCACATAGACTAGTATACGCCCGTGGACCTGGTTTAGACCTGGTTTAGACCTGGACCACTATGGAACTACCTGGACCACTGAGGCATTACACAGATATAAGACCACATGGGAATATTAAAGAAAATACTATGATTTAATGTGGAAAATCACATTCTATTGTCTAAAGAAAGAGTGTTTTTATTATCATTGTGGTATCAGAATTGGTATCGGTATCGAGTCTGTGCCTTAGTATCGATATCGAGTTTGAAATTTTAGTATCATGACAGCACTACTCCTTATTTCATTGCTAGTTAACGTTATGCGACTAAATAAATCTGTATTGTCAGTTTAAAGCTGCATTGTGTAACTTTTCTGCTGGAGGGTCCGTCAGATGCTTTTCTCCATGGAGATGTTATTGCTTTGTCTGGAATGTTTCACAGTATGGCATTAAACCTTTCTATCATCATTGAAACCAAACCAGGCAAAGTTATAGGTCAGATCTGCGGAGAGGCGACCCCGCTCACAGTCAGAATGTCTGTTTTTCTAGGTGTTTTTGAGCTTTAAAACCACCTGTAATTGAATAAATGTAAAGTAGAGCTGTTTAATGTCACACTGTGGAACATTCCAGGCAGAGCAATAGCATCTCCATAGAAACAAGCAGGTGACGGACCCTCCACCAGAAAAGTTACCTTTAAAGTTTACATTTTCACAGCTGACGCCACACGTGGAGCTACTAATCCTTATAAAAAGTTGGATTTACAGCAGTGAAAACAAACGTCTCCAGACTCTGACCCCCTCCCTCTGCTGAAGCTACCCCAGCGTCAGTGCCTCTCGTGGGGCTGCAGTCGGCCGTGACGTGGGTCTCTGGATCGGACCTGGACCACACACAGGGTCCGTCTGTGGTCCAGATCTGAACCAGGACTAAACCACGTCTGACCTGCTGCCAATGAGACCTAAAGATCTGCTGAATACACATTTACTGCTTTTACATTAGTTTAGATTGGCACCAGCATTGGAGCCACTGTTTTTGTGTCCTTGGGCAAGACACGTCACAAATGTATGTTTATAAGAATGTAGCGTGTCAGTGATTTTGTACATGTAAAATTTGAATATCAAGTATAACATCTAATACGAAATACTTCATATAAACATTCTCCTATTCGTGGATTTTGGATCGATCAAGACCGAGCTCCGTTGCCATAGTGATTAATAATTCCAAATATGGCTGACTAATTATGGGAAAAAATATGTTATTTGCCACTGATTTGATTTGCAGTGTACTTAGTAGCAGCATTCACATTTTAAACAGTTCCAGAAGCGTAAACATTTGAGAAAAGACTGAAAAATGAACTGATAAACTAATACAAGAATCCCATGTATTTCAGAACAGGTTTGTAGACGTTTAAACTCCAGGGTTAGCAGCTTAAGAAGAATAAGAGCCCAAATAGACACAGGGAGGGCATCTGACGCATAGGGAGGGCCTCTGACACACAGGGACATTTGAGAACATGTTTGTTGAGGAATAAACTACAGGGTTCGCAGCTTTTAGTCAGAATAACACAGGATAATCTGTTATTTGCACAGAAAAATGATGCTGCGTTTTCGATTCTTTTGCTTACATCTTGCAGCTCTAATTTAACATAAAAAATTTGAAGTCTTGAATGGTCAAATGTCCTCAAAATGGCGCTTATGACAGGAAACCCAAAAGCAAAAGGAGAGGGGGGTAGAAATGGGGAGATTTCCACTCATAAAGTCCCTCTGGTTTAAACAGGACCAGGTCTGAGCTTCCACAAACAGAAGTGTCAGCAGATTCACACCGTCTCCCTACGATTTATGGACGATCTATAAAAGTGGTGCAAACGGCTGTGAAAAGCTGAGCCAAACCTGTAAAGAGACGAAAGTATTTAAGTGTAAAAAAATGTACTTTAAATAATCAAAGCTGAACACCCACTAAGAACATGGTTGGGGGTTTGATTCTCACCATTCTATCACATATTATAGTTGTGTCCTTGTTGTTAAGATCATTATATTTAAGATTTTGGGGAATTTTTTAAGTTTCAAATTTTAAAACATTTCAAAATTAATCGTGACATCACACTGGGGAAAGTTAAATAGCAGCCATTTTGTACACTGGGCCAAAACTCCTCTAATATACACAGAAATTATTATTATTATTATTATTATTATTATTATTAATAATAATAATAATAATAATAATAATAATAATAATAATAATAATAATAAATACAGACAAATAAAAATATAAGAAACACCTTTATTTAGTGGAAATAATGTTTACAATTTTGGGGAAGAAGTGTGTAAATTTCTTGTGTAAATTGTGCCGAGCTTTTGGACAGTATGGTATTAAACTTGGCCATTTCCATAAAAACAAGCTAAGTTACAGGCCAGATCTATGGAGAGGTGACAAACGCATGGATTTCAAGGTGTTATTGAGCTAAAAAAAAACAACTTTAACTGAATGAATTCAAGACGAAAACATGGATTTAATGGCGTACTGTGGATTATTCCAGAAAAACATTAACAGCATCATAGAGACAAGCAGGTGGCGGACCCTCCCCGTGGAAAATTACACAGTGCAGCTTTAACTACTAGCCAAAGTTTGCCTAGAATACAGAACACACACTTTTTCTTGTGTAAATTGTGCCGAACTTTTGGACAGAATTCTCCCATCAATATGCTATTCTCTAAAATACAACTCTGTACTTCTGTAATTTTGCTTCTTGATTTGTGTAAAACTTTCATTTATATTTACACCAAGTATTATCCCGTCTAATTAAGTCAAAATTTAAGAATCATCAGAACCTGTTATACGCACGTTTGGTCCCACAAACTAAAAATTATTCACTTTTAAATCTGACAACCTTTTAGCTGTCCCTGGGCGTTCAAAACACTCATTATTTCTGTTTTAACTTCAACTAAAACAGAAATAATAGACAAAAAATAAAAAAACATCAAATAGTTTTCGTTAAATCGCCAACAAAAATCTGCTATTTCTGACGCTTAACCCCCAGAGTATGTTCTATACAGTACGGCTGCGCTGCTGTTGTTACACAAGTATTTAAGAGTCACATGTTCTGTACTTTACGAGTTATCCCCAAACGCCCCGTAAACCAGCCCCAGTCTACACCATCAGGCTTTTACAGTGTTTAAACTCTATTTTTACCGTGTTCAGTGTAAAATGGGAATAATGTTATTCCCAGAGGCGGAAAACGTGCTGGAAATGTGTACTCAAGTAAAAGTACAGTTACATGGATATTAATGTATTCAATTGCAAAAACTGCTGCCAAAATTGTACTTAAATGTGCACTGTGTAACTTTTCTGGTCTACTTGTCTCCATGGTGATGTGATTGCTTTGCTGTTGCTGTGTCACAATATGGAATTGGACTTGGCCATTTCCATAAAAACGCATGGATTTCAAGGTGTTATTGAGCTATAAAAACAACTTTAACTGAATGAATTCAAGACGAAAACATGGATTTAATGGCGTACTGTGGAATATTCCAGAAAAACATTAACAGCATCATAGAGACAAGCAGGTGGCGGACCCTCCCCGTGGAAAATTACACAGTGCAGCTTTAACTACTAGCCAAAGTTTGCCTAGAATACAGAACACACACTTCTTCAATACTTTATGAAGCTGAGAGTTTGGTAAACGGTGAGTTCAGATGGGCGTGATTGACAGCTGGATCAGCCAATCAGGGACATGCGTAGTCCGTCTGTATCAAAACAAATACGGCTGCTCACGAGGAAAAAAAGGGAAAAAACAGAGGACTGAAAAACATCACAGATTTCTGCAGAATCAGTGACTAAACTGTTAATCCGAGGTGACCAATGAGCTTCTTTGTTTCACATGCGTCACTGAAATAAACAAATCCGATTGGCTGAATTGGGTAAGGATGCACCGATCGAGCGTTTTCAGTTCGATACCGGTTTCGATACTGTAGTTTTAAGTGTCTGCCGATACCCGAAATCAGTTGAAAATAGACTGAAGACTGCAGAGACTGAAAATAGACTTTATTTTTGAGTAATTTAGTGATCTCTCTCAGGCCCTATTCAATCAATCAAACTTTATTTATAGAGCCCATTACAACACTCATGGTGACCAAAGTGCTTCACATTAGGACCAACACAACATAAAAACATACAAAACGTGAAACGATGAAATAAAACAAATTGTGCAAAGCGTCACTGCATTACTAAGCCACTCTGAATATTAGCTGCAAGATTCTGTACGAGACTCCGCCCACAAGCCTACGTCACCCATGCCCCCACATGACCATTCTCCACAAATACACAAAAACATGATACAAAACGGTACACAACATTTTGTCATACATCTACAAGGAAAACAGACTTTATTTTCCTCATCCATGTGTTCTGTACGTGTTATTTATCTCAAGAAACTACAGAACAACTTTGTAGAAATAAAAGCTCAAACATTAACATTTTCTCGACCAACAACAAACAGTAAATAGTCTTATTACATCAGTTTATATGGCAACCAGGATATCAGCAGAACAAGATATTTTGGAGCCGATACACGATCCAGTAAATTTTCATGGACTGGCGCCGATATTCGATACCAGTATCTTAGTGTATCAGTAGTATTTAGGTTTAGAAAGGAGCAGAAACATCAGTGAAATGCTTTGGGACCTGTGCAGTACTCGGTTACTCCTCTGATTTTAATATTTTATTCTATTTTATTTATTATTTTTTTTTATTTTATTCTACTCTATTTTTTTTACTATTTTATTCTCTTTACTTTTTATTTATTTTTATTTTATTCTATTCTTTATTTTTTATACTATTTTTCTCTATTTTTTTTATTTATTTTTATTTTATTCTTTTCTATTTTTTATTTTTTATACTATTTTATTCTATTTTTTATTTATTTTTATTTTATTCTATTCTATTTTTTATACTATTTTATTCTATTTTTTAATTTATTTTTATTTTATTTTTTATTTTTTATACTATTTATTCAATTTTTTTATTTATTTTTATTTTATTCTGTTCAATTTTTTATTTTTTTTATACAATTTTATTCTATTTTTTATTTATTTTTAATTTTATTCTATTTTTTATACTATTTTATTCTATTTTATTTTTTATTTATTTTTTTATTTTATTCTATTCTATTTTTTATTTTTTATACTATTTTATTCTATTTTATTTTTTATTTATTTTTATTTTATTCTGTTCTATTTTTTATTTTTTATACTATTTTATTCTATTTTATTATTACACGTACCTGGCTATAACTATACTCAATTATAAGTTCAACCAAAATCTACAGAAAAAAGGACAGTTACCCCAAAAATCTAGTCTTTTATAATAATGTGAGTATTTGGTTTCACAGTTTTCAGTTTTAAGTTTGAGTTTTGGTGTGACTGAGGAATGCAGGTCTGTTTATATCACATATCTGCATGGATTTGTGTTTAACCAGTCAGATATTTATCAAGGAGTTCATTAATGATTACAGGAACTATTTCCTCTTTATTTACTTATGCAAGGTGAAAATGTAGAATATTAAAGGAGCACGGTGTAACTTTCAGTGTTGTTTTTCCTTGTCATATTAATTAATGACAATTTTCAAAGTCAAATTTCTTCCTTTTAAGTCTGAATGCCAAAAAACACGCTTTTACTGACAGAGGATTGGCTGAGGACCTCTCCATTAAAAAGAAAAGAAATTGATCATTGACCATTAGAAATAAATTAATCTCGATTCAAATCTGATTAAAAGCCCCGGTGTTTCTATAGAGAGGAGAGGAATATTGACAAAAGGCTGATACCGAAATTCTTGCTTTGAACAGAAGGAAATTAACTTGATTTCTGCTATTTTATAATGTTCCTTCATCAAAAACATGTCTGAAAAGGTTTTAGATGTCATCCAAGCATGTTTGAGTAATTTAATGATCTTTCCCGGGCCATAATCAATCAATCAATAAAACTTATTTATAGAGCCGTTTAAAACACTCAAGGTGACCAGAGTGCTTCAGATAAGGATTAACAAAACATTAAACAATGAAATAAAACAAAGTGTGCAAAGTGTCACTGCATTACTGAGTGTCTGAATATTCAAATCCTCCTTACCTTTAGCTGTACGATTCTGTACGAGGCTCCGCCCACAAGCCCACGTCACCCACGCTCCCACGCGACAATCCTCCATAAATATACAGAAACATGAGATAAAACTGAACACTACAACTTCACAAACCTGATGCGATGTGCGGTAGTTTCATTCGCGGGATGCACGCTGATTGAGTTGTGATAGCGCTCTGAAGGGGGAGTGACTTAGCCTAGAGAGCAAAGGGAGAGGAGAAAGTGAAACATGTTAATACGTCATTTTAGGTGAATTTGGCACATTAAAAACAATAAAAGGAAACACGGTGATCTAAAAATATCATGTGTTAGCAGTTAATACCCAATAGAAGACATTTAGTTTACATTTCCGCACATTACACTGGGATAATTAAAGCTGCATTGTGTAACTTTTCTGGTAACTTTTTCTGGTGGAGGGTCCGTCAGATGCTTTTCTCCATGGAAATGTCATTGCTCTGTCTGGAATGTTCCACAGTATGGTATTAAACTTTTCCATCTTCACAGAAACCAAACGAGACCAAGTTACAGGTCAGATCTGTGGAGAGGCGACCCCGCTTACAGTCAGAATTCCAGTTTTTCTAGGTATTTTTGAGCTGTAAAACCACCTGTAATTGAATAAATGTAAAGTAGAGCTGTTTAATGTCACACTGTGGAACATTCCAGGCAGATTAATGACATCTCCATAGAAACAAGAAGGTTGCATAGTGCACCTTTTCAAGAAATATAGAGCTTTTTCTGTTTTGTCAGTATCACCCAGCTGTGTTCACTAATGCAGAGTGTGTAGTGTGTCGCCTGTGCATGTGTGGGCGGGGCTGAGCTGTAAAGGGGGCGGGTCCTTCAGTGCAGTGGGCGGGGCTTCGCTTTATTTAAATCCCATGAATGCCCCCCAAGTCACGTTTCCACGGAGACATGTGTATCTGAGCACGCTGCGGGTCATGTGACTGTTTACTCCGCGCTCGGGCGATTATGTAACGGTGGGAGAGCAGCAGACGCGGGATAGGGCAGGTCCGTCTGACTGGGGCTCTGTGTGTGTGTGTGTGTGTGTGTGTGTGTGTGTGTGTGTGTGTGTGTGTGTGTGTGTGTGTGTGTGTGTGTGTGTGCGTGTGCGTGCGTGCGTGTGTGTGTGTGTGTGCTGCTGATAATAACGCGCCTGATTTACGGCGTTTGCACACGTCACGCTGGGGCTGCAGACAGAGGAATGTGCTGGGGTTTACAGCTTTAAAGAGACATCACAACAGATGACAACAAAAATACTATAACTTCATTTGTTTCATGTTTTTTTAACTCAAAATACATGAGAATAAACGGACTGATACCTGGATGCATAATTAAGAGGTTATGGAAAATTCTGTCCTATTTTCTGTCCCCAAAACCACATTTAAAGGTGCAAAGATGTAACTTTTTGGTTGGGGGTCCGTCACCTTGTTTCTATGGATAAATGCATAGCGCACTCAGATGGCCGATGTCCAAAAGGTTTTTTTTATTTTTAAATAATGTTTTGGCAAAAAGCCTTTGTCAGATCATTTTTCTTGCTTTGGACCACAAAAAAAACAACAACAACAAAACAATAAATAAATAAATAAAAACAAAATAAAATAAAATATTATTAAAAAAAAAAAAAGCTGGACATGGGCCATCTGAGTGTGCTGTGCTTTTTTCACTTTTAAATTGCTGTTCTTTACATTTGCACCTCTACAAGAACTTTGGTGTGCGTTTTCTGTTTTATTTGTTTCTATGGCGATGTCATTGCTCTGCCTGGAATGTTCCACAGTGTGACATTAAACAGCTCTACTTTACATTTATTCAATTACAGGTGGTTTTAGAGCTCAAAAATACCTTGAAAAACAGACATTCTGACTGTGAGCGGGGTCGCCTCTCCACAGATCTGACCTGTAACTTGTTCTGTTTTGGTCTCCATGAAGATAAAAAGGTTTAATGCCATTTTAAAACAGGCTTAAAACATTCCAGACAAAGCGATAACATCTCCACGGAGAAAAGCATTCAACAGACTCTCTCCTCTACCAGAAAA
>CM057091.1:3599033-3629033 GCA_029959045.1 Taenioides sp. WSHXM2023
CTCTCCTCTCTCCTCTCTCCTCACCCTCTCCTCTCCTCTCTCTCTCCTCTTCCTCTCTCCTCTCTCCTCTCCCCTCTCTCTCTCCTCTCTCCTCCTCCCTCTCTCCCTCCCCTCTCCTCTCCTCCTCTCCTTCCTCTCCTCTCTCCTCTCTCCTCTCTCCCTCTCCCTCTCCCTCTCCTCTCTCCTCTCCTCTCCCCTCTCCTCTCTCCTCTCCTCTCTCCTCTCTCCTCTCTCCTCCTCTCCTCTCCCCTCTATCCCTCTCCTCTCCTCTCCCCTCTCCTCTCCTCTCTCCTCTCCTCCTCTCCTCTCTCCTCTCTCCTCTCCTCTCCCCTCCTCTCCTCCCTCTCTCCTCTCCTCTCCTCTCTCCTCTCCTCTCTCCTCTCTCCTCCTCCTCTCTCCACTCTCCTCTCCCTCTCCTCTCCTCTCCTCTCCTCTCTCCTCTCCTCTCCCCTCTCCTCTCACCTCTCCTCCCTCTCTCTCCTCTCCCTCTCCTCCTCTCACACTCCTCCCCACTCCTCCTCTCTCACCACCTCTTCCACCTCCTCCTCCACTCCCACACCTCACCCACACCTCTCCCCACTCTCCACACTCCTCTCCTCTCTCCCTCCTCACTCCCCTCCTCCACACCACCTCCTCTCCTCCTCCTCTCCTCTCTCCTCACTCTCCTCTCTCCTCTCCTCTCCCCTCTCCTCTCCTCTCTCCTCACTCCTCTCCTCCTCTCCTCTCTCCTCTCCTCTCTCCTCTCCCTCTCCCCTCCTCACCCCTCTCTCCTCTCCTCTCCCCCTCTCCTCTCCACCTCCTCTCCCTCTCCCTCTCCTCCTCTCATCTCCTCTCCCCTCTCCTCTCCTCTCTCCTCCTCCTCTCCCTCTCCCTCTCTCCTCTCACTCTTCCTCTCTCTCCTCTCCTCTCCTCTCTCCTCTCCTCTCCTCTCTCCTCTCTCCCTCTCCTCTCCTCTCTCCTCTCTCCTCTCTCCTCTCCTCTCTCCTCTCCTCTCTCCTCTCCTCTCTCCTCTCCTCTCTCCTCTCTCCTCTCTCTCCTCTCCTCTCTCCTCTTCCCTCTCTCCTCTCCTCTCCTCACTCCTCTCTCCTCTCTCCTCTCCCTCTCCTCTCCCCTCTCTCCTCTCCCCTCTCCTCTCCTCTCTCCTCTCTCCTCTCTCCTCTCCTCTCCTCCTCTCCTCTCTCCTCTCCTCTCCCCTCCCCTCTTCTCTCCTCTCCTCTCTCCTCTCCTCTCTCCTCTCTCCTCTCCTCTCTCCTCTCTCCTCTCCTCTCCCCTCTCTCCTCTCCTCTCACCTCTCCTCTCCTCTCTCCTCTCCTCTCTCCTCTCCTCTCTCCTCTCCTCTCCCCCTCTCCTCTCTCCTCTCCTCTCTCCTCTCTACCTCTCCCTCTCCCTCTCCTCTCTCCTCTCCTCTCCCTCTCCTCTCTCCTCTCCTCTCCTCTCCTCTCTCTCCTCTCCTCTCTCCTCTCCTCTCCTCCTCCTCTCCTCTCCTCCCCTCTCTCTCTCCTCTCCTCTCTCCTCTCTCCTCTCCTCTCTCTCTCCTCCTCTCCTCTCTCCCCTCTCTCCTCTCTCCTCTCCTCTCCTCTCTCCTCTCCTCTCTCCTCTCCTCTCCTCTCTCCTCTCCTCTCCCTCTCCTCTCCTCTCTCCTCTCTCCTCTCCCCTCTCCTCTCTCCTCTCTCCTCTCTCCTCTCCTCTCCCCTCTCCTCTCTCCTCTCTCCTCTCCTCTCTCCTCTCCTCTCTCCTCTCCTCTCCCCTCTCTCCTCTCCTCTCTCCTCTCCTCTCTCCTCTCCTCTCTCCTCTCCTCTCTCCTCTCCTCTCCCCTCTCTCCCTCTCTCCTCTCCTCTCCTCTCTCCTCTCCTCTCCTCTCTCCTCTCCTCTCCCCTCTCCTCTCCTCTCTCCTCTCCTCTCTCCTCTCCTCTCTCCTCTCTCCTCTCCTCTCTCCTCTCCTCTCTCCTCTCCTCTCCCCTCTCTCCTCTCTCCTCTCCTCTCCTCTCTCTCTCCCTCTCTCCTCTCCTCTCCTCTCTCCTCTCCTCTCCTCTCTCCTCTCCCTCTCTCCTCTCCTCTCTCCTCTCCTCTCTCCTCTCCTCTCTCCTCTCTCCTCTCCTCTCTCCTCTCCTCTCCTCTCTCTCCTCTCTCCTCTCCTCTCTCCTCTCCTCTCTCCTCTCCTCTCCCCTCTCCTCTCCTCTCTCCTCTCTCCTCTCCTCTCTCCTCTCCTCTCTCCTCTCCTCTCTCCTCTCTCCTCTCTCCTCTCCTCTCTCCTCTCTCCTCTCTCCTCTCCTCTCTCCTCTCTCTCTCTCCTCTCCTCTCTCCTCTCCTCTCTCCTCTCTCCTCTCCTCTCTCCTCTCCTCTCCTCTCTCCTCTCCTCTCTCCTCTCCTCTCCTCTCTCCTCTCCTCTCTCCTCTCCTCTCTCCTCTCCTCTCCCCTCTCCTCTCCTCTCTCCTCTCTCCTCTCCTCTCTCCTCTCCTCTCTCCTCTCCTCTCTCCTCTCTCCTCTCTCCTCTCCTCCTCCTCTCTCCTCTCTCCTCTCTCTCTCTCTCTCCTCTCTCCTCTCCTCTCTCCTCTCCTCTCTCCTCTCTCCTCTCTCCTCTCTCCTCTCCTCTCTCCTCTCTCCTCTTCCCTCTCTCCTCTCCTCTCCTCTCTCCTCTCTCCTCTCCTCTCTCCTCTCTCCTCTCCTCTCTCCTCTCTCCTCTCTCCTCTCCTCTCTCCTCTCCTCTCTCCTCTCTCCTCTCCTCTCCTCTCCTCTTCCCTCTCTCTCTCCTCTTCCCTCTCTCCTCTCACTCAGATCCGCGTCATCAGCTCAGGGTCGAGCTTGTGACTGTGCAGACGTGACACTCCGGCCCTTATGTAACAGGAGAGACGGAAATACGGCTTCAGTTCACGTTTCAGTATCTCACTATTTTTAATCCTGGAAAAACTCTCCCTTTTCACACAAACTTCCACCAAAGAAAATATCAAGACTTCTGAAAGCCACTAGATCTCAACCAGGTCTATAACAGGACTATTCCAGGTCTAAACTGGGGCTAAACCAGGTCTATAACAGGACTATTCCAGGTCTAAACTGGGGCTAAACCAGGTCTATAACAGGACTATACCAGGTCTAATCGTGGACTAAACCAGGTCTATAACAGGACTATTCCAGGTCTGAACTGGGGCTAAACCAGGTCTATAACAGGACTATTCCAGGTCTGAACTGGGGCTAAACCAGGTCTATAACAGGACTATTCCAGGTCTGAACTGGGGCTAAACCAGGTCTATAACAGGACTATTCCAGGTCTAATGTAGGACTAAACCAGGTCTATAACAGGACTATTCCAGGTCTAATCATGGACTAAACCAGTTCTATAACAGGACTATTCCAGGTCTATGTGATCCTGAATTTTTACTTCGTTATTTTGTCTCTAAATCAAGATCTGAACATAAAAAACGGACCAATCAGACGCCTTCATTCCCTGAGGTCACTCCCGATCGCCTTAGCAACAGGTTTGATTGACAGCTAGTGCGTTTTGTTGCTAAATAAGCCCCTTCCTGCTTTCCGGTGAGAAGGACGGGCACATTTAACAACCTCAATCATGATTGGCTCTTGTGGTTGCTATGATACTTGTGGTCAGAAGGTTGGAGACTCCTGGTGTAGAGGATCTGACATTGACAAACCTGTAAAAAAGTGCATTAAAAGTGTAAGAATCATTATTATTGATTATCGGATGAACTCTCTACTTCTCTCAGGGCCAATTCAAATCAATATATTGTTTTGTTTAATTTTTATATTTGACGTTTTTCCCAGTTTGAAATCACTAAACTCGGATTTTCAAACATGGAGCCTGGCCCAAATTGGCTCCTGTGACCGTTCGCTACAGGAGCTTCATTTGAGCGGAGCTGAACGTCCACCTTTTTATACCCCACACCTTAAAGGAACTGTGTGTCAGATTTTGATTTCAAATTTCATAAACTGTGTCCTAGATATGAGGTCAAATCAAATGCAGCTTTTACTGTTAACAATTCTAATAATGCTGATTTAGTCTTAAATATAGAAATAAAACAAAACGACAACAAAAGAGTCGGCACTCTTACGATTATTGCAGATTTAAAGAAAAAAAAAAAAAAAGTTTGCATGTTCTTCCCGTGTCTGGGTGGGTTTCCTCTGGGCACTCCAGTTTCCCCCATCAACCCAAAAATCTGCTCCATGGGTAAAAATCCTCCAGCTGAGGTGCTGACCAAACCCATCTCCAACAAGATCATGGAGGTGGGTCCCCGGGCGCCTCATGTGCTCCCCACTGCTCCAGAAGGTTGGGTCAAATGCAGAGGATAATTTCTCTACTGGGATGATAAAGGATAACAAAAAAATAATAATTTGGTGTTTTGGTTTGCAAGATGATTATCCAATCAGAAAGCAGAATGAGCTTGGGTTGCCAGGTTCAATAATGAAATCCAGTTGGTTTAAACCTAAAATGTCTCTCTCTGATCTGAACGGTCTCTTCCTAAACCCCAGAGTCAGTGCTAGTGCAGCCTCTGCAGCTCAGGGAGGGAATTCTGGAGGTTCTGAGCTTCACATGAGTCTGTCCATAAACTGAGACTGAGACAAACCTGGATGTGTTTCTATCTGCAGGTTAAGGCTCTGGAGACACAGGTTCAGTTGTGATTTTAGTCCAAACAGTAAAAGCACAGGATACATACAGTTTCTTTAAAAGTTCCATAATACACCTTTAATCCCGTCATGCGTAACTTGAACTGAAACACCACTGCTTTGTGGTAATTTAGTATTTTCTCCTGTGTTTTTGTACCTCACAGTTGTGTCCAGTGGGTCCGGAGTGGCTCTACAGTTCCCACGATGCACCTCTGCACTGGCTCCGCCCCCCTCCTCCTGTATGCCCCGCCCCCTCAGTGACGCAGGACAACGCCGTGTCGTCCAGCACCGACTTCCACACGGCGCCCCCTAGAGACAGTTCTCCCCCTTCGTTCACCATCAGGAGCCCGTGTCTGGAGCGACTCCTTCAGGCGAAAGAAAGCATCATCCAAACCAGGACTGAGGCAAGACCGGACGTAAACCCGGACTAGAACCTGGACCAAAACCTAGGCCTTATTTAAACAGACCTCAGTATAATGTTTTCTACTCTAAAAGTGAACACAAGATGCCGTATCTACAAAGAAAGAGGATTCCAATAACCGAAGTAAATCGCAAACGTGTTTTCTGTGTAAAAGGTTTAAAGGTTTTATATTACGTAAAACTGACTCTTGTGAGATTTAAGCCATGTTATAATGTTTCCTCCTCAAAAACACACCTGGAGTTGTGTTTTGTTTCATTCACATGTTTGAGTAACACTTAATTATTACTCTGTCTACATCGCCAAAGCTCAAAATGCTCTG
Organism: Taenioides sp. WSHXM2023; assembly: GCA_029959045.1. NCBI lineage: Eukaryota > Metazoa > Chordata > Actinopteri > Gobiiformes > Gobiidae > Taenioides > Taenioides sp. WSHXM2023. The sequence continues at coordinate 3,604,388 of CM057091.1, forward strand.
TTCCACCTTGTGATGTCATGAAGCGGTAGTTTTTAAGCTCCTTTTTACCTTTATTTCTGTAGAGTTTTACCAATTTTAGCGCTGAAATGATCCAAATGATGATTCAGTGAAAGTGTATGGAGTCTAAAAACACAGTGGAGCACTTCCTGTATTACCACATGACATCACAAGGTGGAACAGGGCGTCTTCTGCTTGAAAGAAGAGCCTAAATACGCAGAGTTTGTGCGTTAAACGTGTGAATGAAACAAAACAACATTATAACATGGATCAGAAAATAGCGTAATATGGGCCCTTTAAATAGTTTTTTATAAATAATTCTTTATCTTCCAAGTGGCCACACCCCACTCTGGGAATCAAACCCACAACCTCCTTATACTGAGAGGAGGAGACAGGCTAACCACTCTGCCACAGTCACACAGAATGTACCCATAAGAAATACATGAAGTAGTAGCAAAAAAAAAAAAAAAGTACCCACACTTTTACTTGGGAACGAGTAGCTTTGTGTAACGGGAAAGGAAGGGCATCTGATGTAAAAACGAAGCTTAATTTATACAAAGATACACCACGTTTACAGGTAACACGATCTGCTGAAAGGACCTGTTTATGTAAATCAATCGTCACCTTTGCCTTGGTTCATATTTTGTACTTTCTCTGATGAATAAATGTTTGTTTTTTTAAAGTTCCGTCGGTTTGACTCGTATTGGTTTTCACTCGTGTAATTTCAGATTCAAACTTCCCGTAGGTGTCGTTTTATATTTAAGATTAAAACTGGTCATTATAGCGACAAATCTCAAGCAAAAGTGTTTTATAACTGTTGTTTGTCTACAGTTATACGGAAAATCACTTGTTCCATCAGATTTTGTATTTTAAATCCCATTGAATTTCTCACTTTGAATTTTTTAACATGTTTGAATTATTTTTATTCTGAATTTGAGTTGATGAAATTATATGTGTACGTAGGGCTTGAAAATATTTGTGCTAGATAATTAAAAGGTGAACATTTTTATATTGAATTTAAAAAATATTAGAAAAATATACTTAAAATTTCAGCAATTCAAATAATCAGAATAGTTAAATATTCAAATATCTTTTTTCAAAGTAAAAAAAAAATCGTGAACATTTTTATTTTGAATTTGAAACGTATTGGAAACTTAAAATTTCAGCAATGAAAATTCAGAATAAAAATCGTTCAAAAATCTTTTTTCAGAGTAAAAAAAAAAATCGTAAACATTTTTATTTTGAATTTGAAACTTAAAATTTCAGCAACTAAAATTCAGAATAAAAATCGTTCAAATATCTTTTTTCAGAGTTAAAAAACAAATGAAAAGTGAGAAATTCAGCTGTATTTCATGGCAAAGTTCAGTGTTATTAAAAGGGAAATCTGGCCCATCACATTTTAGAATCTGAAAACCACCGATATTTACTCAATTCTCTGTCATTTTCGTTTTGTAAAACTCACTGGAGGAAAAAGATTGGAGACTCCTGGTGTAGCGGCTCTGACAGACATTGACAAACCTGTAAAAAGTGCATTAAAAGTTTAAGAAATCATTATTATCGGATGAACTCTCCCTAGTGCGATGTGATCAATATAGAACTCTCTACTTCTCTCAGAGCCAATTCAAATCAATATATCGTTTTGTTTTATTTTTATATTTGACGTTTTTCCCACTTGAAATCACTAAACTCTGACTGACTTTTCATTTTCTACATGCTGCATCTACAAAGAAAGAGGATTCCAATAACTATAGTAATTTGCCAACTTGTTATCTGTGGAAAAAAGTTTAAATATTACATAAAATTGACTGTTGTGAGCTTTAAGCCATGTTAAAATGTTACTCCCTCAAAAATAATTGTAATTTCAAGTTAACAGCTACCTTCTATAGAACGATTTAATAATATATTTTTATTTTTATATTTGTACGATTTTCCCAGTTTGAAATCACCAAAAACTCGGGCAGATTTTTCATTGTGCAGCATTTATTGTCGTTGCTCTGGGGACTTCCTCAAAAGGCAATGAAAACAATAAATATGGATTTTTATGTAAAACATCTTTTTTCTCAAATGAAGAATTTTACACAATGTACACTTAAGATATCCCCTTTTTTCCTCACTCTTTCAACACGCTTTTTACATTTTTTTTTGTCCAAAATGAATACCAGTCCATGCAAAAACCCAAACATAACTCACTAATGCACTTTTCAAATGTGTTGTTAAAAAATGGTAATTGATAATAAACAAAGTGGGAGACGATGAGCGCTGTGCTGTTTCGATGCAGGTAAAATGCCGCGTGATCGCAGCAGAGTTTGTGTTGGGATTTGTAGTTTTTTTTGTAGTTTTTTGTAGTTCTCTGGAGGGGTCAGTAGTCCGTGTCTGACCCCTCTGCGTTGTCCACGTTTCGGGATAACATGTAGTTGTCCATGTCGATTGATCTGCAGTTGTTGATGGCGTAGCGCAGCCTTTCCGCCATGACGCTCTGACTCGTGTACGGAGGCAGACGCAGCTGGAAGAAGCAGGTTTGAGAAGTGGGGAGACTGTCGTACGGCTGAAGGGACAGAGAGACACAGACGGTTAGATTAATATAAAGATGACACAAAGAATCCTCACCACCTCTTGTATCACCGAGATATATTTTCATTATTATAGCTTAAAATTTGAAAAAAGTCAGTTTTTTGTCAGATTTCCAAACTCTGACAGAGTTTTTGATGCATTAATACAAAGAATCCTCACCACCTCTTGTACAGCGTAGATATATTTTCATTATTACTATATTTTATTTTATGCTACTTGTGTCTGTGTAATCCTTCAGTGTCCAGGTAAAAGAAAACACAGCAAAAGAAAACTTAAATTCTGTTATCTATCTAAAACTTTTGTTCAGAATTTGATTTATTATGATACTTGTACAAATACAAATCTGTATTTTTATGCCTTATTCCAGTGGTTCTCAAAGTTTTTCCACACCAAGTAGTGTAGTACCTAAGATCTAAACCCGACCAGTATCAGGTCTAAATAAGGACTAAATCAGGTCTAAAATGAGAGTGTGTTTACAATTGGGACTAAACTATCAAGACAATATAAACATATGAAGTTCACATGGATCATGATAAAAATTAATATTTTTTGGTATCTCTCAAACCCCTAAGTATAGTTTATATTTATGCGTAATTTTTTGTGAGCAGATATAAAATTCACAATTTGAGAACCACTGCCCAAATCCAGATGAACCTTCCTGCAAACACTCAACTGTGCCCGATAATAAAACCACTGAACAGAAAGACAAAAGTGTGTAGAGACACTGACCCTGTCCACCTTCATGATCTGAAACCTCTGGGAGATGTCTGCTGTATTCGCCGGGAGCCTGGAGCGTCCGGACACGAAGCGCATGAACAAAACTCTCTCCTCGTTTGAAAACTCCTCCAGCGTTTGCCAGAACCACTGCACCAGCGCGTGCTGCTCGTCCACCTCCCGATAACGCACCACCTTCTTCAGAACATCACAGCTGATCTCAGGGAGGCCACACACCATCTGCTCCAGCTGTTTGGAGGTGAGGAGAGAGAGGAGGGGCACAGGGATGATCCAGGACATGCCCTCTCTCACTGCTGCCACCTGGAGGAGGAACAGGGAATGAGTAACTAAAGGGTATAGTACTTATGAAAATAAACCATGTAACTACAGATCTTTTAACCCTGAAAGACAACCAGAGATCCAAGAAGGTCTGGCTATGGCTGATGGGGCGTAATGATGAGTGGATCTCCATATTCAGTTTGGTTTAATCCTCAACTATCGACCCCACACCCAAACCCTCACCTTCAACAACTTAACCATGCAGCTGTACTACATTAGTATATTGTTCTAATTTTTTAAAAATAATTCAGTTTTTTGGAACTGGTGTGACGGAGTGAAGATCCACTCAGAAACCAAAGGCACTAAACCTTCACTCAGCACAGCGCCCGTATCTAGACTCTGGAGACAGATTCAGTGCTTTATGGTGGTTCATTTGTACCTGTCTGTCGATTTCGTGCAGTCTGTACTCGATGGCTCTCTCCACGTACTCTTTCCTGTTGGAAAAGGTCAGAGGGATGCTGTTGCCTCCAGGAATTATGGGAACCATCTTTCCATCAGCGCTCTGCCCCACGAAGGAGTCCAGAGTGATCATCTGCGACACAGGGACAGAGAGGAGGTTAGTCTGCTGAGTTTATGTGAGCTGGTGAATACAGGAGGCCTTCTTTAAACCCTCACATCGTTGAAGTTGTCCTCTGTGATGCCGCTGTCTTCGATGTACAGAATGCTCTTCAGTGTCTGAACATAGAGCAGGTCCACCTCCTCCAGGTCCTCCAGGCTCAGGGGGATACAGCACAGCTGCTTCCACACCAGAGGAGCCAGGTGCAGGTCCAGAGGCTTCTTCGTGCGGATGGCCACGCCCATCAGGATCCCCAGGAACTTAAACTGAAGCATGTGCTCGTCCAGGCAGGCCGAGGGGTTAAACAGGAACCTACAGGAGAGAGGAGGAGATGGTCAGTTTAGGTGATTAAGGTCCATGTTTATTAAAGGTTCTATCTCATGCATTACTAGACTTATTAGAGGCTTTGGTATTTTATTATTTTCAGTTAAAACACACAGTCTCTCTGACCTGTCTCTGTTGTATCCGACCTCGGCTGTGGCGTTTGGTGAAGGGATGAGCAGGTCCACAACTCCAGTCTCCAGCTCCTACAACACACAATCAATACAACACACAATCAATAGAACATACAATCAATACAATCAATACCAGCGCGAGTATTTGAAGCTGATTGGTCAAAGCGTCACAACAGCAGAACAAGTCGAAAAAATCAAACTTTTTCAAAAGATATACTATTGCTATGGCAACAGTCCTAATATTCCATAATGCTGAAACCCACGGACACAAACACTGTCCCACTAAACTTCATCATTTACATCCTCTCACATGCAGCACTGTCCATCTTTCTCTCCCTTTTAAGTGTAAGAGTTTTTTTTTTATTTTATCTGCGCGCCCTCACACACCGCCTTCATACACAGGGTAAATGTGCGTCTTGCTCAAGAGCACACTGTCAGCCTGTACCTGGCACATCTCTGTGATGGTGTCATCGAACACTCCTCCAGCGTCGTCCGCCCCCTCCCCCACCAGCTTCACCTTCCAGGCCCGAGACGGGAGCCTGAGGTCAGAGGCGTTCAGCTTCACCACCTGCCGAGCGATCTGCACCAGGATGGGCTTACACTTCCGACCGCTGCAGACAAACGGGAAGAGGGCACCATTTTATATTAAACTGGATTAGAACCATTAGAATATTATTTATGACATCTATGGTTAAATTCTACGCATCTGATAGCCAAGTATTGTAAGCCAAATGCCATTCAAAATAAGAAGGTGATACTAAAGCGATGGACATCATTTATTCATGTAATAAAGTCAATTTTGTCTTTCCCCTGTAGATATGTGGTAAAAACAGCTCTTGGATCACCTTTAGAATGAGAAAAAGCACTCAAACTCATTTCAGTGAATAAAGAAGATGCTGGGAATGCGTTAGTCAGGTGATGATTAAGTTTGGAGCTACAAACTCATGTTGTAGTGTAAAAAAAAACAGGTAGAGCTCCTTTAATCAAGTCTGACATTTGACAGTTATTCTATAAATATACAAAAACAAGTACAATGTGTGTAGGGAATTTCAAAATGACCTAATTGTGTGTGTATACAAGCTGAATACAAATTGAGTTTACAAATATCACCTGTAATGTTGGTGTGTTTTTGGTTAACAAATCAAAAAGCAGAACAAAATCCTCTGAGTTAAAGTCGTGATTGTAGAAATGTTTTTAAGATGGCAACAGTGAATGTTACACAATACAGAAGTCAGACTGGACTAAACACAGATCATTCCTGCCCTTGGTTCTGGTCGGTGGTACTGACCGTGTAGAGATGCGTTTGACAGTGATCTGGGGCCCGTAGTTCTTTCCTTGGACCATAGTTTTTCCAATGGAGCGGACCATGGGCAGAGTGTAGACCCGGGGGGCGAGGAGGGGTCTGAGCTGCCCCTGAACGATGCCCCATGTGCCAGCGTTATAATGAGACGTACAGCTCTGAGCGGAGAGGGGAACACAGGGATAATATTAGGTTTAATGTTGATAACTAATGACTTGAATATATTAAAACTGTATATTTATTTGGTTTAGTTTATGTGTCTTTGACATTTATTGTAACTTAACAATAAGATGCCCATATAAAAAATGCATCAATAACCCAATTTACTTGTTTCAGGTTAAATAAACCTAGTGAAACAAATCTGCAAACTGTTAATACCCAAAAGTGTTATGAGTCAATAAAACTATAGACAATCCATGAAAAGTTGAAAAGCTATTACCTAATTGCTTAACAGTTAATGATAGTACTAGTAGCAGCTGCAGTTGTGGTGGTGGTGGTAGTAGTAGTAGTTGTTGTAGTATCCGTACCTGGTTGTTGGGGCTGAGGTTGAGCAGTCTCCAGGACGAGTACATGAGGTCAGAGAAGTGGTAGAGCAGCCGGAGCCGAGCGCGCACAGACTCCATACTCACCTCCCTCAGAGCGCTGAACTGAGGAGGCACAGACACAGGCAAACCCAACTGCAGAGGAACAGAGGAGCCTGGAGAGAGGGAGAGAGGGAGGAGAGAGGAGGGAGAAGAGGAAGAGAAGAAAAGGGGGAACCATCAGAACATAAAGCTCAAGCTAAACTCTTTCATACTAGAGCTAATTACATATAGTTTTCTCCTACATACTTTCCTGCCAGAATCTTATATGTGGAAGTTTACTTACTGCTTACTTACTATTTAAAGTTTATTTGTAGAGCATTTAGACACAAAGTGCTTAACAGGCAAAAAGGTAAAAAAAATCTCACTGTGCGTTCAGACCACAGCATCAGAAGTGTCAGTTTTTTTATGGGAGACAGGCATCTAAACTAGAGCAACATTTCTGTGTCTTGAGGCTTTTAATGTGATTCTGACGCCGCGGTGTGAAGCTACATTTCCTGGTGTTTTCCAGACTGTGCATAAAGCCCATGCCAGGGTTCCAGCTGGAGCAGAGATAAGCAGAGTCCTGCGCCAAGTCAGTTTCATAAATCCCACATATGATCGATTCAGACGGCTCCCTATGCCAGAGTTTGGCATAAACAAAATTTATAAAAGAGGCTGATTTTTTTTGCACTGACAGTAATTGCTTGTTTCCCCACAGACCCCAGTACAGACTGTATCTGTTACACCTTTGTCTCACCTGGGGCTCTGGGGGGCACAGAGGGGGCGCTCCAGGCAGCGCTGTGGCAGCGTCCGGCTGAAATCTGATGGATGTTTTTACCCTGAAGAGCAGCGACTAAAGTGGGCTCCCGGACGTGATTCGTGTGGCCCAGACCCAACTGTGGAGACACGGAGAGTTTACAACATTTAAAGGCCATTTTTATTGTAATATTAAGGCTTTTAACACTACTGTGGACTCAATGAAATCCTCATCATCCAGAGGTGGTCCATTGTAAAAAATGAGGACAAGGACGTTTTGACGTTTTGACTCTCAGCATTATCGTCCTTGACATTTGGTCTTACTTAAAATGAGACATGTAGAAAAAACCATCAGGCTCCTGCTGCCATAAAATCTCACAAGAGAATTCTGAAATATGTCTCTCTTACAGCTGATCAAACATAACATTAATGAAAATAAACATGATCAAAAATTAAATAAAAACATACCTAAAGCCCCCTGTACCCCCAATCTCACCTGCCCCTCTGAGTTGCTGCCCCAGGTGTAGACCTCCCCGGTGGAGGAGAGCACCAGAGAATGTTCAGCCCCCACGGCGATGTCCATCACCTGGACCCCAGACAGAGCGGGGACCTGCTGAGGCCGGTTATGGTTCCTGGCTCGGCCCTCGGGGAGTCCAATGAGACGGTCTGAGGGGGAGGGGAAATATATGAACCATTCAAGTAAATAACAATTATGTCATATAAATATGTAAATAATGCATATGTGTATTACATGTTTTTATCTTTACTTGTCTAGAATATTTCTTATACTTTTTGATATCCTTTTTGGCAATTTTCTCCTTGTGGGACAAATAAAATCTGACTGTGGAAAATGAGTTGTAGTTTGTCTCGTCCTTTTTGCTAACTTGTGAATGAGCTTGAAGTTCTTTGGTCATTTGATCAGTCGATGGCGTTTTAGTCCACCACATTTTTATTACGTAACTAATGGGATTATAAAAAATGTAAATAGATGTATATATCTAGAGTTGGAGTGACCGGACTGCTTAATCTACTTTTTCACTTGAAGCTGCTGCTGTTTACCAGTACTTATTTATAAATAACAATTTTGAGAGCCAACACCAACAGCACTAAATTTCATTGATTGTTTGCTTACTATAAGAATACAGATTACAGATTACAAAAGTGTCTGTACCTTGGCCAAACGTGTAAACTTTTCCATCTTTGGTTAAAGCCACAGAAAACTGAGTCCCGCAGGCCACTTTCTTTATCCCGATTCCACACAAAACGTCCACTTTCTAAACAAAAACAAAAATGAGAAATTATGATTTGGTACAGTTAGTACAGAGTTATAATTAACATCAAATTCTTTCCAATATTTCACCCTCTCTCCCTCTGTACCTGAGGAGAGGATTTTGCCGTGGAGTTTCCGAGTCCCAGTTTTCCGTAGTCTCCGTCTCCAAAAGCCCAAACCATCATCCCATCAGCGGACACGACCAAAGTGTGGTTCAGACCACACGCCACCTGTAGAGGGCGCACAAGGCATTTACCTGGGCAATAACTGTACAAACAGACTTACAGAAAGATTTAATATACGGTAGTAATGCGAGGCAAGTATCTTCGCTTCACTACTACTTTAATACTTTTAAGTGGTAGTTGGGATTGAAAATGGATAAGATCACATTTGTTGTTGAATATTAAGATTATTGTCTATAATTAAAATGAAAATTACATTAAAACAAAACAGAAAGGTCTACTGTAATCTCACAAACAAAGGTATAAAGTATTTTTTGGTCATTTGCAGTAATTTTCTGGTCCATTTCAGTTTATGTAGCACATTCCTGATGCATTTTAAAAATAATAACTGAAAATCATAATTAAAATAACTTAAATGTCAAGATTTTATTAAAAAAAAAGGTATATTAAACGTAAAAATTATCTTGCGTCTCACCTGTCCGACCTGGTACCCCTCCAGCGCTGTGACCTTCTCTGGGAGTTTCTTGTTGGACGTGTTTCCGAGCCCCAGTCGTCCATAATCTCCGTTTCCAAAAGTGAAGAGTTTACCATCAGCAGTGACCACAGCCGAGTGTTTGAACCCACACGACATCTGAGAGGAGAAAAAAAAAAGATTTAGAGACGTAGTGAAGGTAAATACATCATATAAAACAAGTTAGTGAATATTAGTCCCTTATTCTTTTGTATCTCACACACCTGCACCACCTCCTCCCCCTGCAGCGCTTCGATCTGCCGTGGTCTCCTCTGTCGGTCTGAGTTTCCATGTCCCAGTTTTCCGTAGTCTCCGTCTCCCCAGCTGAACACCTCCCCACTCTCTGTGAGGGCCATGGAGTGCCCATCACTGCCACAAGAGGTCACCAGCTGCGTCACCACAAAACCTACACAAAATACACACAATTATGGTCAAAGTGTAGTCTGCTAATGCACTGGTAAAGATGGGGTACCTCTTTTTTACTTTTACTATTTTGCAGTTAAGTCAGGTACCTCACATTTAATACCTTTTCCTAACATGTTCAGAAATGTATGCGATTCTCATCTTTTAAGACGTTATCACAATCACATAACTCAATTCTAAATATTTTATTCTAATTAATTCCTTTAGTTCTTCTACACAATACAAGAGATGAAAACGATACTGTCTTTTGAATCAGGAGTCCATCAGAAGGACAGCTCATGTTGGGTTTTTAAGAATTAAAATCAATACTGAAATGGTTTTGACATGTTCAGAGGGAGAACAGAAGATACCATATATATTTTTCACATCTATTATTTCTGTAACATAAAAAACAAAAAAAATCCTTCAAAATAAACAGTCCGACCTTGTAGAGCAGAGATGACGGTGAGCACGTGGAGGTCATCGGAGTTTCCTTGTCCCAGTCGGCCGTAGCTCCCCTCTCCACAGGCCAACACTGTCCCATTGGGCTGAATGACGAAGGTGCAGTTCTGACCACACACCACCTGCAGGACACAAGAGGGTATTACACCATACCCCAAAATGAGAGTTATGAAAGTAACTATGGTTCTATGAATTCTGAAAGTAAACACAGTGGTGCAGTGCCTGTACCTGCTGAGCCTGGGAGAAAGAGGGCGCTATAGTTGGCACCAGGATGTTTCTTCCGGCCTCGGCCAACTGCCCGTGTCGTCCCGCTCCCCACAGATACGCGTCACACTTCCCCCCGAGGTGCCAGTCCTAAAATCAACAAATAAAAAAACGTTAATGCTACTAAACATGTAAAAATAAGTCAAACGTCCATCCTCGCATTTGAAAATCTTGGTTACTTCTGGCCATCTTTTCTGTAAAATCAAATTAATAAATATTTTCAATGCAACAGTGTTTATTAGCTGAGAAATAAATCTGGTTTGAGTCAACAAAGAATTCACCACATTTTAAAATAGATTAATTAATTTCAAAGTGTCAGTGTTCAGTTTGGATGTTCAACTCCCCTGAAAAATAAAATCAAAATGAAAACTGTGGTCAATTAATTCTATGAAAAAAGAAAATGTGATAACTTTTTTTAAATTTTCTAATTATTATTTTTATTTTCAAAAATGCTAATCTATTATTTCAAGGAATAAATGGAAAGTGAAATTATGTTTTAATCATTATTTTGTGTCTGATATGGTTTACTTTGCTTTACAATGTTTTTGTTTAAGAGCAAATAAAAAAAGTAACACCAACTCTAAACCAGGTCTATAACAGGACTATTCCAGGTCTAATCAGGGTTACCCGGTCTAAAAGTGGACTACATCATTTCCACTGTAGTTCTGATCTGAACACTGATCTTCAAACTCACCTCTGGTCTGGAAGTGGCCCAAGACATGATCTGCTCATCCATCCCTGACCCCCATTTACTGTTATCCTGAAGAAAAACAAAAAAACATGTATAAACACATATATATATCAATCAAATCTATTCTTACATTACAATCATAATTACGGATAACAGACCATCAGCAGAGCCATCTCCTCTTTGGCCACTGGTTCGAGGTCGGGGACAGTGAAGGATTCTGGGAAAGTGAGTCCTCGGGCCAGAGCCTCTGCTGCCTTCACCGTGGTGGAGAAGCAGTCCAGCCACGCCCACTCGCTGGCGGTCCACACGGCCAGCCCAGACTCCAGGGGGCAGTGTCTGAGGTGAGGCGGCACCGGGGGGCGACAGAGGAGCGTGTCCAGGTGAAGTCCCACAGCCAAAGAAGCCAAACACTGCATGTACGGGCTGTGGACCAACTGCTCTCCACAAACGACGTGAGGCTGAGAGACAGAGATTTAACATAAAAAAACAAAATTACCTAAAGCACTGTGTAATTTCTGAGGTGGAGGGTCCAATACTTGCTTGTCTCGTCTCCCGTTTTTTTATTTGTTTAGTTACAGTTTTTTTTAAAGCTCAAAAATACCTTAAAACATGATTTGTCACCATGTGCAGGCTTGCTTCTCCAGAGATCTGACCATTAACCTGTCTGCATTGTGCTTGCCAAGTTTATTTCCGTACTGTGGAATAATGACGGGAAAACAGTAATATTTCCATGGAGACAAGCAGGAGGCGGACTCTCCACCCGAAAAGTTACACAGTGTATCTTTAAAGTAGCTGTATCTGAATTTTCCCCCTGTATTTAACCAAAATGTGTCTTGCCTCAGTTCAGATGTATTCTACGCCGTCTGCATCTAATTACAAAGCAATTTATCGTCTGAGAATCAGGAAGTGCGCTGCTGCTTGGTGTTTAGTAAAGGCTGTGGCTCAAACCAGGACCAACCAGGATCGAGTTATAAATAATGCGTCTAAGGGTCAACGTGGACCACACTTAGAACACGTGAGACTGACCTTCTCGTAGGTGTACTGTTCCTGGAGCATGACGGGGAGCCTCTCCAGAAAAGCCCTCATACACGGAGCCATGTTCAGCCCCACCACCCCCTGTCTCTTCAGCGCCGAGCGGCACGTGGCCAGGACGTGGTTCGAAGACATGAAATCTTTGGAGCAGTTCACCACCAACACATCCTGAAAATAACAAAACGTATTTAGATGAAGGTGGTTATAATAACAGTATGATTTGGTTATGATTATGACTTAAAGAAGACATTGTGCTTGTGTCTGCTATATACAGTATTTTTCGGATTATAAGTCGCACTTTTTTCATGGTTTGGGTGGTCCTGCAACTAATACTCAGGAGCGACTAAATTAAAATATATAACTTCACATGTTTGTTATTTTCACACTGACAGAGAGAGGGCGCTCTAGCCTTGTGTGTCAGTATCTGCTGCTCCTATTACTCCTGTACCACTGGCACTTCTCGCTCTACTGCGCACGTCTCCTGCAGAAAGAGCCGCTGTCCTGTCTGGGATCATGTCAGTGTCTCGTAGGATTTCAGCAGATTTCAGGCTCTCAGGGGGCGGGGTTGGGTGTGTCCATCAGGTATGAGTGGATGTTCGGCTACTGAAGTTTAAGACGTTTTTTCTCGTCATTTACGCCTCATCTGCATTTAACGCATACGAGACGTGCCCCACTCACCAATGTTCATTTAGCATCAGAACTTATTTTATCACACGGCGATAAACTGTTAATCATATTCTGCACATTACAAGCTGTAAGTGGTGAAATATGCAGCCGAAAACAGTAATCGAGCAACGGAAAGAAAGTTTGTAGTGAGTGAGAAACTTGTGAGGGACTGGTGAAAAGCGGAGGATACTCAAAGTGCAATGAAAAAAACAAAAAGAGCTAATCACGGGCTAAAAGCTAGATTCAGCTAGAGTTGGCGGAGTTGCTCAGAAGTGACACTGAGGATAAAGAATTCAATGGATTTAGTGATTTGGAGTGAGATCGAGAGTTTGGTAAACTTCTTACACCTCTTCAGCCTGTTGTTCTCTATTCTATTGTTTTTACTATAACTTGCCTTTCAAGGTGAAATGTCTGTTCTTGGTCTCTGATTTTAAAAATAAATTTCGCCCTAAAAATGCGACTTTTATATGTTTTTTCCTTCTTCATTATGCATTTTTTGGCTGGTGCGACATATACTCCGGGGCAACTTATAGTCTGGAAAATATGGTAGTTATAATCTATGACACCTGTTATAATTTAGATATTTGAAATCACAATATTGATCTAAAACGACTTAATAAAAGAAGACTGCTGATTTATGCATTCGGAAACTGTTTCATTTGTACCAATAACGACTACACGACGCTGCTGAAGGTTATGTGCATCACCAATTATGAAAATATGGAGAAGGAAGTAAGTACAGAGCAGTGGGTGTACTGGTAGAGGAGAAAACGGGCTGCCACTATACTGCCCTTTTTATTTCAAATTGGGGTCAAGTAAAGATTTTTAGTTTGATTACCATTTTTCAAACATACCACTTGCACTTTTACATTTTAGAACATGCTGAAGACAGTGAATCAACTACATAACTGGAGCCTTAATTAACGTTCTGTCTTGGAGCTTTACCTTTGACCTGTTGGAGCAGACGGCGACGCCCACATCTGGGACCCACACGATGCTCTGGATGGCCCCCGACCCGGCCACTACAGTCTGCAGCACCGAGCCGTCCTGACCACCAGGGGGAGACACAGGAGAAACGGGAGGAGAAACAGAAACAGATGAGTGAGAGTCAGTGAGGGGTGAAAGAATGTGGAGTCAAAACTAACAGAGCAAGAGCACAGGACCTGATCAAATATACATTACACTGTTTTATGGCCACTATTTTGCCATGGAGAGGTTATTGCTTTGTCTGGAATGTTTCACAGTGTGGCATTAAAGCTTTCTATCTTCATGGAGACCAAACCAGACCAAGTTACAGGTCAGATCTGTGGAGAGGCGACCCCGCTCACAGTCAGAATGCCTGTTTTTCTAGGTATTTTTGAGCTACAAAACCACCTGTAATTGAATAAATGTAAAGTAGAGCTGTTTAATGTCACACTGTGGAACATTCCAGGCGGAGCAATGACGTCTCCATAGAAACAAGCAGGTGACGGACCTCACCCAAAAGATTACATAATGCACCTTTAAGTATTACAATATCTTATACACTTATACAGAATACACCAATAAAATAAACAATATTCAGACCAATAAGCGGTCTGCGGCCTATTTTATGGTGCTAGAAACAATAACAAAAAACAGCAACTTTTTCCAAAACCAATACGAATCCTTCATTTTGAGTATTTGCAGATACCAGGATACCAGGCATGTTTTTACAGGGTTCTAATACAGCAGTAAATTGCATAAATTTAAATTGTTTTTATAATATAGCCTAGTTTTTCACTTTAGAATACGTATTTGAGGGGCTGTTATAAATTTCTACTAAAATAACTATAGTTGTAATTACATTATAATTACAAGTGCCTTTATTGTTTACTGTTATGTATTTGTTCAGCTCTTCTCTCCTGTCACTGTTCAGCTGAGAGGAGAGCCGTAACAGTCAAATAACATGAGGCGCACATTGTGGTATCGGTTCTTGGTATCGGCACCATTTTGATGAGTAAGAGTACAAGCCCCTTGTATTAAGCCAATACCTGGGGCACTGGTATCGGCTTAACCTTATCAGTATCAGTATCAATAAGAAGAATGTATTGTATATAATTGTTCAATAGAAGATGTGTTATAGTCTGTCTTTTGAAATATATTAACAACTATTTTCTTTCTAGTCGTCCTTTCATTAAAACCATCTAAAATTATCTAAAACTGGACAAAAGGTTTTATTTATTTATTTTTATTTGAATTTAATTTGATCAAAAACTTTTACAGTTACAGAATAGACATTCTCCTTTGCTATGGATCCCACCTGGACGACTGAGGGAAACACAAACATCTGCTCTTTTAACGTGTGCAGCAAGTTACAGGAACTCTTCAGAAAGGTAGAATTACTTCAACATTTTACCTTCTATCCTCCATATCTTGTCACATGTGGGTGTCTTGTTTTCATATTTGTGTCTGTGTCTGAAAGTTAAACTGTTAAAATCTCTCACCCGCAGAGACCAGATGTTCATGAGTCCTCCCAAACCTCCAGAGGCCAGAGCCAGACCATCAGGGCTGAAGGCCACTGTCCGAACGGGAGTGATGTGACCTTTGAGCTGGAACACACACACAGCGCCCTCCTCTGACCACCCGGAGCACTGCAACAAAACAGCACAAGGACAGAGGGTTATGTAGGCTGTGAAGATACCATTTATTTATCCACAAGCTTTAAAATATGTCAGTTTTGAAAGTTATAAAGGCGTGACAAAGGTTAGTCAGATATGGGATTAGTAATGAATAATGAGGATGTGTATAATATTCAACAGCTGTCAACGTAACGTACTGTACTTCAGTTAAAAATGTAGGCATTTGTACTTTACTTAAGCACATTTTAGAGTGGATACGTTTTACTTTTACTTCACTACATTTGAGAGTAAGTATCTGTACTTTCTACTCTACTACATTTTTGAACAGGGCTGAAAAGTAAGTATTTTTTTCTTACAGTTTGAGACCTGCTGAAAAGGCTGAGGGTTTATTTTTGAAGTTCATAGTTTGAGCAAATACAAATATACAAATAAAAAGTGCTCGAAAAAACAACAAATTCAACAGTTTCTGCGACATATCCATAGAAACAAGCAGGTGACATAGTGGACCTTTAAACAAAATTCTGCACAAATCTTTATCAAAATCACTACATTTGAAGCTGTATTAAATCTCTTACTTTTTTCTCTTTTAGTACATTTTTACATAGGTACTTTAATACTTTTTGGTAGATTTTTGTTACGTGAAACAAAAAAAATACTCCAGGAAAAGTATCTGTACTGTTTCCACCATTGATTTGATTTTCAATAATCAGGTATTTGTATCTTTGTGGTTTATGGGGGTGTCTGAAATTTGATACCCACAAATAAAACTTTACAAACAAGTAGAAAATTAACCGAGAGTATTCTACAGTTAGGGTCCATTACATAAACTTATACAGTACTACAATATATATAAATACAACTATACTGTATAACTATATATATATATATATATATATATAACTTCAATATTATGACTTATTTAAAGGTGCACTATGTAATTTTGGTTGGGGGTCCGTCACCTGCTTGTTTCTATGGATATGTCACTCCTCTGCCTGGAATGTTCCACAATGTGACATTAAACAGCTCTACTTTACATTTATTCAATTACAGGTGGTTTTAGAGCTCAAAAATACCTAGAAAAACAGACATTCTGACTGTGAGGGGACCTGTAACTTGGTCTGGTTTGGTCTCCATGAAGATAGAAAAGGTTTAATGCCATACTGTGAAACATTACACACAAAGCAGTAACACCTCCATGGAGAAAAGCATCTGAAGGACCTTCTACCAGAAAAGTTACACAATGCACCTTTAAGGATTTGTAAAAACTCGTAACGTGAATCTCACCCTGAACTTTGGTTTGTTGTCACTCTCCCACCATCCGTCCACTCCACAGGTGGATTCTGGGAAGTCTGAGATTTCCTGAGGCACAGTCCAGATGGAGACCAGACCATTTTGGCAACATCTGAACAAGAGAAACATAAATTAAATTATTATTTATTATGAAATTATTATTATGAAAGTAAGAGTTAAGCATTTTGGAATTCTGTATAGTGGTTATAGCTCATTAGAAAGTAACAGACCTTGTAAATTGTAAAGTACTTTGTATTTTTTGCATTCTGTGAAGACCATTGAGTACCTTTTGGTTGTAAAGTGCTATAGAAATCCATTTTGATTTGAAAGAAAGTCATTTTGCCAACCTAAAATAAATTATCAAGATTTTTGCTATTGGTTTAAGAGTGGAGTTTGCATGTTCTCCCTGTGTCTGTGCAGGTTTCCTTTGAGTACTTTGTTCAGTTCATAATTTCTAAGATATTCCAGTTTCATGTTTTTATTCCAGGGTTACTCACATGGCTAACATGGCGAGGGGTCTGGGGGCTCGTCCAGGCAGACCGCACCAGGCCACTCCGTTCACCACAGAGGGGTTCCTGATGCTCTGCAAACAGCGCCACCCGGAGCCAGAGTTGTGATCTGCGCCCCACAGCTTCACAGTCTCCTCTTTGGCACAAGTCAACAGCATCTGACCGTTCGGACTCCACTTCATACTAGTGATCGACTCCTGGAAATAAATAACAAAGTCGTTAACTAAATGTGTTAATTTAATGTTTGTTGATAAATACAGGGACATTATGTCATGAAAACACTTACATTTGTAGGTGTTTTATATTATTGATAAAAATATATATTCTAAAAAGTAAGGGGAAGATGTTCATTTCGTACACAGCTTAAAGGCGCAGTATGGAACTGTTCTAGTGGAGGGTTGGCCACCTGCTTGTCTCAGTGATGTTGCTATTATTTCACCAAGACCAAGACCAACTGCAATATGGTATTAAATTCAACTATCTCCATGGAGACAAGCCGGACCAAGTTACAGGTAAAATCTGTGGAAAGGTGACGCTGCTCAGAGTAATAATGTACATTCATTGTTCAAGGTATTTTTACAATAACTGCAATTGGATAAACAAAAGATAGATGTTATAATGTGATATTCTGTAACATTCCAGGCAAAACAATAGCATCTCCATGGAGACAAGCAGCCACCGTTAAATCTAATGAGAGTAGTGTAGTGGCTAAATTAGTTGTTGGTAGGCTTAGACGCATTTTGTTTGTAACATTTGAAACATGAAATAAAAATAATAGTTCTTTTATATGATCCACTTTACCTTGTGAGCGTCGATGACCACGATGGCTCCTTTCTCCAGAGGCTCTTTGGACCCGATGAGGAGTTTCCCGTCGGCGTATCCCACAGCGAAAGGTCTGTCCTCACTGAACCACGCGATCTGCATCACTGCCACTGAAACACAGGACGAGGGGTCAGACACACAGGCTCTGGAGTGGTCAGTGACAGACATGCATGGTCCGACCGTATTAAAACAAATATGGCTGCTTATGAGGGGGAATAAAAAGGGAAAAATGATCACAGGGGACTGAAAAACACTGGATTTCTACATAATCAAAGAGAGAAATGTACTTTGTTTAAAATGATGGCCAACCAATGAGCTCCTTTGTTTCACATGCATCACTGAAATAAACAAATCTGATTGGGTTAGTTCTGGCTGGCCAGACTGATATGTGTCTGTATAAAAGAGACAGAGACAGACACAATTCTAGACTTGCCAGGCAAAATTAGCTTTATTATAACAATACAAAATGCAGCATTGCCATGTTGTGTTGCCACAAATTGACAAACAGGAGTTTCGATACCTTCCTGAATGAGTATCTAGTGTAGATGTTAGATTTTAAAATTGATAAGTATCTGATTATTATAACCCCATTGCAGAGACTGTTCTTACCGTCTTTCCTGTAGCAGTGCTCGAGTTCAGTGCGGTGCATAGAGGAGGAGTCCAGGACTTCAATCAGACCCAGGGTCCCGTCCATGCGTCCCACCAGCAGCAGGTCTTTGGGCTCCCCACACCACAGAGACTCCGCCTCCTCTTTGGGCCAGGCCAGAGCAGAGACCCAGTGAGGCTGCATGTCCAACAGCCCCTTACCCCCTGGAACAACAGTTAAATCAGTGTTTCAAATGTGGCAATTAGAAAAGGCTGCAATTATTAATGAAATATAATGAATTTTTTAGTAGTTAGTAGAGGACTACTAACTACTAAAAAATTCATGTAGACTAGAAGAATTTGACTTGCCCCAGTACAGATACATTGCATAAGCAGCTCATGAGGTAAAAATAAGTCCGCTATGCATTTAGATGTCTAAAAGTATTTTATTGTCTGAGAATCAGGAAGTGTGCTGTTGTATGCTAGTTGTTGTTGTTCCCAGAAGCTCCTCATTTACCGTTGACTTGCCAGATGTTGACCATTTTCTCCATGGCAGAGGCGAGGTATTTCCCAGTGACGCTCCAGGCCAAAGGGGAGAGAGCGGGATCACTGGGGGATCCAAGTCCAGACATTCCCTCCTCTGAAGAACCATCACTGACAAAACAATGGAAAACATCAACTATAAAGGAACAACCCAACTGTACAGTGCATAAAGCCAAAGAGTCAGTAAAAATATATATTAGTATGTATATAATATTTGTCCTTGTACAGATGTGCTGATCCTCTTACTTCTTGTTGAAGATGCAGGTCTGTTGTAGCGTGTACTGGTTTTTGGTCACAGTCCAGAGTCGAACTGTTCCGTCGTTTCCACTCGTCGCCAAAAGTCCTTTTTTACTGCACCAGCCACAAGTGATCACCTGAGATCAGAGGGACACAGGAAATAAACATATAAATAAGAACAATGCAAAAACACCCACAGTTACTACATAATCACTCTTTTGGTTGTATTACGATTTTTTAAACACATTTTTTAAACTTTCAGCAAGTGGTAACTAAAGACATAAAGCCATCTGCTTCTTCTGTGAGGTCATAGTGATTAGGTTTGAGGTTAGGTTAGATCCACCACACCCACTTAAAAGCAACTTTCATCATATCGTCCAGGAAAGGCAAAGTTTTATTTTAATGCAAAGAGAGTGCTGCACCTGTGGTTACATTGCTCCATTGTAGATTATTGATATTTATAAGCATTGTAATTTTTCCTTGTTATACCTTCATAATGCAGAATAGAGAATTTTATAGATTCATTCATGACCATCAGCTGCTCTGGACTCTAAAATATCTTACATAAGCTTAACTTGGTCCATCTAGATTCATTATTACACATTCAGTTTTTCTCTTATTAAAAATACAATGATTTTAGCCTTGTCCCCATTCTCCTCTTTAAACCTAAAAGAAGTTTTCCTGTTGTGTGTCCAGAGTCCACCTGGCTCCCCGTGAGGCTGCTGTGATGCTGCAGGACACAGAGGATGGACACTTTTGTCCTGAGGGCTGTTGCTCACCTCAAACTGTCCTGACGCTGGATCTGATGACCCTACGTGACTGTGGAGCTGTACTGAGACTTCTGTTTGAGTTTTCTATTATTATTGTATTTTTCTGGTCAATGTGCTTAAAGGTGCACTGCGGAAGGGTCCGCTACCTGCTTGTCTCCATGGAGATGTTATTGTTTTCCCTGGAATGTACCATGATATGACATTAAACATATCCATCCAGCATTTATTCATTACGGGTGTTTCTTTTGCTCAAAAATACAGTAACTCCTTCTGTGAACAGGGGCGCTTCTCCACAGACCTTAACCGTAATGTAGCGTTGTGCTGTAACCTGCTTGTCTCCCTCGTGATAATAGGTTTAATCTATGCTGTGGAACATTCCAGACCGAGCAATAACATTTCCATGGAGACAAGCAGGTATACAGCAGCCCCTCCACTAAAAAAGTTCCGCAGTGCACCTTTAATCTGCCCTTCTGGGACAAATAAAGTGGTATTGATTTATTGCTCGTCCTCACCCTGCTCTGATGCGCCTCCAGCTTGATGAATGAGCACTTCCTCAGGTCTCCCGCCATGTCTGCGAAAGTCTGTGGCCGGGTCTGGTTGTTGTCTCTGTCGTGCGCCGCCAGCGTCCGGACGAGCTGCTGCGCCGCCCACTGCCGATGCTGCGAGGAGAGCCGCGAGGAGAGGCAGCACGCGGCCAGGGCGTTAGCCAGCTCCAGGGGGCCTACAGCGGAGGGGTTATGGGAGGGATGGGCATACAAGTGCGCAATTAGACCTGCTCAAACGAAAGAGTGACAAGACGCAGCGGTGAGTGAGAGAATGACAATGCAGAACACCAACTCAAACCCAGTGACACATGAGAACAGAAAAAAGCAAAAACAAGTGAATGTACAGTACTGTGATTTAAAAGAGATTATTTAAAGAGCCTATATTATACAAAATGGATTCTAGTGAGCTTTAAGCCATGTTACAATGCTGTTACCTCCTCAAAAACAGGCCTGGAGTTGTGTTTTGTTTCATTCACGCATGTTTGAGTAATCCTTATTATTAGTCTGTCTACATTTCATAAGCTTTCCTCAAAATGCTCTGTTCCACCTTGAGATGTCATGAAGCGGTAGTTTTCAAGTGAACAGCTCCTTTTACCTTTAGTTCAGTAAAGATCTGCAATTCCAGATCTTAAATCATCCAAATAATTCTTGTGTCACTTGTGTAAAAGAGGGACTGTGGATGGAGGCTTAATGTCTCTGTACATTGTCCCTTCAAATAAAATCTAAACTAAACTAAACTAGTGAAGGTATATGGAGTTTAAAAACACAGTGGAGCACTTTCTGTATAACCACATGACATCACAAGGTGGAACAGTGTTTTCTGTTTGAGAGATGAACTCAGTCTAAATATACAGGATTTGCCTGTTAAATATGTGTGAATGAAACAAAACACAACTCCAGGTCTGTTTGTGACGAGGAAACAACATTAGAACAGATCAGAAAATATTGTAATATGGGCCCTTTATGTCATGGGTCCAACAAAGGGACTTCAAATGGACTAACAAGTATTTACTGTAATTACATTTACCGGTAAGTCTCTTGAACAGTACTGTAGGTGATAAACAGAATAACAGAAAGTGATTCATGTGATATGTGAAACAGGTGGACACTACAGTGACAGACCAGTGGCTCCCAAAAGTTGGATCAGAGGCAAACAGGTGTCTGTGCATTCAGAGCGTCCTACTTATTCACCACCGTGTGTTTATAAGCACAACTTTATGAGGCCAGAGCGGAGCTGAGCACAGTCACAGTAACGCTAATAAACATAAGCATGCTAACAGCGCACTTACTTTTTTTCTGAGAATAAAACACTTTATAATTAAATGCAGATCATTCTAAGAACGGCTTTTACTATACAGCTGTACTGGCGCAAAACAATTTTTAATGAATTACATTAAAGAATTGGGGTCTTGTCCTTTCGGTCATTACCAAAGGCATATCACCATAGGTGAGAGTAGAAACGTAGATCTAAACCAGGACTAAACCAGAACTAAAACAGAACTAAACCAGGACTAAATCAGAACTAAACCAGAAGTAAACCAGGACTAACACAGGACTAACCCAGGGACCTTGTAGAATGTAGACTGCCAGGAAATTTCAGAGTTTTGCCATTTGATATAGCGACCGAAAAGCTGACTACATCCTTCCCTCTAGGGCTCGGCGATGTGGTGATAAAACTGAACTGTGATATTAACCTTTTGCCATATCAAACACCCACTTCTCTCATGAACAAAACCTCAAGATATTTGAACTCTTTTCAACAAAATAATATTAAAAACAGTCAGCCCTTGAGAACCACTGGTAAGGACAGATAATGTAAGAGCCTGAATCATGTCTCTGATCCTCACCTCTCTTCTCCACGTCGGTTTTATCGTAGGCCGGTCTGAGTCTGGCCCCTTTATCCGCGAGCAGAGCCACCAGAGCCTGAGTCACCACAAAGTTTGGAGACGTGATGAGTTTGTTCTCCTCCGCGACTCCTCTCAGGAAACTGGGCAGAAACTTCCTCTGGATCGGATCGTCCACTGTGGTCAGGTTCATCCCGGTCGCAGCAGAAATCAGGTTCTGGAGGAAAACAACAAAGAAATTACAATTAAAGGAGAAATGTATAATCTTGATTGACTTTTAGAGCGATTAACCATGTTTTAACGGTGTTCTCTGCTTATTAGCTTAATCAAAAATTGTATTTTAATGGATTTCTGCATGTTTGAGTAATCCTGCATTGTCCTGCATTGCTGTTTTAACCTAACCCCCATCTTCCCTCCACTGCTCTGTACTTGACATTATTAAAATAAAAATATAAAATAAAATATGACTTCGGGCCAAACATAGGGCCAAAGAATTTCACACAGTCCTTTTTCAACAATAAAAACATGTAATGAATGAATATATTATCAGTTCTGCAGTTTGGAACAGTTGGACCAGTTTCTTTTATATCAATTTAACATTTACAATGAACAAAATGTTAAATAATGATATGTATGTTATAGTTTGATACTAAATATTTCTAGTACCTAAAGAGAAAGTTGTCATCTGTAGTTGACCCTTTCTGCCTCAGTGAAGTGCTTTACCTGTGTGCAGAGCTGGACCAGTAGTTTGGCTGCGTTGGGGCTGTTGGAGGCCAGGCAGCCCACGGCGGTGCTGAGGTAGGCCAGGCAGGAGATGGGTTTGCTGGTCTTGGCTGCTCCGCGGGGCCTCTCGTGGGGCCCGGACCCGGAGGGGGGGCTGGTGGAGAGTCCAGCCCGTCCTGCAGCAGCTAAACACATGAGTCTGACCAGAGTCCTGATGTCAGTGAGACCTAGAGACTCCAGACCTGCAGCCAGACTACAACTGGAGCCACTGCAGAGACAGAGGCAGAGAGAGGGGAAAGTCATAACAGTCATGGGAAACAAAATTAGGTACAGCCCCTTTAACTTCAAGATAAACAGGTAAACTTCAAGCAGCAGTTAAATATTCAGTATGGATTAATGTTTTTGCTTTTATTAGATTTGACTGATTTCTTTGTTTTAGTAAGATTAAACGGACAAATTATTCTTCCTTTTATTGTTTTTTTTTATTTGCATATAATATAATAGTAACAATAAAGTAGTAGTAGTATCTGATCTAAAAAAAAAGGCCTAGACAAACTTTATTGGGCCGCATGATCCGAAATTATTTGAAATTGTTGCATAATTATTTGTTGTATAAATCATACAGAACCCACCTGACAGAGAGCAGGGACAGGGCCCTCATGACCATAGTTCTTGCGAGCAGGACCTGAGCTGCAGCCGTCACTCTCCTCAGACCCATCACTCGATCATGAGGCGTCTGCAGAGCGGCCGCCTGCTCCCCCAGAGTCACCCTGCCCGAAGAGCTCTTATCCACAGACGTCTGACAGCCTGCACACACACGGGACAGGTTTACATCATGCACACACAAGGGGACAGGTTTACATCATACACACACACAGGGGACAGGTTTACATCATGCACACACGGGACAGGTTTACATCATACACACACACGGGACAGGTTTACATCATACACACACGGGACAAGTTTACATCATACACACACAAGGGGACAGGTTTACATCATACACACACGGGACAGGTTTACATCATACACACCAAATAATGATCATTATCTGATTTCTCGAGTTATCGGATTTTTTAAATGTCATGGAAACATCTGATCTTCATCTGATATTTGAGTAATCTGATTTCTTTATGATTGTTCACACCTGTGCAGGTTTTTTTCAAGATAAATTATGCAAAAAATTCATGTCAAAAAGGAAAGCAAAAATGTTAAATTAAAAGATTAAAAATTCTTTGCGTTTTTCTTCCAAATACGACATAAAGACACCTTTAAAAATCCACTAATTAACTGACACGAGTTACCAGAACGTTTAAACAGAATAATAAAAAGTTTAAGATTTTTAGCAAACTACTTTTTTCTTTTATTTTAACGGTTATAAAAATGAAATATTTCTCACTTAAAATCTCACTTTGTTTCCAAATCTAACTGGCATCAGCAAAAT